>JASEVX010000008.1:26871525-26980267 GCA_031761405.1 Serripes groenlandicus | reverse complement strand
AATCACAAAACGCTATATTTCGTTTTCTTTTCGTTTTGACTTTCTGTTAGTTCGTCATCTATTCTATCAATCCGTGTTGTTAGCCTGTCATTTATCTCTCTTTCTATCCGTTAGTTATTGACAGTGATGTATTGCTTGATAGATTCAGTTTCGTCAATCCTTGTAGTTAACATATCCTTTATCTCTCTTTCTATTCTTTTGTTACTGTCCGTGATGTGTTGCTTGATCGATTCAGTTGCATCGTCTCTTCTCGCCTTGTAATCGAATCCTTTAAATGTTGCATTACTTTAGTGAGTTCATGTTTTTCGCATCCTCGTTATTTCAATTGCTCGAACTTATTTCGTTTGATCTTTGGTTCCTATTACCTAGTACAATATCACTTTCCTGATCGTTTGGTTTCAAATCATCAGTTTTTAGCTCGACCCGTTTTCTTTCTCTTTATTAATGTCACTGATAAGTTTGCTTGTCGATGCCGTTTGTCCGTCCATCCTTGTCTGCAGACATTGAACTTGAATCATTTAGTTGTTGTTTTGTAACACCTCACCCTTTTTGGCCATTGTATCAATGTTTATTTCTATTGCCTTGCGTGAGATTAAATCACGGTTTTCTTAAATTGTGTACTCACAACATCACTTTTTTGGACTCGTTTTCAATTAGAGCGATACATTTGAGGCAGTGCATGAGAAAAGGCACAAGTTGTCATTGTTGAACAGTGAAGGTTAGATCATATGGTCCACTTAGTCTGATCAGAATCGACAAAAGTTGACTGAAATCCAGATGGCACGAAAAAAAAACCTCGAATTCGCCCTAAATGTTATTCTTTATGTTATCAAAGTAAAACCAGGGTAGACATTTTTTCGTTTTTTTATCAATAAAGTGAACTTGAGTCGTTTTCAACTGTCCCGATGAAGGGGTTTCCTATTTAAAAATACTTACCCCGTTACTGACAGGGTAGAATTTGCGATGGAAAAAGTATCGAAAACAAGAAAATCTCACCGATTATAGGGGTATGTAATATGTCAGTTATCATATTTTAATGCCCCAAATACAAAAATAACACTTATTTTCTTAAAATTAGATTTTTTTTTCGACAGTTGGGTATCTGGAGTTCAGTCGCTTTAAACAAGCTTGTGTTTATCTATCTGTAAACAGTGAAAATCTTGATTGGATTGTGCAGGTGCACTTGCTGATCTGGATATATGAACGGTTCACAAAAGGCCACGTCAAAGCAATTGTTCGGAGTCCATAACAAGAAATCAGAAACAAATGAATGACTGCTCCGACTGGTTTTTATTAGAATTATAGCAAATGTAATATTAAAATCAACTACTGATTTGACATCTATCAAATAATTTGGCACTTCGATGTGTTTCATTAACTGCATTATATAACACTCACAAATCTTTTTACTCTCGTAAAGAGAGAATATGAGCCATCCCGCAAGAAAACCAACAGTGTAAAGTATCGAATCGCATCAACCTAAGCATGCCGCGCAGGCTTACCCGGATAGATACTTTACGCCTCCTGTGGATTTTCTGTTCCAGGAATCATTACTTGATACCTCTATCCCCCTGAGACGGAATGTGTCGGCCCGGATCAGTATGTGCGTACTGCGCAGGCTGATCTGTATCTGGATCGATACATTTCGCAGAGACAATAATGTTGGTTTTCTCGCGGGACGGCTCATATATTCAAGACTAAATAAGCATCATCAACGGAATCTTTGGTCTAGTGTATCACACTTGCGGAAGATGACTTGAAAATTGAGTAAATAAAATGTTGATTGCATGGGGATTAACGCCGTTTTCAACACCTACACCATACAGGGTGATCTGTACCTACACTCTACAGGGTAATCTGTCCTTGTCATACTACAGCCGTCCTTGCATGTCCTTGTAGTCCTTGTATTTTATTTTCTGCATCTACACTCTACAGGGTGGTCTGTACCTACACTATACAGGGTGATCTGCACCCACACCATACAGGGTGATCTCCACCTACACCATACATGGTGATCTGTACCTACACTATACAGGGTAATTTGTCCTTGTCATACTACAGCCGTCATTGCATGTCCTTGTAGTCCTTGTATTGTATTTTCTGCATCTACACTCTACAGGGTGATCTGCACCCACACCATACAGGGTGATCTCCACCTACACCATACAGGGTGATCTGTACCTACACTCTACAGGGTAATCTGTCCTTGTCATACTACAGCCGTCCTTGTAGTCCTTGTAGCCCTTGTATCGTTGTAGTCCTTGTGTAGTCCTTGTAGTCCTTGCAGTCCTTGTAGTCCTTGCAGTCCTTGTAGTCCTTGCAGTATTTAGCAGGACCCCAATTCACCTACTCATGTGTTTCCTGGCTTTCTCAAACAAGTACTCAACACAACATACTTTCCAAGCAACTTGTTACTTTTCCATATAGACTGTTAGCCAATTGGTGGAAGACGAATGTTGGCCGAGCTGTTGAGTAAAGGAGATATTTATGAAAAAGATCAAATGACAATTTTGCCGCATCGGAAACAAAGTCATATTGCCGTGATGTAAAAACGACGTTTTATTGTAAAAGGAATTTGACCGCGGACTCGTTTTACATCATTCTACCTACTTTTCGAGTGGTGTGAACCTAAAACTGTATGCGGGTGAATCCATCAATCAAGTTTAAGAATACAGCGGAACCTGTGTATAACGAACACCCGTGGGAACACAAAAATATGGTCTTTGTTCACAGATGGTCTTTAATTGCATGGATATTTATGCAGAAAGTGGGTAATCGGGAAGTTTATAGTGTGGATTCGTCCTGTAGACAGGGAATGTATATTTTAATATGTTTTCAAATAATCGCTATTCCAATGTGGTCTTTTTTCACAGGTTTGACTGTATATTTTAATACATTTTCATAGAATGGGCCCCTGTAATGAAAAGTGTAAACACTTAAACTATGTTTTATGTTCAGCGCCAATGGCAATATTGAGGGTCTTCTCTAGGAAATGCAGCGCTGATAGAGTTACCTTTTGTTAAAAGACAATGTACAAGGACGACAACACCGTTACAACCTGTCGACTAAACTAGTGTGAACAGCAGTCTCTATATGAGTCGTTCCACGAGAAAACCAAAATTGTGGACTCTGCGTAATGTATCGATACAGATCAGCCTGCGCAGTCCGCGCAGGCTAATCCAGGACGAGAGATTCCGTCTCGCGGTGATAAAGTAGAGAGTAATTATTCCTGAAACAGAAAACCCACAGGAGGTGAAAAGGGTCTGTCCGGATTAGCCTGAGCGGCATGCTTAGGCTGATCCGATACATTACGCAGAGTCCATAATGTTGGTTTTCTCGTAGATCTGCTCATATGATAATGTTGGTGCTGTTTGTTTGTTTGAACGCCTCCGTGTTGTAATGGTGGTAGAGTTGTAGTACTGGTAACATACCCATGAAAGGCCGTGTTATGACTGAAACCATGTTGAAAGCTGTGTAAAATGACGTAAAAACAAAGTATGATACGTTTTGTAATTCTCGCAAAGCGTAAGCCGACATTAATACAAAGATGTTTGAATAAATGGTAATTCTGATAAATCAAATGCGTTTAATGGCAATGATTGTAAATAACGCCTTGTATCAAGGATAGGACACGAATACGTGACAGAAAGGTTTTCGTTTTGTTTTAATGAATTTTTACGCCGCCTTTAACAGTATTTGAAATATATCACGACATTTCGTAGGTAAATTATTGGTACTATCAGTAAAACGTATTCTGGCATCGATGCATCAGCCGTAAAGCTATCCCCGCATCACAACCCTGAGCTCCAAGAAGGGGAGCAATTATTACCATGTTTTAAGTCTTAGGTATCGGGGATCAGACCCTGCTGATGTTCTGTTATATTATGGCGTTCCCTCGGAAAATTACCAATACTACCGGTATCATTTATCCTGACACCGATACGTCAGTCGTAACGCTATCCCCGCAACTTAACCCTAAACTCCGAGTAGGGAAGGCATTACTACTAGTTTTAAAGTCTTTGGTATGACCCGATCGGGGGTCGAACCCGGGTGTTCCACACCACGGAGGGGGTAGGCGGAAAGAAACATTTATTCTCAGAATGCAATGAGGCGAAGGATTATCGATATGAGCTGGTTCGTATTGCTCCATGTATCACCGATTGCCATGACGGACATTTGCATAAAACCTGAATAGTGAACAGTAGTAAGATCAAAGCACTTATTGTACAGTTGTGGCGATCGTGTAGAAAATCCTGCAAAGTAACAAGCAGTATCTCGGTGTAGCCCTTGCGATTTTCAATATATATATAGGCATATACGATAATGCTCGATCTCCAACTCCATTCGGCTACACTTTCAGCATTGATTTCTAATTAACGTTAGAACGTACAGACGTGTCTAACTTGTACACTGCATGACATCGAGTCCTTTAAACATTTGTAAACCAGTCTAGACGCTTTCATATATATTGCAACAACTACAAAATAAAGCGTTTATAATATTGAGATTTAAGAACAATCGATAACCATTCTCGCGAGCTATTTATAGAACCTTTTGGAATTTCCAGACGCCTCATACTGCGTCATTGAGGTGTTTTGAGTATCATGAGAGTTGTAAAACGCGGTAAGATACTTTGTGTGGCGATTGGTTTGACAATCGCCACAATGCTAACAGAAACAACAACAACGAAAAATATTTACATAGTCGGTTTTGAACAATCGGTTGATATTTTTTTTCCTTACTGCAAACTAATTTACTCACATCCGTTATAGTTCCATCATTGATGCAGAGACGTGATTAATAATAATTATGTCAGTGCTACTTTGGTACCGGATTGTTACTAATATTTGAGTTTTATCAAGACATTATCTACATAGAGTTAAAATATGTAAATATTATCTTCATCATGATTGTGCAGATAATAAATATCATTGCGCGTTCTATCTACCTTGCAAATACCGGTAACTCTGATGATACTCAAATCTGGAAATTCCAAAAGGTTCTATAAATAGCTCGCGAAACTGCATGGTTATATCAATATTATAAACGCTTTATTGTGTAGTTGTTTAAACATATGAAAGCGTCTAGATGATAAGACTGGTTTACAAAGGTTTAAAGGACACACAATGTCAGTGTATACACGTCTGCACGTTCTAGAGTCAATTAGCAATCAATGCTGAAAGTGTAGCCTAATTTAATTTGGAGATCGAGCATTATAATATATGCCTATATTTTTATGAATTGAACAGTTTGGCAAATAGTGAAATTGTGCTTTTTGAGCATGTTTTGTGTTTGTTTTTGCACTCACATTATTCGAAGCAGTTTAACAACCTCAGAGACATATAAATACACTGTGTTTATATGTCTCTGACAACCCTCAATCATGCAATGTGAAGGGACTAAATTGAACAGACCTGTTTAATATCGGACATCATTGAAACAAACACCAAACTAATGTATACTGTTTTCTCTCTTTTCTTGATAATTTAGTCATTTCTAAAGTGTAAAAAATATTTTATCTTAATATGGCCTAGCGACATGGTGATGAACATGTGATTACCCGAACAATTTAGTTTACAAATAGCCATTCTAATGAGCTAAAACGGTAGTCTATCGAATACCAACTAGATTTTTCATAACTTTGGAATGGCCTAATTTTGAACACATCATGTCCAATTTCAGAACGTAACTAAAAAATCACCAAGACAACATTCTGGCAAACTAACATTATTCTACTGTCAAAAGATGCAGGGTTGATACATTCTCAAATTTACCCGCACCAGAGTCATCGCAAGCCCTACACCGATATACTGCTTTTTACTTTGCAGGATGTTCCATACGATCGCCACTACAGTGCCATTGGCGCTTTGATTACATAAGTTAGCTCTATGTAGATATTTTCTCAATAAATCTCAAATCTTAGTATCAATCCGGTACCAAAGTAGCACTGACATGATTATTATTAATCGCGGGTTGTTTATTTCAAAGTACCATTTATTTTTTAACTTTTTTGAACAAAAGTTAGATCACACGAAAATAACACAGCACTTTTATGACCTTAAATGTCGATTTAGATTTTTTTAAAAAGATTAACTAGACGACAATAATTTTAAATCTGTGTTTTACGTCTGGCCGACCACTTTTTTAAACATATCCAAAATTGCGGCCCCCATGGATGTTGCCAGTTTCATTTCAGTAAGCTTCACGGGTTATTGAGAAAAAGAAAAAAAAAATCTATGAGCTAAAAACAAATATGGTTTGTTTTCGTATAAAGTCAATAATATGAGTATAGGTGCTACCTATTTCGGGTAAACATTTATTAACTTTTGTGATCGGTAAATAATTCCCCGTGAACTGCAGTTAGCCCCTTGCAGCACGTTCAGTTATGTAAGAGTCTTACTGACCTAAGCAAAGAAAATATAAAATTCATCATCAGGTTAAGCCTATATTTAACTTTAAAATATGGCCAAGATTTTAAATCCATTAAATTATGATGACATGTACACAAAATAATAAAATTGCCCTTCATAAAGTACTTCAAATGAAACGATTCCATAATTTAAGGAACTTCATCTGTGACGAGTCAAACTACCCTTTCCTATCATTTCTGTCGTTTTCCTTTTGGTTATTTATCATCATTTGCGTTACGCTAATAAAATAACGTCATACTATGAGTGTAGGTGCTACCTATTTCGGGTAAACATTTATTAACTTTTGTGATCGGTAAATAATCCCCCGTGAACTGATCAGTTATTGCAGCACGATCAGTTATTTACGAGTCCTACCGATCTAAGCAAATAAAATAAAGATCATCATCAGGTTAAGCATATATTTAACTTTTAAATCCATGAAATATGATGAGAGGTACAACAAATAATCAACTTGCCCTTCATAAAGTACTTCAAACGAAACGATTCCATAATTTACGGAACTACATTTGTGACGAGTCAAACTCCTTTCCTATCATTTCTGTCGTTTTCCTTTTGGTTTTTTATTATTTATTCATCATTTGCGTTACGCTAATAGAATGACGTCATATTACAGGAATTTGGATTTGCAATTTCCGAAATGTCAGAAAACCCTTATCAGTATTTATTTGAACTCGTTTTAAAAATAGACGACGAGTGTTATTAAACGCAAATGATCTCACATAAAATTACTTGTGATCGTTCCTTTATCGAGTACGTATTATCGTATTTAATTATTTCCTCTAGAAGGTTTGTTTTGTGTTGATATTTTCTTTTCGTCCATTCAAAACGTAGCAGAATCGTGACTGCATCGAAAAATCCTCTCTGGACACATTTTTTTTGGATAGACGGTATAGCAAACGGTAAAGCAAAATTCATACACATTACCTATTGACGGGAATAAATCGCCGGCTTCGCCGTATTAGGGAAGTTATATTGAAGTTATATTGAAGTTATATTGAAGTTATATTGAACACTTCATCATTGTGGTTCTATAAAGAGGAAGTTGCAGTTTCCTTGAAATTGTGTTTGTAAATCGTCTGCTTTGGAAACATGAGTGCAAATTATGTGAATATCTGTAAAATCTAAAACGAACTTTTGAAACAGATTAGAAAATATTGTGGAAAAGGGAGAACATGCTTTTATTGAACACTATCCGCGCCCTGTTTTCAAGGTTTCGTCGGCTGTATGTATCAGGTAACGGGTTGGAAGACCATCGAGTTAAGAAATTATAATACATAGATAAATTAAATAATAATTTGAAATATCGAAATAAAAAATACAACTGTTTCGCGCTGACGATACAAGTATGTTATTGTTTAATTTGGCTTAAACGCCGTTTTAAGCATTATCTCAGTTATAAATAACACGGCGACAGTACACTAACCACAGTCCCTATGTATACCGATGTTCGTCCTTCTACATGATCAAAAAGACGCAATCACCATTTTATCGAATATCGACAGGCTCGATATTCAGATCGATATTCAAATCGTATATGATTAAGTAACAAAATTAGTTCGCTTGCTAACTATCAACATTTGTTAAGAAATGAAATATTTGGACTTTTTATTAGGAAAACAAAAATGATGATAGATCAGTTAATTGTGTGGGATAAGCGCAGTTTTCAACACTATTTCAGTTATATCACGGCGGCCAGTTCACCTTTTCGTGTGCTTCCTAGCTTTCTCACACCAGTACTCCACACAACATATTATCCAAGCAACTGGTCGTTTTTCCACATAGACTGTTAGCCCATTAGTGAAAGACGAATGACGCTTGTCACAGTGATTTTTTGTCAAACGTCGGAAAGAATGTTGGCCGAGCACGGATTCGAACTCACAACCCCTGGATTGACAGCCCGCGTCGCTACCGACAGAACTACCGGGAATTTTAAAAAAAAGAATACGCTCTTAAGTATAACTTAACACTGAGTAACATAGTGGAATAAAGGCCTGCTCGTATTATCTACCTGTTCGGTCTTATCTTATGGTAACTCCGGAACCCTGAGCGCCAGGGATGGCAGCCATGACTACCATTATTAAAGTCTTTGGTATGACACGGTCGGGGACCAAACCCTCAACCCACCGCACCGAGGCGGACGCTATACCACTACACCACCGACGCGGACGCAGTACCACTACACCACTGATGCGATTTCTCGGGTAGTGCATTAAGTGATGTTGCAGATTATATTGATGCATTTTAAAATTTCATCACAAAGCTGCTACATCTGTCAAAACTTGTTGAATGCTCGATCACAGCAAAGACAACGCGATCCTTTCACAATCCTTATTGTGAGAAGTCTTCGAAACAGGCCAATAACCAATCGCTTACTGTACATCCTGTAGAACAATAACTAGCCCAGCTCTCTGTAGATATCCATATACAATGCAGTACCATGAATAAGCGCATCGACAAACCAGAATCAACATTAAAACAAATTTGTTCGAAAAAGGTCGCACAGGTCTTGAACAATCTAATTAATACCGAAATGAATCGGATACGAAAGGACGTTGAAATATCTTAGTTTAGGAGGAAATAAGAGTTTATATTATATATGCATGTGTCTCTAATAACCTTGGTGAAATGAAAGATAACTGTGACTATCAGGAATCTACCTGAATAGAATAATGAAAACATGAAAGGCAAAGTAAATTCCCGCATATGCGATGGTCCCAAAATGTACGACATTTCATATGTTGGTGTTAAGAAAATAAAGGTCAATAAGAATAGATGTCTACAATAGATATTAGCAAAATCAGGGTAATCATGGTATGTACAGAGCATATACACTCGATGTGGTCACACTAACACTGATAGTAGGGGAAGACGGGGCTATCAGGGGCGTAGCTCCCTTTAGGCACTGTAGGCACTTGCCTACACATTTTCTTCTATAAATGCCCCAAAAAGCAGCGACGGCAATACACATCTGCGTAATGTATCGACCAGATCAGCCTGCGCTGTTCGCGCAGACTGATCCGGACGACACATTCCTTCTAAGGGGGGATAGATAAAGTAGTGATTCCTGAAACAGAAAATCGACAAAAGGCGAAAAGTGTATATCCTGGTACGCCTGTGTGGCATGCTTAGGCTGATCCGGGTCGATACTTTACGCAGAGTCCACACTGTTGATTTTCTCACGAGACGGCCTACACATTGATAATTGCCAAGCTACACCCCTGGCTATGGAACTCTGTTTGATATTTTAGAGATAGCAGAAACTCATCTCACTGATAGCAGACTACTGAACATTGATGGTTATCGTTGATTTGGTCAAAATCGGAAACAGGATCGGATGTGACGTTTTTTACATACTGATCAATGTTAAACGATACTTGCGGGGGTATCTTATGGCTGATAATGGTGCATAAACTTGAAAATATAACTTGTTTGTCGTGTGTCTGTTAACCTCAACTCGTCGTTATCATGCTAGTCAATTCTAAGAGTGTCTATCAAATGAAAGGTATCAGTTTTAGAACGACTGTTAAATTGTGAACGGTTTCTCTTATAATTCGTATAGGCAGCTTTTGATCGATTTCTTAATTAATTCAAGTATGTGTCAAGTGTCTTTTGAATTGACTTCGAATCAGTTATGAGTGGCATGGTGGTCTAGTGGTTAACACGCTGGACTGTCAATCTAAATGTCTGGGTTCAAATCTCGGTCCGGGTTCTGGATTTTTCTGAGGTGCTTTAAGTGGCTCCCACTCAACTAGAGGTCAAGTACTGGTCCATTCCAGGAAAAGTGCATCGCGTGTATCGATGCTTTACACTGAGCACGTTAAAGAACCATTGGGTCTTTTCGGAAAGAGTTAGTGTACACTACCTAATGGGCATATAGAAGCTAGAAAGCTTATGCTCGATCAAAGCAATTGGTCTCTATAATTACATTACATTACATAGTTAAATTCTGTGTCTACAAAAAGATCAGTCGTGGTTGATTATTGTATTACTTCGCACGATACTTTGAACAGTTTTGTTGGTTGTAGAATAACTTTAACATCTGAACTTATTGAAACAGTAGAAAATGTGCATGTACTGGCTGGCATTGTGGATGAGATCTTGCATGAAGTATAGGATCAGTTTTGTCTTGAATATATATATAAACAAAAAGCCTTTTATTAATAGTTTCTTCAATTTTATTACACATATATAACATTATTTCATTTACATCACGGTGATAGTTCACTTATTCATGGTCCCTGGGTAAACAAAACAGTACTTGGCTTGGAAATATATGTACACTAAATACCGGGTCCGTGACTTTACAGTATTCGGGAATCTACTGAGTATTCATTCTAGATTCCTGCAAGAATGTAAGAAATGTCAACTTTAATACACACCAATTTAATTTAAACCCAAACTCGGACGTATATTCTATGAAGATAAAGACGTACTTAAATATTGAAGTGTTCGTCTTATTTATTGATTTATTTCACATTGTGTATTACATTCCTTCCAATTCTCCAGTGGGAAAGATGACAGAAATAGTTTAAACAACGTTACAGAACAAATATAACAAAGTCAACTTGAACCAAAACTAGGCCATACATTGTAAAGTGTATATCTTCTTATATTATAGAGTAAAGAATATGAGAAATGAATCACATTTGTTGGGTTATTTTACCTTTTGTATTAAATTCCTGTAATTACAGGAATGAATTTTCAATTTTACATTCCTGTAACGTCACGCACTACTAAATACTTGGGATTGAGTTTTAGTCTATACCGTTGTCCAGAACCGGAAAAGATTCATTTGGATTTTCTGTTTTAATCGTTGAAAGCTTTCCCGCCAAAGTGCGAACTGGGTATCAAGGACCCAATATTAATTTCGCTAACTAGATCTCAAGAGACTTTAACACAATGTGGATCCAGGTTAGAACTTTCGACGGGAAAACATCACTTCGAGTGGACAACTTGTCAAAGTTGACAAAAATCGAGGATCTTAGAAAACTGTTGGTGGACCATTTTGAGGCCGCAGCGGAAGATCAGAGATTGTTTTATCGTGGAAAACAGGTAACTGGTTACCTCATACGTTTTGATGTGAATGATCGAATAAAG
The DNA here is from genome assembly GCA_031761405.1 of Serripes groenlandicus. Lineage (NCBI taxonomy): Eukaryota > Metazoa > Mollusca > Bivalvia > Cardiida > Cardiidae > Serripes > Serripes groenlandicus. Next base: position 26,968,739 of record JASEVX010000008.1, on the reverse strand, counting down.
TAATTTAAGATAAACATGGTACCAATAGTGACAATGATGCAGTTTATTTCAACTGTTAAAAGAGATTTCTTCTTGCTTCTGCATTTATCATTTGAAGTGTCCGGATAAAACTTGTAAAATTTCTTCTTAACCCTTTCCCTCATACGACAATTCTGCAGCAGACGACTTTGAACGTATTTTATCAAAACATAGAAAATCTCCATAATTGAATGGATAACCTATGACTAAAAGTGGAAAACATTGTGGCAAAAGGAGAAATTGCACGTTTTGTGCAATTTCTTCTTTTGTCACTATGTTTTCAAAAAGCCGTCTGCTGCTATTGCGTCGAAATGCGTCTGCAGGTGGGAAAGGGTTAAAGTGTTTGTAACTCTGAAAGAATAAGTGATAGCTGATTACAAAATGTCCTTGGTTTAGATTTGCCGTATACATGATGCATGCACGTCTGTTATGGGATTCTGGTAGTATGAAACTCATAGTCATACTCTCAGATTTTCAGTCCACTAAACCAAATAATTGAGACTTTCAGTTGTTCGGTTTTATCAACTGTTATTTATTTGGCAACCAACTTCTAAATCCCATGTTGCATTTTTCAATTGCATTTATTTGACAGGCGTGATCAACATTATTATGGTGGTATAAACATTGACAGCTATTGAAACAATTAAATATATCATATTTAACGTTGAATTGAGCCTCGAAAATATGCAGCTCGCCTCTTTAGTCAACATTGAAAAATTTGAAGTTTCCACTATTTTATTTTTACCAGCACTGTTAAATTGCCTTGACAGAATCATTAAAACAAATTTAGCGAAACATCGCTCAAGCTTTTTCTGTGACTAAGATCTATACTTATTTCGTGAAATATTTGATTTCGGTTGAATATCGTGGTCAGTAAACCTCCATTTGAATTGACTAACTTGAAAATTTTAGCTTAAAAGTCAGTAGTAGCTGGAGTTAAAACAAATTAAAACGCGCAAAACAGAGAGTTAGATCATTCATATTGACATTTTACCCTACCTAAATGGTTAAATGTTACCCCATATGTGAATATTGGTGTGACATTCGTTGCATTCACTAGATTTGATCATTGAAACGTTGTCGAAAAGCTAGATGAATGGGGCTGCTCCCTAGAGTGGTCAACTCGTTGCTTATTGTCTCAGTTAGACTATGCCACAATTAAAAAATTGTTTGTTTGCTGCTTCCGACCCATGCCAATTACGTTCCTGCCAATTAGGGGTGGGTAGGTAGGTAGGTAATATTTTTTTTTTCTCAGACAGACTTGCAACTTTTTATTTTATTATGATTAAAAGGAAAGAAAAGGAAAACCAAAAAAATAAAAAAAAATTTTTTTTTTTGGAAGAGTCGTAAAAAAATTCGGACCGGCGGTTAACACGTGGTTAACACGTGGGTCGGGCGGAAGCGGCAAACAAACAATATTTTATTTTAGGCCCTATAGTGATGTCTTGGAAACATCAACAACATTTTGTTGATGTTTTCGAACAATGAATTTATGCAATAATTTTTGATTGCCAAATGAGTGATCAAATTAAAAAATTGTTTGTTTGCTGCTTCCGACCCATGTCAATTAGGGGTGGGTAGGTAGGTAGGTAAATATTTTTTTTTTCTCATACAGACTTACAACTTTTTATTTTATTATGATTAACCCTTTCCCTCATACGACAATTCTGCAGCAGACGACTTTGAACGTATTTTGTCAAAACATAGAAAATCTCCATAATTGAATGGATAACCTATGACAAAAAGTTGAAAACATTGTGTCAAAAGGAGAAATTGCACGTTCTGTGCAATTTCTTCTTTTGTCACTATGTTTTCAAAAAAGCCGTCTGCTGCAGAGGCGTCAGAAAGCGTCTATATGAGTTAGACTAGGCCACAATTAAAAAATTGTTTGTTTGCTGCTTCCGACCCATGTCAATTAGGGGTGGGTAGGTAGATAGGTAAATATTTTTTATTTTCTCAGACAGACTTACAACTTTTTATTTTATTATGATTAACCCTTTCCCTCATACGACAATTCTGCAGCAGACGACTTTGAACGTATTTTGTCAAAACATAGAAAATCTCCATAATTGAATGGATAACCTTTGACAAAAAGTGGAAAACATTGTGGCAAAAGGAGAAATTGCACATTTTGTGCAATTTCTTCTTTTGTCACTATGTTTTCAAAAAGCTGTCTTGGAAACATCAACAACATTTTGTTATTGTTTTCGAACAATGAATTTATGCAATAGGTTTTGCTGTATTCAGAGCTCTAGATAAGCGTGCGTACTGCGTTTTCACGCATTGATTTTAAAAAAAAACGCATTAAAATTCCAAACTGTGCGTATCGTCACGCATTTACAAAATCGCGATCCCGTATTGATTTCCGATAACATGCGTAATCCGTAGGATAGTCCAGGTTTCTGTACTCTAAATGCGAAGTTATATTTTGACTGTTCGCATCCAAGACGTTACAATGAAATATGTAAGACTATCCGTAGGAGTGCAACGATTCACCGAATGAAAGATAAACCCCTAGTACCTTTCTATAAATAACTCACTCATATGTTGACCACGTGATCAGTGTACATTTTTTTTCTAACTTGTAATCTCGCGAGACAGTTAAAAGTAGAGAGCTTCATCCAATGGATGCGAAATAACACCACGTGACATTTTCGCGGGCATACATACCACGTGCCATTTATTTGCGGCTCTTTCTTGAAGTTGTAGTAAACATTTCCTTATTTGGAAATCTACTACGAGGCAAATTGTAATCTACTTTTAATTTTCATTCACCATCGATGATATGACTCATAATCTCATTATATTATAAGGGGATGAATGCACCGGTAATCCCGGTCAGTTGAATGCTTAAAGAGATATAAACAGCGAGATACGTCGAGAAAATGTATTTCATACTTTGATTATATATTCGAATCGAACTCAAGTATAAAGGGTGAAAGTGCAGAGGTGAACGTGTAAAAAATTGATAATTGTCAAAGCACGAGTACACGCTTATTACCCGAGTTCTTATCGTGTGTACCAGACATCACCTTGACGACCTCTGTTTGTAGGGTAGTTTAACTTGATTACGCTAATTGGATTAAAAGTTTGCCTAATCCGACGACGGTCTTCTTTCAAATACCGTTAATTAATTAATTATAGGTCAGACGTTTTCTTTATCTTTTAAAAATACTTGATGACGAGAAATACCGATTTTACCGATTATTACTTCGGAAACTAAATTGGAAGTTATTTATTTATTCTGTATGCACAACTACTTGGAAAATATGCAGCCTCGTTCCTAATGGATTCCTCCCCGAATAATGAATTTGATTGGTCAGAATTGAAATAATAAATACGTCATCAATCTATTCTGAAGAGGTACTTTCCGAGATTCCAAAATGGCGGATGTCAAATAATTTTTGGCCGAGATTTTTCGAAATTTCGACTCTGAAGCCGAATTTGAGGGCATTCAAAGTGCAGATTTGATAGATATTAGTAAGACCACTTTATGCTTCTCTGCCATATCTCGATAATGACATTTCCCGCGATTAACAGCTGAATTGTTCGCGAGAAATTAGCGAACCACTCATCCCCCTATTCGGCCTGGACATTTTGTTGACATTGCCAGCAAAGCTTTACCGGTCGTCATCATTATCAAAATCAAATAAATAAACACTAATTTTTCAGCATTCAATTTTAAAAATCAGCATTGAATTAAAAATCAGGGGGTGAAGGACCCCCTGAAAAAAAAGCTTATCTAGAGCTCTGTGTATTGACAGTAATTTTTGATTGCCAAATGAGTGATCAATTTTCAAATCCTAGAAACCAAATCTTATTCAATTCAACTGTAGTTGAGCATTGAAAATAAATGTTATGAGCAATTTCTCCTTTTGCCACTGGGTTTGACTATATTCAATTTAGATTTATAGAGATTTACTCCTTTTGTTCATAACTGTTAGCAAAGCTGTCTGCTGCAGATTTTTTGTAGGAAAGGGTTTAATTCCAAGTGTTTAATTTGCAAAACTGTTGTGTCAGACATATTTGACTGATGAGATAGGGTTTCCACTGTTCTAGCTGAGTTGAAGGTTACTTTTATTCAGCCCTGTGAGATTCAACGTTACTGTTACGTGTAATTAAGAACATAATTCAGAGCTCTAGATAAGGGACATTTTTCATGTCCTTAAATCCTTATATGACACTCAAACCCTATTTTGTGGGTACTCACAAGAATTGTCCCAGTATGACGATTCCATTTGAGTAACCACAACATAGGGTTTGGTGAAGAAATATAAGAGATATTGTGGGGGGGGGGGGGGGGGGGAAGACCAGTTTACTCCTCCTTATCTAGTCCTCTGGACATATTCTTTTCTCTTTTCTACCAGCTTGTTGATGGACATTCACTGTTTGACTACAGTGTAGGGTTAAATGACCTGATACAGTTAATGGTTAGAGCTGAACAGCCTGCCCAATCTACCTCACAAAGTGATGATGAACAGAAGTCGGACTCGGACAAAGAGAATAAAGAGGTTTGTGTAATTGAATCTCTCTGATCAGAGGTCCAGATAAGGCGGCGTATATATAGCTCTTTTCCCCACAATATATCTTATTTATTATCCAATCAAACCCTATGGTGTGGTTTATCAAACGAACCATCTCATTGAGACGATTTCATTTCAGTTCCCACAACATAGGGTAGAGAAGGTCAAATAAGGATTTTAGAGAATTCAAAATGCCTTATCTAGAGCTCTGTTTGATATAATTAACCCTTTCCCTCATATAGACGCTTTCTGACGCCTCTGCAGCAGACAGCTTTTTGAAAACATAGTGAAAAAAGAAGAAATTGCACAATACGTGCAATTTCTCCTTTTGCCACAATGTTTTCCACTTTTTGTCATAGGTTATCCATTCAAATATGGAGATTTTCTTTGTTTTGACAAAATACGTTTAAAGTCGTCTGCTGCAGAATTGTCGTATGAGGGAAAGGGTTAAGCATACTTAACCAGAAAATGGGAAATCATCATTTGCTTAAAACAAGACAATAACAACTTTACAAGTCCTTGGTACTTTTAGCTGTACTATCAAGGGACTCCCCATAGAAAATAATGAGTGACTGAGTCCCTATACAGTTGAGAACATCATGAAATTGACAATCTGATTGGACCGTGTTTGAATAAATAAATCGATGTATACATCTAAATCAATGTGAGAATAGGGTGAAAATGGTTTTTTTCTTTCAAAAAACCTCTCCGATTTAAGAAATCAACATAAGAACATAAGTAAGGGACATTAAAGGCGTGATATAAATTAGGGATTAGGTATATTTAGTGACTTCCGTTTTCCTTCATAACATATTATTAATTGGTTTGTTGTGTGTGTAATTATGTGGATAATGAAAAAGTAACGAAATTTTTTTAAAATAAAAAAGAAAACCAAAGGCAATGTGGCCTTCACGTTAGATTGTATGTTTATATTTTGGGTGTTAAATAGAATATATTAAAGAAAGTGAAAGTAATTTCAGCCAAACGAATCGTGGATTGGACTTTTTTTTTTATCGAACAAAGGCATTCAGAGTGAGCGTAAAAAAGCGATAACAATAAGCGGCATGTTAAAAAACATTCAGAATGATTTGAGCGACGGAGTGCTTAAAGAATGGATCGGAGATGATTGGATTAGAATGTGAACGCAAAATTTGTCAATTTCATGATGTTCAGTTCCTAACTGTACTATAATTTTATAACTGTTCAATTATGCAAAATGATGAGTCCCATCAACTTTTAGCTTTTCTAAATATAGCAAGTTTTGGACTCGGGACTTGCAGGTTACAAAACCACTGGAATATATTTTGAGCCATCTCCCTTGAAAACACCTGAAAACATGATATCTTCAGTGTTTAGGCTAGAAATCAAAACTAATGGGCCAATTAAATAAATTGACCCATTACCAGTCAATATAGGGAGTCAATATAGATTTCAGTGGGCCATAAAAAAAGCCTAAAGATGACTAAATATGCACCTGAGCGCCTCTGTGGTGTAGTGGTAGAGTGTCCGCCTCAGGGGCAGAAAGTCTTTGGTTCGATCACTTGGCCGGGTCATACCAAAGACTTGAAAAATGGTAGTAATGGCTGCCCTCTTTGGCGCTCAGGGTTGGGGGATTTGCATTATGACTGACTGACTGGTGTTGGGTTAAATGGACCACTGGTACTGGTAACTTACCCAGGAAACACCGTGATATAACTGAATTTTGTTTACAAATTTTACATTTAACAAATGCTGACACTCTCCTCACATCTTATGTTAACTAATCATAACGTGAGAGATAAATGGCCCTCTTGTTTAATAAATACACAGTATGGTAAAATGAATTTCAAAAAATATAATATGTGCTTGCATGTAAGTTAAAATAAATATACATGTATTAACAAATGAAAGATTCTTTTTGCATGTATTTATTCAGCCAGATATAGAAGAAACTGTTCTCAATGATGCAGACATAAAAGACAGCACTTACAAGGTAAATGTTTTTATTTAAACATTTGATATTCAAGCCAAAAGAAATGGGGTTCAGGAAACATTACTGAAAAAGACGCATTATAGAGAGCCTGATAAACAGCAGCACAGTTTGAAGTAGTTTTACCCTTTCCCTCATACGACAATTCTGAAGCAGACGACTTTGAACATATTTTGTCAAAAACAGAATAACTCTATAGTTGAATGGATCCCATGACAAAAAGTGGAAAACATTGTGACAAAAGGAGAAATTGCTCGTATTGAGCAAATTCTTCTTTTGTCACTATGTTTTCAAAACGCCGTCTGCTGCAGAGGCGTCAGAAAGCGTCTATATGAGGGAAAGGGTTAACAAAAGACCTATCATGCTTTATAAACTTACAGTATGTGGTGTTATGGTGCTTGCTTCTTTACGAAATAACCATACTGTATTCAATCATTTAATGTTGCTGTTGCTTCTAATTTTGAGCTTACTTGAGTACGAAGTGCTAAAGGTGAGTATTTGTGATCACCTTGCGTCCGACTGAAACTTCATAAAAAGCATCCTCTCAATGTCCCCTCCTAAGTTTCTTTAAAATAATGGGTCAATACAAAATTCTAGTTTCCATGGCAACTGAAAGAAAATACTTAAAAACTCTTCTCCTCCAAAATTAGTTGGACGATTTTCAAATAATTTAGTATAAATGTTCCTTGGGTGACCCTCTCAGATTCCTTCAAGTGATGTTGATTGGTTAATCAAAAACAAGGCGGCCAGGAGTCTGGCTTGTTTTGAAATTTTATGGCTATAATAAAAACTTTGAAAATCTGCTCTGAACGTTGTGGGTTTGATGGTGGAGTTCCTTTGGGCAAGGCACATTTCCTAGCTTGGTAATGTCTTGTTTATCCTGGAATCATGATTAATAGAACTGGCGAGAAAATAAACTAAATAATGTTGAAAATGGCTTTAACCTGATTTAAACAAACAAACAATTTCTCGAAATTTTAAAATATTCTCAGATAAAATGATATTGCCAATCTTATAACAATTTTGTAAAAAAGTTCCTTGGGTGACTTTCTACAAGATTCTTTCAAGCCTAGATGATTGAAACTAAGACGGAGGACTAGATAAGGAGGAGTAAATAGGTCGTTCTTCCATGATATCTCTGAAAGCACCTATGTTGTGTGTTCTCAAAAGAATCGTCTCATTGAGACGATTCGTACCCACAATATAGGTTTTTGAGGTCAGATAAAGATTTTAGAGCACGAAAAGTGCTAATTATCTATAGCTCTGCTAAGAAAAACATTAAAGACAGTTTTTCCTTAAGTATGTGGCTATAATTAAAACTTTAAAATACTACTCTGAACACATAAATTTTCTTCAAATAGACAGTGACATTTTTAGCTCGACTATTCGAAGAATATGAGAGCTATACTACTCACCCTGGCGTCGGCGTCGGCGTCGGCGTCGTCGTCGGCGTCCACGTCACACTTTGGTTAAGGTTTTGCATGCAAGTTCTAAAATACTACATGTATTGCATTGAAACTTTCTACACCCCTACCAAACTATCACACCAATGTAGATTATCAAGTTAGATAACTCTGTCCTGCATTTTATGCAAGTTATGGCCCTTTTTTACTTAGAAATTCTGGTTAAAGTTTTGCGTGCAACTAAAGTAAGAGTCCATATCTCAGTATTTACTTGATGCATTGCATTGAAACTGTCTACAACCCTACCCAACTATCCCACCTGTGTAGATTATCAAGTAAGATAACTCTATCCTGCACTTTATGCAAGTTATGGCCCTTTTTTTACTTAGAAATTCTGGTTAAAGTTTTGCGTGCAACTAAATTAAGAGTCCATATCTCAGTATTTACTTGATGCATTGCATTGAAACTTTTTACAACTCTACCCAACTATCACACCTATGTAGATTATCAAGTAAGATAACTCTATCCTGCACTTTATGCAAGTTATGGCCCTTTATTTACTTAGAAATTCTGGTTAAAGTTTTGCGTGCAACTGAATTAAGAGTCCATATCTCAGTATATACTTGATGCATTGCATTGAACCTTTATACAACAACCCTACCCAACTATCACACCTATGTAGATTATCAAGTTAGATAACTCTATCCTGCATTTTATGCAAGTTATGGCCCTTTTTTTACTTAGAAATTCTGGTTAAAGTTTTGCGTGCAACTAAATTAAGAGTCCATATCTCAGTATTTACTTGATGCATTGCATTGAAACTTTCTACAACCCTACCCAACTCTTACACCTGTGTAGATTATCAAGTATGATAACTCTATTCTGCATTTTATGCAAATTATGGTCCTTTTTTTTCTTAGAAATTCTGGTTAAAGTTTTGCGTGCAACTAAATTAAGAGTCCACGTCTCAGTAAATACTTGATGCATTGCATTGAAACTTTCTACAACCCTACCCAACTATCACACTTATGTAGATTATCAAGTATGATAACTCTATCCTGCATTTTATGCAAGTTATGGCCTTTTTGGACTTAGAAATTCTGGTTAAAGTTTTGCATGCAACTACATAAAGAGACCATCTCTTAGTAACTACTTGATGCATTGCATTGAAACTTTATACAGCCCTTACCAACCATCACATCTATGTAAACAATCAAGTATGATTACTCTATCCAGCATTTTATACAAGTTATGGACCTTTTTTGGACTTAGAAATTCTGGTTAAAGTTTTGCAACTACATTTAGAGTGTAATCTCAGTTACAACTTGAAAAATTGCATTGAAACTTTATACAACCTTTCCCAATTGCACAACTATAAACACAACCAATTAAGATAACTCTATCCTGTATATGGTGCAAATTGTTGCCGTTTTTTTACTTAGAAATTATGGTTAAAGGTTTGCGTTAAACTACATTAAGAGTCAATATCTTAGTAACTACTTGATGCATTCAATTGAAAGGTTATACAACCCTTTCTAACCATCACACCTATGAAAATAATCATGTTAAATAACACTATCCAGCATATAATGCAAATTATCACCCACTAAGAAATTGTGGTTAATGTTTTGCATGCAACTACATTAGAGTCCATTATCTCATTAAATAAGCGGTGGAATAGTCGAGCGCGCTGTCCTCCGACAGCTCTTGTTCTTGTAGTATATTAATGTCTACATGTATCTATATCAGCTAGAAATGACTAAAAATTGAGGTTGAAATTCACTATGTTTTTAAAAACAAATGTATTAATTGTGTGTTAAGTAAAGGTGGGCACTACTGATTAGAAAACCACTTGTTTGAGATTTTCTGGCTAAAGGTAAGATTATCGTAATAAACTTCAAGTCTTCTCAAATTTGTACAATTTTGTTTATATCATCGCATTTATTCAGATCTAGTTCCATGATAATTACATTCTGTTACTTGTAATAAATCTGCTCTGAAAGTAAAGGAAATGTTTGTTTCCATCATATTCATTTTTAACATGCACTGATTATTTTTGCCATTGAGTGCATGGAGCTTAGGGCTATTCCAGTAAAACATATGTCCCACCCCAGGAAGGCACTTTCAAAATTGACCAACCCCCTTCAGAAGTTTATTTGACTAGAAAAGAACCCCCTTTAGAATATTTTCTGAGGGCTGTTCCAGAAAAAAAAGTCTGGGGGGGGAGGAACGACCAGCAATTTTGAGGGTACCCCCCATAGAATTTTAATTATTTTTTGGGCACCCCCCATAGAATAAAATTTCAATTTTACCCCCCACCTAGAGAATTTAAATTATCACATTCATAGCAATTTTATTCATGTTTTATACTTTTTAACACATTCAAGCAGATCCAAATTAAAATGCATGTGTTAAAAGACATCCAGAAGTATCATATTTGACCATGACCAAGAGTGTACCTTCCTAGATAACCCAAACCCAGTCGGTAGCAATGCAGGCTCAGCCAATTTTTTTTTCCTATGTTTGACAAGAGTCAATGTGACATGCATCTTCGCGAATTACCATTAGAAAATAAGGCAATCAAGTAATATGCTTCAGCATGCCAAATCCCGACACTCGTCAACTGCATGCAATGGCGATGAAAAATGTCTCAAAATCTAATCTATTTTACCAGAATATGGTGTCTATTATATGTGTATATACTTTTGCTGTATTACGAATATAATCCTCACTTTTATTTCCAAATTGGCTAATATTGAGGGATGTAAAACAAACTCTTTCTAACCGCCATTTGCAATGTCTCCTTTCCTTACATTTTTTTCTTTTTTTCTTATTTAAAAGAAAAAACAATTCACAAACCATGTATTAATAGCTTTAAATGCATATATAGCAGACAGCGTTTGAAAACATTGTGAGAAAAAGAGAAACTGCTTATTATTAGCGATGCATCCTTTCCCTACATTTTTTTTTCTAGTTTCAAAGTTGTTAAACAAGGGAAAATAAAATTCCATACCCTTTAAAATCCTTTCCAATTCAAAGTTAATTTATCCAATTTCAAACAAAATGATGTAATATCTCTTTTTGTCACAATGCTATAAAAAGAAGTCTGCTGCATGTGCGTCAAAATGCGTGTGCAAATTGGTAAGGATTAAATCAATTTTCCGTAAATCATTGACCCCGGTAGAACTATTCCCCCCCCCCCCCCCCCCCCCCCCCCCACAAATGAGCTACGTCATACGTCCAGTAAATAGAACAAAAGGGTCCTTAGGTATGACGTAATTTTACTGAGATCTTGCCATGTGATTATAAGGTGACCGTGACCTTATGCTTTAGCTTATGTAATCTTAATGGATTTTCCCAAACATTTACATCTGGACCAGTCCACGTAACATATCTTTACTTCTGTGTAAATTACACACAATTTTAATAGGCTTCAACAATGCAATTACTTTTGACTCAGTTGCAGCAGAAAGCTTTTGAAAACATTTTCAGAAGAGGAGAAACATGACTGTAATGGCCTATTTCATGCATGCATCAGTGTGAAATCGGACAAATTTGACTCAAGGGTTTATTGCATGGTTGATACTGGCATGTGGTTTAGAAAAACAACACTGACACCCCACTAAACCCTTTGTTCGATTTTCGCGCTTTTATTTTTATAAGAAAATATTAAGGAGCAATATTTTTTTGAATTTGGAATAATCATTTGTTTTTGCTTATTTTTGGATTTATAAAATCAGGTTTGTGCTGTATTTATCTAAATGGTTTCTTTCTCCAGTTTTGCAATGAGTACCATGTTTTACAGAATTATGTCATTTTTTTGTGGACATTTTTTTTATTCGAAATTGTATTTTTGAGGGGTTCAATTTTCAAATTAAATAGGAAAATAGGCTCTTTTTTCAAGATTGCAACGGGAGCCAAGTCGCCATTGCGTTCTACTGAATATCGCGTTGTACCCGTGCGCGAATTATCCACATTCCAGTGTAGTAGGTAACTGGCTGTCGTGATATAACTGATAAACGGCGTGATATAACTGATAAACGGCGTTAAACTCGAATCAATCATATTTATAATACAATTGGCTGAAATATGAGGCCAAGTTTGTAACGGATATGCCAATGCTAAATAATAGTGTGGCAAACTGGTCTAGTATGGAGAAATCCACAAAATGTAAATTGGACTAGATGAAATAATGAACATGTATTTCAAGCCATCTTGTAACCGGTGTTCGTAAAAATCACTGAAGCGTCATTATCACCAATATTTATTAGCGAGCTGATACAGTAAATGCGATCTCGTATCCAACAATTAAAAATTGGAAAAACGCTCGACATTGAATTCCCGCCGAATTTATTACGGGTTTTTTATACAGTAAAAAAACCGACCACCCACAGAATTAAAATACATCTTTTGCCCACTACCTAGAGAATTTTATTTAAAAAATACCCCCCACCCACAGAATTTAAATAGCTTGTCGTTCCTCCCCCCCCAGACATTTTTTTCTGGAACAGCCCTGAGCAAATTCGGACCCCCTTCAGAAGTTTATATTTTTTGTTGCAAATTTCAACCCTCAATAGCAGTTTTGTTGGACTTCTGATTAGGACTTACTATAAGTGTATTCATGGTCCAACAGTAAGTTTCTGCTCTTGCATTGTAAGTAAAGATGTTGATTCTGACAGGAATTAAAATACACATTAATTTGTATTGAGGTTTAAGACTGATTTTCAACATCTTTGGTCATTTAAAGGCGGTCAGTTATCCATACCCTCTGTTCCTGGAAGACCCAGTACTAAGCCAAACCCAAACAACTGACAGTTTCCTCATATAAATCGGAGGCGGAGGCCTCGAACTCGGAACCTTCAGGTTACTAACCTAGCATATTACCAACCACGCCACAAAGGCCTTCATTAAGATATTTCAAATTAAATTTGAACAAGAAAATGTGTCCATGGAACACAGATGCCCCAGTCGACAGTCAGATGAACAAATGTATGGTCACAAATAGCTTTATTCAACAATTAAACAAAATAACTTTTTTCCGATTTTCAGTACCATACCGTTTTGATCGTATCTCGAAAATTTGTCTTCCAACGAATTCTGTACACTACGTTTGAGAAATATATTATGTGGTTAAAACAAAGCGGTTTTTCTTCATCGGGCAGTCTGTCTGTCACAGTGATTCAGATTGCAACTCGGTCTTTTAAGACAGCTGTCCTAAATGTAAAAAAAAAACCAGGCCATTTTGTCCTAAACTTAAACAAGAGGGCCATGATGGCCCTGGATCGCTCACCAGATTTTTCTTTTCACTATAGCAATATAAGCCCTGCCCCCTGGTAGTTTCCTACCTTGGCTTGGCTTGAAAAAATCTAAGAGGGTCACCCTAGGAACATTTCTAGTAAATCTTTTGAAAATAGATCAGACACTTTCGGAGGAGAAGATTTTTTAAGGTCCACTATATCCATATAAGGCAAAATAGCTCCGCTCCCTGGAGGCCATTTTTTTATGACCAATCAAAATGGCTTCAAGATATCTGATGGAGGGTCACCCAAGGAACATTTCTACAAAATTATTAAACAAGAGTACCGCGGTACATAATACGCCCGTCAGGAACTTCTTTACAAATATTCTAAGTCCAAAAAGGGGCATAACTCATTCAAAAATTGACGAAATCCCAGGAAATATGAACTTGATCTGTGACACATCACTACAAAGCCTTATACAAAATTTCAGCTCAATAGCTCAAAGTATGTAGGAAAAAAGTGTGGTAAACCCGAACGGACGGAGGGACGGAGGGAGGGACATGTATGACCATACCATAATACGTACCGTTTTTAAGAAACGGTCGTATAAAAATCGGCCTGACACCTTTGGAGGAGAAGATTTTTAAAGTTTTCACTATAGCCATATAAGTCAAATTAGAGTTAAATGATAGAGGGTCACCCAAGGAACATTTCTACAAAATTATTTGAAAATCGGCCAGACATTTTTGGAGAAGAAGATTTTTTAAGTTTTCACCTTAGTCATATAAGTCAAAATAGCCCCGCCCCCCTGGCGGCCATGTTTTTTGACCAATCAACACAGCTTCAAGGAATCTGATAGAGGGTCACCCAAGGAACATTTCTAAAAAATGATTTGAAAATCTGTCAACCAGTTTGGCAGAAGAAGAATTTTGAAGTTTTTTTCATTTCGTTGCCATGGAAACCAGAATTCTGCATGGATCCCAAAAATTTGAAGGAATTCTGGTGAGGCCATTGGGAGGATGCTTTCTGTGAAGTTTCAGCCCAATTGACCCACTGGTTACTGAGGAGAAAAAGTTGCCGGACAAAAGGCGATCACAATAACTCGCCTTGAGCAAAGCTCAGGTGAGCTAAAAATTCAAACCCAGAAAGGCCACTTTTAGATGCGCTTTCCAAACTTACTCTTACTGATGAACACCTATTAAAAATCTGCAGCAATATTGAAAACCTTTTAGAATTACAATTAATATACTAACAGGTTAAGAAAACATTGTGGCAAAAGGAGAAATGAGCAATTTATTCTTTTCCACAATGTTTTCTTCAGGTGACTGTCTAGCTTGTATTTTAAACTTATTTAGTGTTAAGCTGGAGTGAATTATTGTAATTTTCTCTTTAAACTAAATTTAAACATAAGTAAAGAGGGAAGAGAAAAAGTCATCTAATTGACTGTGGTTTCAGAGGAAAATGAAGCATTTCCACTATGTGACAGGTGATATACCTGGACAGTCTAAAATGTTTAAAAATTCAAGTAGGCTTGTATATTTATGATGTGGGGGATTCTCTTCTTTTTTTTAGACCAAAAAACGTTTTGAGTGTCTTGTAAATTATGGCCTTTTCATTTTCGCTGCTGGCCTTTATCACAACTTGTTTAAAGTTTGGCAGCAGATTTGCACAAATCACAGAGGCCTTATGGTTTTTGCTGTCTGCGTGCCTCTTTAATGTACTGGTCCGAAAATAGGAAGTCCCGTCTGTCAATGCATTTTTTATATGTTGTGTGCACAAATTGTAGCCGTTTTTCTGCATTGAAATATGCTCAGCCAGAAATTTTGAAACGCTCTAGACGATTTGACAGGCAAATCAGGTACAGTACTTATTGAGGAGTTGGGCATTTGTTCTTAATCGGCTGAATTTTGATTATTTTTTCCGTTTTAATGCTTGTCGACGCGTTATCTTTCCGAAAAAAAAAGCGATTGTCGAAAATGTTTTCGTTCCGACATTTTGAAAGGGTTTAATCCGGGTTCTTAAAAGAGGCCCTACGATTGGCTGATATTTAATGAGCCAGCCAATGAAATCAAGTTTTACATCAATGATCATTAGACGCTTTACATGTAGTATACTTTAATGCATTGTAACTGCTATGAAGCGCGTACGTAACTCGACAAAACGCTTTTTGTTTATTATGAATCAAAATGCGTCTACTGCACATGATATTTTTCAGTTGGCTTTGCGGAGATTAACTCTAGCGATGTCATATTTCCGATGCCCGACGCCAATCTGATTCTGAATCTCTGCAGTCAATATAAATGAGCAGATACGGACAGAGGCAAAAAAGAAAATGATGCCCCCCTTTAGAAGCGAAATTGGACTTTTCACCACCCCCTACAGTAGCAAATTAAGAAAAAGACCTTCCCCCTACAGAATTTTTTTATTTTGCCGTCCTGGGGTGGGACATATGTTCAACTGGAATAGCCCTTATCAAAAATAAGCTTAATCCTTAAATTCTCTAATTGTTTAAAGTGTCAAATTATCTTGAACCTTTTTCAGTGTTCCCATTCATTTGTGCAAATTACTTATAAATATAATCTGTTAATCAAACATGTACAAAGTCAGAGCAAAGTGCATTATATTTTTTTAGCTCACCTGACTTGGCACAAATTATAATAATAATTAACCCTTCCCTCTGCTGCAGATTTATTGAATGAGGGAAAGGGTCAATGGTTATAATAAAGATTTTTCCTTTTGCCAAAGTGTTGTCAAACCTACTCAAAAATAACTTTTTATTTAAAAAAAAAAATCCCATTTTTGCCTTCATATTTTCAAAGTTGGTTAACATAAAATTTGCCATTTTTGTGTCCATCATAGATGGACTTTCATGTTTGGCATGTCTATTCCTAGTGAATAAGAACTTTATAGTTCTATTTTGTCTCCATAATTAGGTAGGAGATGTCGTTGATGCCAGAGACTTGGCGATGGGTGCTTGGTTTGAAGCTAAAATTATACAAATCTCCAGGGAATCAAAGAGATCACAAGCATCAGATAAAAGCAAGGACACAGTGAAACAAGTTCTATCTGAATCAAACATAACTCCAATGGACACAAATAAGGAAAAAAGTGATAAGAAAGATGAAAATGAAAATGATCAGTTAAAATCAACAGAAGATGGTCCATCCACAAGTGTTGACAGTTCGGCTCTTACTCCATATGATAAACTTTTTGACACCATTAAGCATGATGGATTTGAATACAATGTGATTTATGAAGGGTAAGTTGACCATTGAAAAACCACATGTTTTATTGCGAGAGTTACTTAATTCAGAGCACAAGAGTAAACTGGTCTTTTTCCACTTAAATTTATATTATGTCTCATCCAAAACCATTGTTATAGGTACTCAAAAGAATCGCCTCATCGAGAAGATTCTCTTTGAGTTCCCACAACATAGGGATTGAGTTTCAAATAAGTGTTTTGAAATTTGAAATACTAATCATGCCTAACCATCTGAAATTCTTACTTGTTCATCCTTGTCATGCTTCATCATAAACATGAGGCTGTTGTCAAGTTTCTCAATTATTTGTCCTCTGTAAACTTTTCTTCAGAAATTCATCATGGTGGAGAGAGGTTAGTGTCCAGGATTTGGCAGTTGGCATTCTGGTTTCATCCTCCGGTGGTGGCAGTCATGATGGACTGGGATTTCCCTTGGTCAAGGCGCATTTCCTAGCCAAGGGATCATGAATAAGTGAACTATTGTTGTAATATAACCGAAATAATATTGAAATGGCATAAATTTCGGATAAAACAAAACAAAAAACTTTTCTCCTTCTTGCCAGTAGTGACATTACTCTATTATGTAGAATCATGACATTTTTTTCTTCAGATATGAAGAAGATGAGGACCAAGTCAAGTTGAAATGTCGAGATATCCGACCACGAGCAAGGAAAAACATTAAGATGCCCGATATTCGGATCGGTGATGTTGTAATGGCCAATTTTAATATAGAAGAACCAGATACTAGAGGGTTTTGGTTTGACTGTGTGATAACAGACAAACAAAACACAAGAACGCTCAAGAAACTGACGGCTACAGTATACTTTGGGTAAGAGAGAGTTATTTATTATTAAGAGAGAGATCAATCTGGTGAAAGGGTGAAAAGATAAGTTTCAAAACATTCTGCTGATTCTAACGTGTGTTTAAAAATCAACATCTGATATCAATTATGGATTTTGGGATATTTAGTGACTTCATCTTTCCCTTTGTATGCATTAGTAATTGGTATTTTGATAATGCAACATGTATCTTATTGTATACAGTCTATATTTGTTCAACACGATATGAAAATTGTCAATAACGTATATGTTATACATCTGCACCACATTCCTGATGCGTACAGGTCGCCCTTTTCAGTTTGAGATGATTGACATAAATTTCCTTTTGAATTAATTATGTTTTTCATTTTTTAACTTTTTTTTAAAGAAAAAGTAGATCAATTTGATAACTTACCGTGGAGAAGTACGGAAATTATCAGATACTTAGTGCCTTCAATATCTTCATTTGCTGAAAGCCCCCTTTCATTGTAAGATTTCTCACTATTCTTTGTGTGTACAGACTACCTTTTCCCGATCTAAACACATTCATTTCATTTCCAGACAAACTAGCTCACTTGATTAAATTATGGAAATGAACAATTTGTTTTAAAATAAAAAGAGAAAATAAGACAATGTGGCGTTCATACAATATCATATGTTTTAATTTTTGTGGTAAAATAAAATGTATTTAATTAAATGGAATAAATTTAAGCCAATCAAATTTGAAACTGATTTTGATCATTAAAAAGCGTTAAGAGTGAGCGTAAAAAACTGATCACAATGAACTGAGTGGAAAATAGCAATCAAAATGATTGGAGCGCAATCAAACCACTCCCTTAACAAACAATTGCTTCCTTTATTTGCTCATTAAAGCAGAACAAATCACTGTGCAGTAAGATGTATTTATGACATACCTGCAAACAGATGGATTCTGGGTATCCTTAAGTGACGTACCACAGTAACACTTTACAGTGTTGCACCAGAGATTAGGAGACTAATCCCTCTCATTAAATGCAATCCTCTTTTGTTTGATTTTACACCTTGCATGCAAACAGCTAGACAATGAATCTGCGTGTAATTGTATCTGTATTAAACCCACATAAGTTTGCGATATATTCCTTAGATTTCTGCCAGATGAGTGAGTATCTGCAAGCCATTGTCAAATATAACATTCAGCGGATTGAAAACTTGCATGACTTACTTAGTGTTTGGGTAACAATGGCTTTTAAGGCAGTCCCCTACCTCATGATCCAATGTTTCCAGGTTCGATTTCCCTCAGGGTAAAATCAAGATCAGAGAACTAGAAAAGGAGGAGTTATCTGGTCCTTTTTTCATCCATATCTCTTATGACTCAAATAAACCCTATGTTGTGGGTACTCAAAAGAATCGTCTCACTGGGATGATTCATTTGAGTACCCCCAACGTAGGGTTTGAGGGTCAAATAAGGATTATGGGATGTGAAATACTCTTCTTATCTAGAGCTCTTGAGTTTGGAAACTCTTCATCCATCTAGACGCAAGTAAAGTATTCAAATTTATAAAACTTCAATCTATGCTCAAGTATCTGAATGGTCAGAAGCAAATTCAGTATCCGAATTGACCAATCAGTTCTAAGCCTTTTTTGGAGCACTGAGAAGGTTTTCAAAGTGTTATAGTTTCGGATCCAGCTGGTTGAGTTTTTCGGAGTAACTACAACCAATCTGTAGCAGATGACAAAAATGTTGAAAATATGTATAACTAATAGTATCCTGGAGTTCCAGTATAACGCAATATTAGGAATCCTAGCATCGCGTTTGAATTCGATGGCGAGTAACCATAAGAAATTAAAGCAATCACAAGTAATATGCCTCAGCATGCCAAAACCGGATAGTCGTTAATCTCCACATTTTAACTGCATGCAATGGCGATAAAAAATGTCTGAAAAGCTAATCTGTTTTAACAGGCCAGAATATGGTGTCTATATGTGCATATACTGCTGCTGGAATACGAATATAATCCTCACTTGATTTGATTTTGAAATTGGCTAATATAGAGGGTTTTAAAAAACCAAAAACTCATTCCAACCGCCATTTGTAATGTACGCTTGTTTTGAATGTCGTCTGCTGCTTTCAAATGGATAATCAAACAATGTCTCCTTTCCTTACATTTTTATCTCTTAAAAGAAAAATAATTCTCAAAACTATGTATTTATAGTTTTAAATGCAGATGTAGCAGACAGCTTTTGAAAACCTTGTGAGAAAAAGAGAAACTGCTCGTTATCAGCATAATCAGTTAACAGCGATGCATCCTTTCCTTTCTATTCCTCACTTGTTTCAAAGTTGTTAAACAAAGGAAAAATAAAATATGTATGTTCTTACCCTTTAAAATCCTATTAAATTCAAAGTTAATTTATCCAATTTCAAACAAATGTAATACTTTCTCCTTTTGTCACAACGCTATCTAAAGAAGTTTGCTGCAGATGCGTCGAAATGCGAGGGCAAATGGGTAAGGCTGAAATTAATTTAGTGTCCATTATTTTCAGTAAATCATTGAAGCATAGTTATTTTCCCCCCTCAAATGAGCTACGTCATAAAATAAGATTATGTGCAGTTTAGTCACACAAGCAGCTTAGTAATTGGATCGTAAATTTGACATTAATTTATATGGGTGTTTTTCATTTGTTGCGTCTCGAACACCATCTGGTTAATAGTGACGTAATTCACCTTGATGTTTACTGCCTGGACATCCGACACCAATTAAAACATTTGTTCGATTTTTGCACTTTTATATTTTTTTGGATAAGAAAATTATTTAGGAGCAATAATATTACTTGAATTTGGACAACGTGTATTTAGATGTTTTTTTCTCTTTGGATTTTTTTTATTTATAAAATTAGGTTTGTGCATCTGTGCATCTAAATGTATTATTTTCCAGTTTTGCAACGACAACCATGTTTTACAGAATTATTTGTCGTATTTTTTTGGACATTTTATTTTTCCGAAGTTGTATTTTTAGGGGGGTTAAATATTCAAATTAAATAGGAAAAAAGGCTCTTTTTTCAAGATTGCAGCGGAAGCGAAGTCGCCGTCGCGTTCCACTGGATATCACGTTGTTTCCTTTCGCGATTTATCCGCATTCCAGTATATCCTCTATTCTAGTCATTTCATGCATGTTAACCAAATACACCACTCATGTGGGTTGTTGTATAAAGTGTTCAATTTCAACTCATATTATAATGTATACTGATCAATCAGAAAATGGAATATATAAAAAAATAAAACAAAAACAATCCTGAATTGTCGATAAATTTAACTGGAAAATATGATCTGAATCGGGTAGAAGCTGTCCCAATATGGTTTTGTGTATCTGATTTGCTGTTAGGGTTTTTGGAATGATTTGAATAAATTTGCACAGGTTACATGATTGTAACCTTTCAAAATGGTGACAGTGGCATGGAAAAAATCAATATAATTTATATTTTCAACTTGACCATGAGGGCAGCAGTACACGTACAGGAGATCTATGAAGAAGAAGAATTCTTTATTCCTTATTACGGTTTCTTTAAATTTTGTTTCCTTGCAGACCAGATTTATCGCCAATGGATAATTGTAAATTGCTGTTTGTTGATGAAATATTTGCATGTGAAAAGCCAGGCTCTCAGTTAACTGCGGAAGACTTGATAGCAAACCCTGCTGCTTCCCCTGTGAAAAGTAAGTGTTCTTTCTATTGTGTATGTATACGTAATACTTCATCCTCTATAATATGTGTATAATTAACCCTTTCCCTCATATAAACACTTTCGGACGCCTCTGCAGCAGACAGCTTTTTGAAAACATAGTGACAAAAGAAGAAATTGCACAAAACGTGCAATTTCTCCTTTTGCCACAATGTTTTCCACTTTTAGTCATAGGTTATCCATTCAATTATGGAGATTTTACATGTTTTGCCAAAATACGTCCAAAGTCGTCTGCTGCAGAATTGCTGTATGAGAGAAAGGGTTAATACGTCATCCTGTATTATTATATTTGTAGGAGTAATGAGTCGTCCTGTAATATTATATTTGTATAAGAAATGAGTCGTCCTGTAATATTTGTGAATAAGTAATACTTCATCCTCTATTATATCAGTATAAGTAATACTTCATCTTCTATTATATTGAGTTTTAAGTTAAAAGTTATCCCTTGTTGTATGAGCTTAAAAAAACCTTTAGTGTCCCTTGCCTAAAGCCGCTGTCACATCTGATAGTTATGCACGTAGTTGACTGTAGTTCATTTGAACTTAGTTGACCGTAGTGCCATTATGGTCAACTATGTAAAAGAAGATGTAGGTTCAAAATTGGCAAAAACAGAAATATAAAGAAAGTTTAAGTAGGGTGAAGTACGTGTAAATACGTCCAATTACTCTGAACTACGGTAAACACTACAGTCAACTACGTTCAAACTACTGTCACAGTAGGGTCTTGGCATCCAAGCTCACCGTAGAGATATTTTGAGCATGTTGAAAAATTGTGTGCTAACCATGGCCAAATCATGGGTTTCTTGAAATGCAAACTACGTTTATAACTATGTTGAACTACAGTTAACTACGTTTAATATCTTTAACTACGGTCAACTACTTGTGTTACCGCAGCTTAAAGGGGGATGGGATAACTATTCTACAGCGTCCTTCCATCTGTTTGTCTGAAGCCATACACCGTTGGATGGATTTTGACAGAAGACTGCATTAAACCCATATTAATCTTGAAGAGAAAAATCATTGATGTATACATACTATTATAGACATATGTATTGCAGGAACTAACGTTGATGTATACTATTATATACATATGTATTGCAGGAACTGACGTTGATTTATACTTTTATATGCATATGTTTTGCAGGAACTGACGTAGATTTATACTTTTATATGCATTTGTATTGCAGGAACTAACATTGATGTATACTATTATATACATATGTATTGCAGGAACTGACGTTGATTTATACTTTTATATGTATTGCAGGAACTGACGTTGATTTATACTTTTATATGCATATGTATTGCAGGAACTGACGTTGATTTATACTATTATATACATATGTATTGCAGGAACTGCGTTGATTTATACTTTTATATGCATATGTATTGCAGGAACTAACATTGATGTATACTATTATATACATATGTATTGCAGGAACTGACGTTGATTTATACTTTTATATGCATATGTATTGCAGGAACTGACGTTGATTTATACTATTATGTACATATGTATTGCAGGAACTGACGTTGATTTATACTTTTATATGCATATGTATTGCAGGAACTGACTGGTTTATACTATTATATACATATGTATTGCAGGAACTGCCGTTGATTTATACTTTTATATGCATATGTATTGCAGGAACTAACATTGATGTATACTATTTATATACATATGTATTGCAGGAACTGACGTTGATTTATACTTTTATATGCATATGTATTGCAGGAACTGACGTTGATTTATACTTTTATATGCATATGTATTGCAGGAACTGACGTTGATTTATACTTTTATATATATATATGTATTGCAGGAACTAACAAGCCTGACTGTGACCATTGTTTGGATAACCCTAAGAAAAAGTGTAAGCACTGTGCGTGTAGTGTGTGTGGAGGTAAACAGGACCCTGATCAACAGATACTGTGTGATGAGTGTAACAAAGCCTACCACCTCAACTGTTTGGACCCGCCCCTTACTAGTCTACCGGAGGAAGATGATTGGTAGGTCTTATCTCTGACAATAATAGAGACATGTCGAGGGCTAAGTGTGAAACGGTTATAACTAAAATTGGTATTTTTTTACCAAGGTTAATTATCTCGCCATTAAGTCTTTATAAGTGTTAAATCATTTTTAGCTCTACTGGCCAAAGGCCAGAAGGGCTTATGTCGTCCGTGCGTGCGTCCGTGCGTCCGTAAACAATTTCTTGTTAACACGATACAGTCTTCACTTTTGATTGTATCTCAACCAAACTTATACAGTAGTTAGATATCCATGAGAGCTCGGTTCCTTTCGAAAACCAGCCAGATCCGCCGATGCATGACTGGATTATGGCCCTTGAAATGGTCAAAATTGCTATAAAAGAGCTTGTTAACACGATACAGTCTTCACGTTTGATTGTATCTCAACCAAACTTATACAGTAGTTAGATATCCATGAGAGCTCGGTTCCTTTCGAAAACCAGCCAGATCCGCCCATGCATGACGGGATTATGGCCCTTGAAATGGTCAAAATTGCTATAAAAGAGCTTGTTAACACGATACAGTCTTCACTTTTGATTGTATCTCAACCAAACTTATACAGTAGTTAGATATCCATGAGAGCTCGGTTCCTTTCAAAAACCAGCCAGATCCGCCCATGCAAGACTGGATTATGGCCCTTGAAATTGTCAAAATTGCTATAAAAGAGCTTGTTAACACGATAGTCTTCACGTTTGATTGTATCTCAACCAAACTTATACAGTAGTTAGATATCTATGAGAGCTCGGTTCCTTTCGAAAACCAGCCAGATCCGCCCATGCATGACTGGATTATGGCCCTTGAAATGGTCAAAATTGCTATAAAAGAACTTTTTAACACGATACAGTCTTCACTTTTGATTGTATCTTAACCAAACTTATACAGTAGTAAGATATCGATGAGAGCTCGGTTCTTTTTGAAAACCAGTCAGATCCGCCCATGCAAGACTGGATTATGGCCCTTGAAATGGTCAAAATTGCTATAAAAGAGCTTGTTAACACGATACAGTCTTCACTTTTGATTGTATCTCAACCAAACTTATACAGTAGTTAGATATCCATGAGAGCTCGGTTCCTTTCGAAAACCAGCCAGATCCGCCGATGCATGACTGGATTATGGCCCTTGAAATGGTCAAAATTGCTATAAAAGAGCTTGTTAACACGATACAGTCTTCACGTTTGATTGTATCTCAACCAAACTTATACAGTAGTTAGATATCCATGAGAGCTCGGTTCCTTTCGAAAACCAGCCAGATCCGCCCATGCATGACTGGATTATGGCCCTTGAAATGGTCAAAATTGCTATAAAAGAGCTTGTTAACACGATACAGTCTTCACTTTTGATTGTATCTCAACCAAACTTATACAGTAGTTAGATATCCATAAGAGCTCGGTTCCTTTCAAAAACCAGCCAGATCCGCCCATGCAAGACTGGATTATGGCCCTTGAAATTGTCAAAATTGCTATAAAAGAGCTTGTTAACACGATACAGTCTTCACTTTTGATTGTATCTCAACTAAACTTATACAGTAGTTAGATATCTATGAGAGCTCGGTTCCTTATGAAAACCAGTCAGATCCGCCCATGCAAGACTGGATTATGGCCCTTGAAATGGTCAAAATTGCTATAAAAGAGCTTGTTAACACGATACAGTCTTCACGTTTGATTGTATCTCAACCAAACTTATACAGTAGTTAGATATCTATGAGAGCTCGGTTCCTTTTGAAAACCAGTCAGATCCGCCCATGCAAGACTGGATTTTGGCCCTTGAAATGGTCAAAATTGCTATAAAAGAACTTTTTAACACGATACAGTCTTCACTTTTGATTGTATCTTAACCAAACTTATACAGTAGTAAGATATCCATGAGAGCTCGGTTCTTTTTGAAAACCAGTCAGATCCGCCCATGCAAGACTGGATTATGGCCCTTGAAATGGTCAAAATTGCTATAAAAGAGCTTGTTAACACGATACAGTCTTCACATTTGATTGTATCTCAACCAAACTTATACAGTAGTTAGATATCCATGAGAGCTCGGTTCCTTTCCTAAACCAGCCAGATCCGCCCATGCATGACTGGATTATGGCCCTTGAAATTGTCCAAAGTGCTATAATTGAGCATGTGAACACAATAGAGGCTCCATTTACTATCTGATCTTCACCAAACTTAGATAGTAGTTAAATATTGATGAGAGCTTGGTTCCTTTTGAAAACCAGCTAGATCCGCCCATGCAAGACTGGATTATGGCCCATGAAATTGTAAAAATTGCTATAATACAGCTTGTGAACACACAAGAGCCTCCATTTACTATCCGATCTTCACCATACATACATGCTCTGGATTGAAAATGACCAAAGAACCATACCAGTAGAGCATAGGCCCTCATGGGCCTCTTGTTCTTGGTAAACAATGGAAATTTAGGTGCCATTGCTCGTTCTACAATTCTGCAGCAGACGACTTTGAACATATTTTGTCAAAAGATAGAAAATCTCTTTAATTGAATGGATAACCTATGACTAAAAGTGGAAAACATTGTGGCAAAAGGAGAAAGTGTCGCTTTGAGCAATTTCTTATTTTGTCACTGTTTTCAAAAAGCTGTGCTGCAGAGGCGTCAGAAAGTGTCTGTATGTGGGAAAGGGTTGACCAGGTTAAATTTCAGTTATTTTTTGGGCACTAATTTTAGTTTTAATTAAAAAATACCCCCCCACCCAACAAATAAAATAGCTTGCATATATAGGATATTACATGAGTGGTCATTCAATACGACATTTTATTAAACAAGTTTTCTAAAATTGATAAAAACGAGCCTTGGCGAGTTCTTAGCAATTTTAGAAAACTCGTTTAATAAGATTTTGTATTGAATGACCACGAATGTTATATTCTATTTATATCATAAATTCCAATTCAACGATTATTAGCGCAAAATATATATAACGTCGCTATATAGCGGGTCATTTTCAATGCTTTTCATTATGAAGTTACGTAGCATTGTTATTACACAAGTTGAATACGCAATTTATTCAATGGCTTTATTACACTCCCGGCGACGTCATTTATGATATAAAACTATATATCGCACACTGTTTTCAATTTCTGAATGAATTTGTGAGGTGAACAATTTTGAAAAATCATATAACTACATTTTTGAATCGAAAGTGAATGTGTGACCTTAGGTACTTACATTTATAGGTATTGTGTGACCTTATGTACTCACATTCATAGGTAATGTTTGACCTTATATACTTACATTCATAGGTATTGTCCAGACTGTAAACTGGATGACTCAGAAATCGTGAAAGCAGGGGAAAAACTAAAAAACAGTAAGAAGAAATCGAAAATGGCTTCTAATACCTCAACAAGCAGTAGAGACTGGGGAAGGGTAAGATATATTATATCATATATATATTGTGGAACGGCTTATCTCACCATTTGAGTTATGCCATCAAAAAAACTACTTATTGAGAATTTGTGTCCTGCAAAGACCCATTCACAAGCATTCTAAATTTCAAAGAATTTGAGTGGATAAACCATTTGGTTTAGCCGATCAGAAATGAATAAATTGGTAATTAAATAGTTTGAAGAATGCTTGTCCAGATCAGGGTCTTAGCCATCAATTAGTTATAAAAGCACTTCTTTTCATTTTCAGCAAAACCTGATGTAAAAATTTGCTATTTGCTATCGCTGTTAAAGCTTTAACCAAACAATGGAAAATGATACCTTGATAATTTATCCACCCTTCATTCAAGTTATAAATACTATATAATTTATTCAGGGCATGGCCTGTGTTGGTCGACAGAAAACCTGTACAGTTGTACCTTCTAATCATTTTGGTCCAATACCGGGTGTGGAGGTTGGAACACAGTGGAAATTTAGAGTACAGGTAAGCAATTAAATTTTTTTCTCTACTTGACACTTGAGGACCAAGTCACAGTGGCTTGTTTTAATTTCTCTAAAGTTTTTGTGAGTCTTAACCCTTTCCCTCATATAGACGCTTTTTGACACCTCTGCAGCAGACTGCTTTTGAAAACATAATGGCAAAATAAGAAATTGCTCAAAACGAGCAATTTCTCCTTTTGCCACAATGTTTTCCACTTTTAGTCATAGGTTATCCATTCAATTTTAGAGATTTTCTGTTTTTTGACAAAATATGTTCAAAGTCATCTGCTGCAATATTGTCATATGAGGGAACGGGTTAAAAGTTAATTTAGAATACAAGTAAGCAACCAAAAGTAATGTATGAAGATCTGGTGTTTACCCTTTCCCACATACAGATGTGTTTTGATGGCTATGCAGCAGACCCCTTTTGAAAACATTGTTCCTTACCCCTTTCCCTCATACGACAATTCTGCACCATACGACAATTCTGGACCAGACGACTTTGAACATATTTTGTCAAAAAATAGAAAATCTCTATGAATGAATGGATAACCTATGACTAGAAGTGGAAAACATTGTGTCAAAAGAAGAAATTGCTTGTTTTGAGCAATTTCTTCTTTTGTCACTATGTTTTCAAAAAGCTGTCTGCTGCAGAGGCGTCAGAAAGCGTCTATATGAAAGAAAGGGTTAAGTTACACTCTACATTTCTATAAATTGTTCAAACTTTATGAATTTGTTGAAAAACAGCAATGGTGGAAAAGGAGTAAAATGACTATACTTTCAATGTGCTTGTCTTGTTTCAAGATAATTTGGCAGAATTGTTATTTTGATAGGCTAAAGAAAAACATGTCATTTAGGGATAAGGACATGTTGCACTTATAATGCAGACGGACTTTAAATGGGAAAGCATCAAGTTGCATTGATACGAATAATTGAATATCATGTAAATATTGATCTGGTCTTAACCATTTCCCTCATATAGACACATTCTGATGCCTCTGCAGCAGATGACTTTTGAAAATATTATAGAAAAAGAATTTCTCTTTTTGCGACAATGTTTCGTTTATATTGAATGGTTCTACATTTGTTTATCAGATTTTCCATATTTTTGGCTAGACGTTTTCCTGCTCCAGATTTAGGAAAGGTTTAAAAAGTGAGCAATCCAGGTCCTCATGGCCTTCTTGTTTGTTACCTGAGCCTAAAATTCTCAGGATGAGCAATTCTGATGACCCTGTGTCTGATGGGCGTCGTCAACAATTTTGTTAAACACCATCTCCTCTTAAATCACGTGCCCAATTTCAACCAAACTTAATAGGTTTGTACTTAAGGTGATCCACTTTGAAATGTGTTCAAAACAATAAAATTCAATATTAAACTCTGGTTGCTGCTTAATCAATCGTTCTGAGAAGCCGCCTCTGAGGTTTTGCGGTAGAGTACCGTCTCAAAATGGGGGAGGTTGCAGGATCAATACCCTGCTACTGACTTGCTGGTGTTGGGATAAATAGACCATTGGTCCTGGTTAGCTATTTTCAGCGCCGAATTGTTTAAAGTAGACTCTTCCATGTTCAAAATCTGGTGTGTCCTTTTCCCTTGTAATAAAAGTTTGAACTATTTTGATAAATAAAAGGCAAACAATGCTGATTTCAGGTGAGACAGCTCGTTACGAGCTGACTCGCCTGAATCAGTATTGTTTGCAAAAACCTCAATATTGCCTTTGGCGCTGAATGAGTTAATAACCCAGTCAATGATTATGTGGTGTTATAAATGAAAAATTGTTGAAATTACGCAAAACTCCACACAAATAAACACAAAATATATCATAACAAGTTCAATGTTGATAAAATAAATCTATGCTCTGATCCAACTGCATCTACATATAATATAGTTTTACCCTTTCATTGTTTTTTAACTCTCATGTAACTATCATAATTATTTATCGTGGAAGAGTCACCATGGGCAAGGTATATTTCCCAGCCTAATACTAGGTTATTTACCCAGGGATCATGAATAAGTGAACTGTTGATGTGATATAATTGAAATAATGACGAAAATGATGTAAACTGCCAATTAAAATTAATCATAAATATTTACATGATATCTTGCATACTTACTATTGCTTATTTCCATAAGTAAAAGTAAACTGTACAATATAATCAGTTTTGGAAAAGGTGAATGTAGTAAAGGAGGCTTTGCAATAGTGTGGCTCAATTAACAAACTAATTCTGATGACTAGTAAACTGGTCTTTTCCCTATAGTATCTCTCCTCTGACTCAACTAAAACTATATTTTGGTTACTCAAATGAAACATCTCACAACGATTTGGGTATGTTAAATAATCTTCTTATCTAGAGCTCTGCTATTTATAAAAAGGTCAATATCTCTCTTATGACTCACCTAAACCCTATGTTGTGGTTACTCAAATGAATCGTCTCATAACATTTTTGCTGATGTGAAACACTCTTTCTTATCTAGAAACTCTGCTATTTATAAATAGGTCAGTGAAGCAGGAGTACACAGACCCCACGTTGCTGGTATCTCGGGTAGAGAAAACGAAGGAGCGTATTCCATTGTACTCTCCGGGGGCTATGAAGATGACATTGTAAGTTACCGTCAACACATTTGTTGTTACACAAAGGTTTAAACCATTTTTGCAGCAGCCTTTGATTTCATTTACCTCTGCACTGCAGAATTAACTATTGTTAACCATTTTATTCTTCCCAAAAGGGTATTAATATACCCCTTTGCAAACAAAGTCTGTTCATATTTCTTGTAAGCGAAACTCTTCTTGTTGTTTTAACGAGGAAAAATAGAGAGGTATAAGAACTCTCGCATTTAAATGGTCTGCAGTTTGTGTATATCATTATATATTGTGATACAAATGTGTATTGTGTCGTAGATGGTGACGTCAGTTGATGTCATCTGGGCAACTTCTAAAGCACCATTGAAATAATCTCTCACTAGAATTTGTTTATATGTAATATATACTGGTTTAAGCTCTTTCCAATAAACAGAAGCTTTCTGAAGCCTCTGAAGCAGTAGTCTTTTAAGAAACAGAGGCGAAATTCAACTCTTTTCAATAATTAAATAATCATTTATTGAGATTTTTCAAGTTTTTTCCAATTATAGTTTTCAAAGTCATCTGCTACAGATTTGTTTTGTGTTGGAAAAGGTTAATACATGTAGTAACCTTTCTTTGATGTTCAAAAGTGTGCATTTTACTTTATAACTAAAGAATAGTCATTGATCTAGTTTAATTTTGTTTAAATTACTCTTATGAACCGTCAAAGCCAGGATGCAAGTAGAGCTATTTAGACACTCCTGCCATGGCAATGTCAACTATATTGTATGATTTCACAGAGCTCCAGATAAGCAGTGTCTTTCATGTTCTAAAATCGTTATTTGATCCTTAAATCCTATGTTGTGGGTACTCAAAAAAGTCATCTCAGTAAGACGATTCTTTTGACTACACGCATCATAGGGATAAGTTGGATAATAAGAGAGATATTGTGGGGAAAAGAGCTGAATACCCCTCTTTAGCTGGACCTTTGATTTCAGGATAATGGTGATACATTCCTGTATACGGGTAGTGGTGGACGAGATCTGTCGGGAAACAAACGAACTGCAGAACAGTCATGTGATCAAATACTTACAAGAATGAATAAGTAAGTCAAAAAAATCTTTATTTTGATCATTTAAAAAATACGTTTTGGATAATTGTCATATTATTGTCAACTGCCAAAGGGGGATTGGATATTGTTTTGGTTGCGTCCATCTGGAACCGTATCCAAGGCATTGCTGGAGGGCTAAAATTGCTTTTAGAACACAAATGTTATGTCCCCTTGTCATTCTTGTACACATTATATATTTAAACTACATGTTTATGGAGAGGTAGGTAACCATCTTAACCCTTTTTCTCCTGCTGACGCGTTTTGACGCCTCTGCAGCAGAGGACTTTTGAAAACAAAGTGACAAAAGGAGAAATTGCTCAAAACAAGCAATCTCTCCTTTTGCCACATTGTTTTCAACTTTTTTTCAGTAATTATACCTACAATTATTTAGATTTTCCATATTTTTTAGTAAACATTTTCAAAGTCGTCTGTTGCAGATTTGCTGTATGTGAGAAATGGTGAATCCTTTCTCTCATACGACAATTATGCAGCAGACGACTTTGAACGTATTTTGTCAAAAAATAGAAACTCTCCATAATTGAATGGATCATTTCTTCTTTTGTCAGTCACTATGTTTTCAAAAATCCATATGCTGCAGAGGCGTCAGAAAGCATCTATATGAGGGAAAGGGTTAAAGGTGCTACCCTCCGGAAAACAGATATTATAGTCTTATAAATTTTAAAACTGTTCAAAAGTTGTCTTGGAATATTACAGTCAGAATATAGGGATAAAATTAAGAGTAATAATTTCACTTTCCAGTACCATAAACATCTAAAAATTGATCGTTTATACTTAGTTGTAAGGCGGCATCAGAAACTAAAACGAATCCGAGGAATGAATAAGGAGTAAACAGGACTTATCCCAACGAGACAATTCTTTGGAGTACCCACAACATTGAGTTTGGAGGTCATATAAGGACACAGGGATGTGAAATACTCTTCTTATCTAGAGCTCTGTATATCTATATATATATCTACATTTCAGGGCTCTCGCCAAAATGTGCAATGCTCCAGTGGATGGGAAGAATGGAGCTACATCAAAGGCCTGGCGTTTAGGTAAACAAATCAGAGTTGTACGAAGCAGTAAACTCGGTAAACATTCAAGCTATGCTCCAGAAGAAGGAAATAGATATGATGGAATATACAAGGTGAGAATGTCTTACCTGTTTAACCATTTAACCCTTTCCCACATACATCTGCAGCAGACAAGCAATTTCACTTTTTGTCACAATGTTTTCAACTTATTAGCTCACCAGAGCACGAAGTGCTCAAGGTGAGTTATTGTGATCACCTTTTGTCCGGCGTCCACATTTGCTTGTTAGCACTCTAGAGGCAACATTTTGCATCTAATCATCATGAAAGTTTATCAGAACATACATCTCTATAAAATCTAGGCCAAGTTCGAAACTGGGTCTTTTGAGGTCACAAGATCAAATTAAATGAAAATCTCGTTAACACTCTTGAAGCCGCATGGCTTGATCATGTTGAAACTTTGTCAGAATGTTTGTCTTAGTGATATCTAGGCCAAGTTCGAATATAGTTCAAGTCGGGTAAAACTAGGTCACTAGGTGAAATTAAAGGGAAATCTTGTTAACACTGTAGAAGTCGCATTTTTTGCTTCAGTCGCTTAAAATTTGGCCAGAATGTTTATCTAAATGATATTTATGGGCTATGCCGGGGCAAAAACTAGGTCACTAGGCCAAATTGATGGAAAATCTTGTTAACACTCTGGAGGCCGCATTTTTCGCTTCAGCAGCTTGACATATTTTCAGAATGTTTGTCTGAATGATATCTAGGTCAAGTTGAAATATAAGTCATGTAGGGTCAAAAACTAGGTCACTAGGCCAAATTTAAGGAAAACCTTGTTAACACTCTTGAAGCCGCATTTTAAACTTGAGCATGTTGAAACTTTATCAGAAAATTTGTCTTGATGATATCTAGGCCAAGATCGAATATGCGTCATGTCCTGTCAAAAACTTGGTCACTAGGCCAAATTTAAGGAAAATCTTGTTAACACTCTGGAAGCCACATTTTTGGCTTGATCATGTTGAAACTTTGTCAGAATTTTAGTCTTAGTGATATCTAGACCAAGTTCGAAATATAAGTCACAAGGCCAAATTGTAGAACAATCTAGTTAACACTATAGAGATTGCATTCTTGACTTTAACTGCTTGAAATTTTGTCAGAATGTTTGTCTTGATGATATTGCCATTGGTGCTGAAAGAGTTAAGTCTTAAGTAGCCCATTCACAGGTGAGCGATTCCAGGGCCTCATGACCCTCTTGTTTTAGTAGTTATACATACTTGCATTTATAGAGAATTCCCATGCTTTTGTATTATTGTTTTTCAAGTCTGCTGCAGATTTGTTGTATGTGGGAAAGGGTTAAGCCCTTTATGCCCAATGTGAATAGGTTTATTTGCCTTATGGCAATGGAGCAATACTGGCTCTCTTGGACCTCTTGTATATATATCTACTTTGGTTAGTAATTAGATTCATTAACAGGTATGTGTTAATTAAATGAAAATAGTAATTATTTTAGTCACAATCGGTAATACTGAGCTCTAGACAAAGTTCTTATTTGATCCTCTAACCCTATGTTGTGGATACTCAAAATGATCGTCTCTATGAAACGAATATATAGGATTTGGTTGGATACTTTGAGCGATATTGTGGGGGAAAAGAGCTTGATTATATACCCCACCTTATCTGTATCTCTGGGTGATGTGAAGTTAGTTAATTCATGGCTTATAAACATGGATGTCAACGGTTAATTTGTTAACTGTATATTATTCAATAAATCGATTAGTAATTTAAGTACTTGGAAAAATAGATAAAATTATACACAGTTGTGTTTCACCTTTTGTTATCCCCTGCTTTTTCGAAGAAAAAAGGGGGGTTATTAATTTGGGTTTGTCCGTCCGTCTGTCTGTCTTGTCTGTCTGTCACACTTCGTTTCCGTTCAATAACTGCCACAAATGTTAACCGTTTTTTTTTCAAACTTGGTAACAAGGTTAACCGCCTTAATGGCTAGGCCAAGTTCGATCGTCACTTTCGGCAGACTTTATTCACTGGAGTTATGGCCCCTTATTTAACAAAAAAAAATGTCGTTTGTTGCTGTTTCCGTGCAATAACTGCCACAAATGTGAACCGTTTTTTTTTCAAACTTGGTAACAATGTTAAATGCCTTAACCCATTACGTCACGCAAGCGCCTCAGAGCGCTGCTTTCTATAGACGCACAGATGCGCTTTAGAGCACCTCGATCCACTACGGCACAGAGACGCCTTAGAGCGCTTCTGTTTTTGTATCTAATATAATCCTTTTTAGATTCTAAAATTTATTTTAAAAAATAGCCCATTCGATGCATTAATATCTTACCTTTATTAATCCGATGAAAATTTGGTATGTTCCCAGTTGAATTATATCCTTATAATGCACTTCAATTTACAAACCCAAACCTCCATTATGATTTGAGCCGCCATTGATGTTTACAATTTTTGTTTTGAAATTTGAATAAGCACCCACTATAAAATCAAGTCAATCCGTCGTATGTTTACACTACTTATGTATCTTCAATGCAAAACGTATTGTGTTAACTTTATATCCAATCAAATTATCCATAAATCACGCGTGATCTCGGTGACATATGACAAGCCAATCAACTGCTCTTGACCACGTGTTACCAAAAGCGTATCATTGCTAATTGGCAGATTAAAAGTAGTGATTGGTCGGTACCGGAAATTGATTGGGTTTTATGACCTTTAATTGGTGTCCAATAAACAACAGAAGAACATGTGCCATTTACGATTAAACTGTGAATAACTCCTTTTGACACATCATTTCTCTTTGATGAAATTTATTTCACATTTGTTTAGAAAAAAGAGGGGAACATTTTTCTTTGTCCCAAAATTGCTGTCCAAAGTTGTAAACAACCCACTGCGGAATTTTGCTGACGTAATGTGAGTAAATTCGCGCGTGCTATGACGTAACATAACTCATTGGCTGTCCTAGATTTTGGTTTATTTATGTGCAGTTCATTTATAGGGGATTATTATTTGGATTATATAACGGATTTTCTTGCAGGTTTGAGAGATTATTTTAAAACTTTTTCTTTAATTCACTGTATTTACTGAACTATTTCAGCTAGGTAAAAATGAAAAACATGGCTATTTAGTAAATTTTATCTGTAGTATTTCATATTCTTACATTAAACCAGTGCAATGCTTAGAAATTAACCATTTGTTAGGATTTATTACTCAGGTATCAACATTGTAAAATTTCCCCAATACCTCTGTGCGCTCAGTGCATTAAAACTGATAAGCCAGTATGCACTGCAGGGCGTTTATTGGCCATTGTTCTGTGAAGTAATGGGTTAAGGGCTAGGCCAAGTTTGATCGTCACTTTCAGCGGACTTTATTCGGTGGAGTTGTGGCCCCTTATTTAACAAAAAATGTCGTTTGTTGCTGTTTCCGTGCAATAACTGCCAGTAATGTGAACCGTTTTTTTTTTCAAACTTGGTAACAAGGTTAAATGCCTTAAAGGCTAGACCAAGTTCGATCGTCACTTTCGGCGGACTTTATTCGGTGGAGTTATAGCCCCTTATTTAACAAAAAATGTCGTTTGTTGCTGTTTCCGTGCTATAACTTCCACAAATGTGAACCGTTTTTTTTTTCAAACTTGGTAACAAGGTAAAATGCCTGTAGGGCTAGGCCAAGTTCGATCGTCAGACTTTATTCGGTGGATTTATGGCCCCTTAATTAACAAAAAATGTTGTTTGTTGCAGTTTCCGTGCATTAACTGCCACAAATGTGAACCGTTTTTTTTTCAAACTTGGTAACAACCTAGGCCAAGTTCGTTCGTCACTTTCGGCGGACTTTATTGGGTGGAGTTATGGCCCCTTAATTAACAAAAAATGTTGTTTGTTGCTGTTTCCGTGCAATAACTGCCACAAATGTGAACCGTTTTTTTCTTCAAACTTGGTAACAACCTAGGCCAAGTTCGATCGTCACTTTCGGCGGACTTTATTTGGTGGAGTTATGGCCCCTTAATTAACAAAAAATGTTGTTTGTTGCTGTTTCCGTCCAATAACTGCCACAAATGGGAACTGTTTTTTTTTCAAACTTGGTAACAAGGTTAAATGCCTTAACAGCTAGGCCAAGTTCGATCGTCACTTTCGGCGGACTTTATTCCTACAATATTTCCTGCAAGCGGGGGATATAAATTTCATGAATTTGCTTGTTCTTTTCAATTTGTCACACATTACTGACCAGAGATTAATTATTCACACCTCAATCGGGAGGGTTTACATAACTGTGAAAACGGCTGAACTCAATTTTATTGAGGACCGTTTGTTCGTGTAGTGTTAATCAAATAATTGTGG
This sequence comes from Serripes groenlandicus, assembly GCA_031761405.1. Classification (NCBI taxonomy): domain Eukaryota; kingdom Metazoa; phylum Mollusca; class Bivalvia; order Cardiida; family Cardiidae; genus Serripes; species Serripes groenlandicus. The sequence goes on along the minus strand of JASEVX010000008.1, from coordinate 26,932,848 downwards.
CTGACCTAACAATTAATTAAAGGACAGTTTATTTCTTTTAAAAGAACTTTGATGTCTTATACAAGGCAGAAATTATATGATAATGACTTATTAATTATATTCTGCATTTGTTTTGATAATACAAATAAATGGAATGAATGTGATGATTCGAATTGTTGTTTTTGTAAATTATTTACCAACAAGATTAGAAGATTTAAAGAGTTGTTTAAAGTTGTTCACACATTTTCCGCTGAGTTTGTATTTAAAGATCTGCAGCTATGCTCCTCTTTCATTGAACATATTATAAATTGTAAAAAGGTCACTTCGTACATGACCAAGAAATGCGAGTTAAAACAACAACAACAACAATAAAAAGGTAAATAACAAAACCCGGAAGCAAGTGTATTGATTGATTATGAATTTATTTGTTTAACCAATTAAACAGTTAGAAGATTTTATGATTAACCCGTTATTAATATCGGTAATAGTTGACATCCCTTCTTATAAGTGTTTTAGTTTGTATTTATCAACATTTGCAGATAGTAAAATACTGGCCGGAGACGGGTAAATCCGGGTTTCTTGTATGGAGGTACATGCTGCAGAGGGATGATAAGTCTCCAGCACCCTGGACTAGTGCCGGGAAGAAAAGGATTGAAGAACTTGGACTATACATCCAGGTAAGTTATATAAATAGTTATACCCACACAAGCAAAATTTTAAATTTATTATTTGGCACATAAATTTAAGGCCTTAAAATGCAGTCAAAGTTTGACTGGTAGCAAACCACTAATTGTGATGGAGTTACTGGTGTGAGAAAACCAGGAAACCAATGAGTAGGTGAACTGGTCGCCGTGATATGTCTGGAAAATTGTTGAAAACTGCGTTAACCCTTTCCCTTGTACAGACACTTTCTGACGCCTCTGCAGCAGACGGCTTTTTGAAAACATAGTGACAAAAGAAGAAATTGCTCAAAACAAGCAATTTCTCCTTTTGCCACAATGTTTTCCATTTTTAGTCATAGGTTATCCATTCAATTACAAAGATTTTCTATTTTTTGACAAAGTCGTCTGCTGCAGAATTGTCGTATGAGGGAAAGGGTTAAACTCCAATCAATCAATCAACCTATCTGATGAGCATTTGTTGGAAATAATTTTGTTTAAACTACACCATTGTATTGTCGTGGTTGCCATGCCAAGGCTATATTGTGGGGGTAATTAACGACTTTCAGTGATAGCTCCAGTTTACTTTGGTGTTGTCATGGTTTGAGGGGAAAGTTTGTGGATTTTTTATCATAGCATGGTCATTTTGAATAATATATACAATGGTAGTTCCATTACCATTGATACGGAAAATTCAACTGCTGATCTAAAACAGTTTGCAGGAAGTTGTGTGTGATAACACTTTCCCACAAACAATAAATTTGCTATTAAAAAACATTTCTGCAAAATTAAAGAAGACAACTTTGATCAAAAGTATTATTATTTATATGAGTTGAAAACATTGAGACCGAAGGTGAAATGCTAATTATGAGCAATTTTTCCTTTTGTCATAATGTTTTCAAATGGCTTCTGCTGCAGAGGGTTTGAAAAGCGTCTGTATGAGGGAAACGGTAAAAGGGAGTAAGAAGTTAAAATATATCAGACTTAACCCTTTCCCCAATACAGCAAATCTGCAGCAGACGACTTTGAAAACATCTAGGCAAAACTATGGAATTGCTTTGTCAATTAAAGTATAATCAGTGAATAGAGTTGAAAACATTGCGGCAAAGGAAGAAATTGCTCTTATTATACCCCCAGATACATAGTATATGGGGGCTATATAGGAGTCACGCTTGTCGGTCTGTTGGTCTGTGGACATTTCTTATGAACACTATTTCTCAGCAACCCTTGGTCAGAATTCAATATAACTTAACAAGAATGATTGATACCAAGCCTAGCTGTGCATATTGTCGGCGTGTTGCACTGGAATTATTTTTAAATGAGTAATGGCCCCTTGAATTTCTCATACATATGTATATTGTCAGGCATCATCTAGTCCTGTATGAGGGAAAGGGTAAATATAATTTGTGAAAACTTGTTCACTTATTTGATAGTACCCAGATGGTTACCTTGAAGCCCAAGCAGCAAAAGAGAAAGAGAAAATGGAGAATGGTACTCCATCTGGCAAAGGGAAAAAGGGAAAGAGAAAACACAAGGATGATGAAGATGAAGGTATACTCTCTTCTGTATGCAAACTTATTAGCTCATCTGTTTTTTCAAAGAAAAAAAAGGTCAGGCTATTGTGATACCATTGGCGTCATTGTCACAAAACTTTTACCTTACCTCTAAACTCAAAAAATGTTCAACATTTTCAAATGAAACTAGGTACACCTATTCCAAGAAACAATAAATATGTCTGTACCAAGTCATATGACTGGCTTCAATAATTATTCAGTTGTGCCCCTTTTTCGAAAAAAAAAGCAGACGTGCGTTGGAATTTGCTTGTGGTGCTCTTGTTTTCATCTATGACCAAATGTTTGAGTTGCCTACCTACTTGAAGAGAAAATTTCCCCGATATTTCTCTGTGTGGTTGTAGTGGCTTTCACTTCGTTGTTTCCCACATATGACAAATCTGCAGCAGAAGATTGAAAATATCTGAACATCAATATAAAAAGTATAAATGAAAGAGTTAACTATTGAAAAAAGTTTGAAACATTGTAACAAAGGTTGTCTGCTACAGAGGCATCATAAAGTGTCTGTATGTTTGAAGGGACTGCCTAAATGGTAGTAATAGCTACCCTGCTTTGCTCTCAGAGTTGCAGTGTTAGAATTACAACTGAGTGACTGGTGTCAGGATAAAGGGACCATTTGTACAGGAAACACTGTTATATAACTGACAAAATGTTGAAAGCGGCATAATACACCAAACAATCAATAAATCAATTTTTGAAAGGGCAATCGACTTTTAAGGTGACATGACATGAAAACACATGTTATCCTTAGAACAGTTTTGTTGAAAATTAAAAAAAAAAAGAAAACAGTAGGAGATGATGCTGACTAATTAAAGATTAATTTGAAACAGTGTGAAATATTATGGAGAAAGAAAAACATTCTCTGAAACAAGATCACTTGGGGTAAAAAACCAAGCCACCAGGTCAAATCTTGGAAGAACCTTGTAAATGCTCTACACACCGCATATTTATTGAGACCTTCTTATGGGGATGTTGGAGCATGTTCAACATTAACACTCATGTCATTGCAGTTCTCAAATAATTTTCTTTATTCTATAGTTACAGAAATGCCCTTTTTAGATCACCTGAGCCAAAGGCTCAAGGTGATCTATTCTGATCACTCTCCGTCGTCTGTTCGTCGTTAACTTTTAGCTTTAAACATCATCTCCTCCTAAACAACATGAACATTGTTCACAAAACATCATAGGAATGTTCCTCTGGTGGTCCTCTTTCAAAATTGATCAAAGATTTAAATTTCCTTGAGAACTTTGATTGCTGCGGCATCAGAAAGTGGGCAAAATTTCCAAACTTCAAAAATCTTCTCCTCCGAATCTGTTTTTTTGTCAGATTCCAATATAATTTGGTAGAAAAGTTCCTTGGGTGACCCTCTACAAAAAATGTTCAAGCCATACTGATTGGTCAAATATAACATGGCAGTCGGGCTGCATCAGAAAAGGGGCAAAATAACAACATTTTAAAATTCCATTGAAACTTTATATAACCCTACCAACTATCACACTCACGTAGATTATCAAGTTAGATAACTCTATCCTGCATTTTATGCAAATTATGGCCCTTTTTTCACTTAGATATTCTGGTTAAAGTTTTGCGTACAACTAAATTAAGAGACTATCTCTTAGATACTACTTGATGCATTGCATTGAAATTTTATACAACCCTTCCCAACCTATCACACCTATGTAAATAATCAAGTTAAATAACTCTATCCTGCAAATTATCACCCTTTAAGAAATTGTGGTAAATGTTTTGCATGCATTAGAGTCCATTATCTCAGTATTAACTTAAATATGCGTTGAAATAGTCGAGCGTGCTGTCCTCCAACAGCTGTTGTTATGAAAGTGCTTGTCTGATTTTATGAAAATTGAATAGAAATTTTACTTCAGTGATCCTTTACTTAATTTGTTCAAGTCGTATTGATTGGTTACAAAATCATAACAACCAGGCGTCGTCATAAAAGGGGTAAATTGAACTTTTAGCTACAAATGACAACTTCTACCAATCATTGGACCAATTTCAGCTTCACTTCACAGGAATGATCCTTTGTTGGTCTTCTTTCAAAAAATTTCAAAAACTTACATTCTGTATAGAACTTTGATTGGTGCGGCATCAGAAAGTGAGAAAAATACCCACATTTTAAAAATCTTTTCCTTAATCTGCTTGTCTGATTACAAGATACTTTGGTAGAAATGTTCATTGAGTGACCCTCTACACAAACTGTTCAAGCCATATTAATTTCGTTGAAAACCAACGCAGCAAAACGACATCAGGAAAGTGGCAAAATGACTACTTTATAATTCCATTCTTATTAAAGTTGTTGTTAGATTTCAAGATAGAAATGGCTTTTACTGATAAGCTATTTTTTAACAGTGTCCACTACTTGCAGTTTCATTTTGCACTCCTGATCAAATTTTCCCAGATATTTGCAGTTTAATATTTGCTACTAATTTACTATCACTCAGGTGATCGATTTAGGGCCATCTTGGCCCTCTTGTTCTCATTGTTAACCCTTTCCCACATCTAGACACTTTCTGACATATCTGCAGCAGATGACTTTTGAAAACATTGTAACAAAAGTAAATAATTGCTCATAACGAGCAATTTCTCCTTTTGCCACTTGCTTTGGAAGATTGTTGTGTGGAGTACTGGTGTGAGAAAACCAGGAAACACATGAGTAGGTGAACTGGTCGCCGTGATATGACTGAGAAATTGTTAATAAACGGCGTTAAACCCCCCATTCAATCAATCAATCAATCATTTTGCCAAAAGTGTTTTTAACTCTTTACAGTACATACACATCTTCTGCAGATTGTTTTGTATGTTGAAAAGGGTTGAAAGTGAAATAGAGATTATTCAACTTATTTTTTCAAAGATAAGAAAATAATTCTCTCGCCGTCTTGTGAATTATTTTCTATCTCGAGACTCCTCCCATTCACAAGAGGCTCGTGAATTATTTTCTAATCAAAAAAAAAAGTTTTGCTTGTGCGGGGAATCAAACCAGGATACTCTTGCATGCAAAGCTGTGTCGCTACCAACTGCGTTACGGAGACAATTTACAAATGTGGTTTATTGTTTGTATTTATTTATGTCAAACAGACGCCCACTTTCTAGCAATAATTATCGGCATTTCTACAAATGAGTTTTCCATTTTGTCTTCGTCATCCAGTAAGTTGGAAATTATATCCCATTCCAATTTAAGTAGGAAGTCCGAAATTGTTGTTGTTTTGATAGGAGAAAAGTGGGAGGAGTCTACCTGCAAGACGTCGGTCGTAAAATAGTCATTGAAAAAGGGAGGGGCACACATGCGCATTTGTGTACGAGATTATAGGTAGTTTAATTCACAGGTGTTAATTAAATGTAAATCAATGATTATGAATTTTCTTTCACCGAGATAACCTTATATTTGATGGATAGAAATGTAATAATTTTTTTTTTTGCAGAAGTTGAAAATAGTACAAAGAAAGCAAAAATCGCCTTGTATAAAATTGAAGCTGATACAATGAAGCTCATAAAGAAAGATGAAGGGAATCAGAAATTATGGCAGGAAGCGAAAGAGACTACCAGTGAGGGAAGACCGGTATGTTTTTAGCACATCATCTGCATAAAAATTACTAAAAATTGAGCTATATTGTGATCACTCACTTTCCATATTTTTAGGCACTCCCGAGCAAAAAAGGCTTAACCCTTTCCCTCATACGACAATTTTGCAGCAGACGACTTTGAACGTATTTTGTCAAAACATAGAAAATCTCCATAATTGAATGGATAACCTATGACAAAAAGTGGAAAACATTGTTGCAAAAGGAGAAATTGCACGTTTTGTGCAATTTCTTCTTTTGTCACTATGTTTTCAAAAAGCCTTCTGCTGCAGAGGCGTCTGAAAGCGTCTATATGAGGGAAAGGGTTAAGGGGAGGCAGAGCTTTTGTGATCACTGGCTTCAACAATTTCTTTTAACATCTCCTTCAACCACTTGGTACATTTGCAGCCAAAATAAACAATAATATTTCTTGGTTGGTCCTCTTTAAAATTCATTCAAAGAAACAAATTCAATTGGTAGTTGGCTATTCAAAAAACGGGGAATGGGCTTCAACTTTGAAATTCGTCTCATCAAAAAATACTGGCCTGATTTGATAATAATTCAGCACAAATGTTCCTTAAGTGACCCTCTACCAAGTTCATTTAAATATGCCTGATTCATTGAAATATATGACTACTTGGGGACTGAGATTATTTTCCTTATATAGTATACAATACAAAATCTAAAAATCTTCTTGTCCGAGAGTACTGGCTTGATTAGAAACGAAAATTGGCACAAATGTTCCTTTGGTAACCCTCTACCAAGTTTGTTCAAATTATTCTGATTCTACGAAAACATGGCCGCGTGGCGTTGTTTTTGATTTCATCATAAGGCATATATAGTAAAATCTTCTTGTCCAAAACCATAGGCCTGAATGTTCATTTGTGACCCTCTACCAAGTTTGTTATACCCTCTTCGAAGAAGAGGGGGTATATAGGAGTCACTGTGTCTGGCAGTGTCTGTTGGTCGGTCGGAAGCCATATTTTGTCCGGCCTATTTCTTACAAACCACTTTGTGGAATTCAATAAAATTTTACATGAAGCTTCTATACCAAGAGGAGATGTGCATATCCTAAAGGGTTTTTTACAGAGTTATGGCCCTTTTACTAATTAAGTTATGGTGTAGGTCAAGGTGCTGTTTAGGGGGTATTTATCATCTTCAGTGATAGTTCTAGTTTAAATAGTTTTGATCTGCTGAAAAATTTCTTCAGCAAATTTTAGTCTTGGATAGGACATTCTCATGTTGATATTATCATCTGTTAACTGAAAAATTAACAAACTAGTCAGTTATCATGATAATTAAGTGATTGACTAGATATGTAACACGATAATTAAGTGATTATAAGTGTGGTTGTAGAAGAATGCAACCATCGTTCACAGTTTCAATTCTTTATTTTCCACATGAAAGGAATCCTTAACCTATCCCACATATAGATGCACTTAGACCCCTCTGGAGAAAGTACTTACTCCTTTTGCCACAAATTTGTTGAACTCAATTTAATGATTATACCTATAGTTTAATTCATAGAGATTTTCCATATTTTAATCTGGATGTTTACAAAGTGGTCTTCCGCAGATTTGTTGTATGTTGAAAGGGTTAAAAGAGTTACAATAATAAATCAGATAAAATGTTCAAGTCTTCAGATCTATTTTTCTCCTGCTTGAAGCGGTTTCAAATAGGTTTCCCTTATACAGACCTATTTAGACGCTTCTGCAGCAGACTTCTTTTGAAAACATTGTGACAAAAGGAAAATTGCTCATGATGAGCGATTTCTTCTTTTGCCACAACTTTTTTTCAATAATTATACTTTCATTAAGAGAGATTTTCAACCAAGTTGTCTGCTGCACGCTTGTATTGTGTTGGAAAGGTTAAAGAACTAGATTTGATATGTTTGTTTCTGTTTCAGAAATTTTTAAATAAAGTGGAGGAGCTATTTACATGTATTTGCTGTCAGGACCTTGTCTGTAAACCAGTAACCACACCATGTTTTCACAATATGTGTAAGGTAAGGCATCCTAGAGTTTTTAAATGTTACAAGATATTCAACTTACAGATTACGATGTATGATACATTTAGAGTCGATGTGGTATGTTTGGAACATCTGCTTTGAGAACATGTTCGGGGGGGGGGGGGGGGGAATATAACATCTAATGCATTAGTAACGATATTGAAAATAGTGTGGAAAAGGAGAAAGTTCTGTTTAGCACACAGGAGAACATGGGAAAAAGGTTTAACCCTTTCCCTCATATAAACGTTTTCGGACGCCTCTGCAGCAGACAGCTTTTTGAAAACATAGTGACAAAAGAAGAAATTGCACAAGACGTGCAATTTCTCCTTTTGCCACAATGTTTTCCACTTTTTGTCATAGGTTATCCATTCAATTATGGAGATTTTCTATGTTTTGACAAAATACGTTCAAAGTCGTCTGCTGCAGAATTGTCGTATGAGGGAAAGGGTTAAAACACTTTTTGTTCGAAGATGCTTCAAATAATTTGACACTAATGTTCCCAGGATGTTCAAATTATTCTGATCTGATGGAAAACATGGCCTTCAGGTGATGGGGGCATTATTTTCTTTTTAGTTGTAGGGCTATTGTGATATACAAAACTTTAACCTTACCTCAAAACTCAAAAAAACATTCAACATTATTAAATGAAACTTTGTACACATGTTTTTAGGAGCAATACGCTTGTCTGTACCAAGTCACATAACTCTGGATTTAATAATTATTCGGAATGCCCCTTTTTCACCTCATGTTTTCTCTCATTTAGTTATTTTTATGCAAGAATATTGCGAAATGGCTGTCTTTGGCCTTTCCTGGTAAGTTTTTTAAGAAAATTTTAGTGCAAAAATTCTAATTTATAAATTAAAATTAGAGCCCAAAAAGTAATTAAAATTTGATTGGTGATATCGTCCCCCCCCCCCGACATTTTTTCCTGCAACAGCCATTATGTTTTCAAAGTCGTCTGTTGCAGATTTGCTGTATGTGGAAAGGGTTAAAACTCTTATTAAATCAGGTGAGCGATTGTGTACCACCATTAGTGTTCTTGTTTTCGGTATTTTTCAGCCATGTATACAGAGGTCCTTTAAGGCTGATGTTTTCTCCTGTCCAGCATGCCGCACTGAGCTCGGTAAAGACTACAGTATGCCTGTCAACGAAACTTTGTCAAAAGTGTTAGTCAAGTTTTTCCCTGGTTATGAAGCTGGTAGATAAAATACTTTATTAAAGCAGACATATTAATTAAAGGAAGAAATTGACTTGTAAATATGAAAGATTTTTGCTTTTTCATTAACGTTTGCCATATAGGAAAAGTTTTAACGAAGATTGTGACCAACCTGTGTTCATTGTCATTGACAATTTCTTAAACTCTTTCCCACTTGTAGATGCATTCCGACGCATCTGAAGCAGATGACTTTTGAAAACATTGTGACAAAATAAGGAATTGCTCTTAAAAAGCAATTTCTCCTTTTGTCACAATGTTTTCAACTATATATATTCAGTAATCATTTGTAGAGATTTTGTTTTAGTCGACACGTTTTCAAAGTCATGTGCTTCAGAGTTGTTGTTTAAGGGAAAAAATATTTCCTACACTTTCAAAATATTTCACACACATGTTCCCCTAAGTGGCCCTGTGCTAACAATTTTCAGACTGTTCTGGAGGGCTGCTCTAGTTATTAAATGAAATATTTTCCAACTTACTCAAATACAATAATATATCTCAGGTGAAAGATACAAGACCATCATGGGCCTCTTTTTATTGTAAGAATTAAATATTGCTTATAAAAGTGATTTAATATATCAATCGGAACTCTTCGGCCGACTACTTTTTACCTCGGATGTATGACATATTATATTGGAACTATTTTTAAGATACATCAACAATATTGTCCATCATATAAGTTTTCAATGTTTACAGATGTTTCTCTTTCAAGTTCAAACAGGTTTTTTTTAAATAAAGGACAATTTTTCAATAAAATCCAAGACATTCTGCCAAAGACGCCAATCTCGTTTGTAAGGGCGGCAGGTTTTTAGATGTCAGTAAACGGGCAACCACACCACAATGTATAAGCGTAGCTACCACTTACCATCATACATCCAAGGTTAGATGTAGGGTACCGAAATCGGACGAGAATATATAGACTTCTCGATTATGATGTATATGTACTTTATATAATTGACTGTTATTCACAAATTTATATTTGATTTTAAGACAGTGTAATATCTTTATTTCAAATATACAAATGTTTTTGTTTCCAACACATTTAGCTTGCATATATCTCTTCATGAATCAAATTTTTATCTGTAACTAATTGATGTACATTATTCAACAACACATTTATTTCAAATAAAATTGTAATCTTTTGAAGTGTTCCTTTTTCTGTTTAGCCCACCAGTGTCCCAATTCCACCACTCTTATTAGCGCTATGTAATTCTTAAATATTAACAAGCATATTTTATTTTAAGCTCCACTGGCTGAAAGCGCCATTCGAGCGTATGTCATGGCGAATTGTAAAGCGTGTTTGCGTCAACTTTTTGCTTCAAACGACTTCTTTTCCCTAAGCACTTTGCTAATTGGGATGAATCTTCATAGGAAGTATTCTCTTCCAATATTCCTTCAATTTTTTTTGGTACATGCCAAATTCTGGTTTCCATGGCAACCGAAAGAAAAAACTTTAAAATTCTTCTCCTTAACTGGATGGCCGATTTTAAAATGATTTTGTCAGGGCGAGGGCTATTTTGCCTTATATGGCTTGAGTGAAAACTTAAAAAATCTTTCCCTCCTAAAGTGTTTTGCCGATTTTCAAATAAATTTGTAGAAATATTCCTAGGGTGACTGACCCTCTATCAGATTCCTTCGAGCCATGTTGATTGGTTGAAAACTATGGCCGCCAGGGGGCTGGGCTTATATGGCTAAAGTGAAAACAAATAACATCTGGTGAGCTATTTAGGGCCATCATGGCCCTCTTGTTTTGTAGAAATGTTCCTTGTTTGACACTACTAGATTCCTTCAAGCTATGGTGATTGATAAAAAAAACATGGCCACCAGGGGATAGGGCTGTTAAGAGATTTAATTTTTGCATAATGGCAGTGGAGCGATACTGGCCCTCTTGGGCCTCTTGTTGTTCCTAATAAAAATGCTAAAAGATTTCATTTCATGACGGGTATTGTTTGTCAGCAAGGTAACTATTCATATCAACGTACTCATTTGCTTAAAACTACATTTAAATATTTGTTTGACAAAATATTAGGGAAACAAAAACGATGAAATATGAATTTAAGTATTACTTGGTGCTGAGCAAGGATGATGGAATTGGACCCTGAGCACAAAGTATTAAGATTATGATCTCTAACAGTCTGGCTAGATGCATTCTTCTCTGTTGAAAAAAACTACTGGACTAACTATTGGAGTTAAGTTCCTTGTGTGTGCCCAATGAACACACTTTAAGATGTTAAAAAAAATAATCTCCCAAAACGATTGGCAGATTTTCAAATAATTTTGATGACATGGTCCTTGGGTGAGCCTCTATTAGGTTCCTTTAAGCAACTTTGATTAGACCAAAAACTTAGCCGCAAGGGGCCGAGGCTATTTTGCCTAATATGGCTGCAATGAAAACTTTGAAAGTCTTCTCTGGCGAAAGTATCTGCAGAAATGTTCCTTTGGTGACCCATCTTATCGGATTCCTTCAAGCCATATTGATTGGTTGTAAAACAAGGCTGTTTGGCTGTCGGACGACTTTCAACATATTTTTTCAAAACATAGAAAATCTCTTTAATTGAATGGATAACCTATGACTAAAAGAGGAAAACATTGTGGCAAAAGGAGAAATTGCTAGTTTTGAGCAATTCTTTTGTCACTAGGTTTTCAAAAAGCTGTCTGCTGCAGAGGCGTCAGTAAGCGTCTATTGTATACCTTGTATGGCTTTTGTGAAAACTTTAATAATCTTCTCCTGAAAGTACTGGCTGATTTCCAAATAATTTTGTAGAAATGTTTGTGTGACCCTCTGAGATTCTTTTATGCCATGTTGATTGTAGCGCTATTGGTAAAAAGAACTAGAATGCAGGACAGGGCTGTTTTGCCTCATATTATTATAGTGAATACTTCAAAATCACCCTGTCTGTCTGTCCATATGTCTTGTAAGCGCAACTCCTCCTTAACGGCTGGACCGATTCTGATGAGGATGTGCATAAAGTAAGATTATCCCGGTCGGAAATATATTTGTCCGTCTGTCTGTTCATTTGTCTTGTAAGCGCAACGGGGGGTATCTTTGTGAGTTCACTCACAGTTCTAGTTTTGCTTTGTGGCAGTGGAGCTATACTACGCCTCTTTTATAAGCTTACCGAGCTGCTAAATAAGTTGGTGTGGTTTGCATAACAAGTCACATTACATTACTCATGTGAGTGTTCGAGGGCCATCACGAAACTTTAACCCATTCACATGACTTTGCAAAGGTTGTCTGCTTTACGATCATCAGACGAATAATTTCAACAATCTAGATAGCTGAAAGATTTATATTGATAAAGAGTTGAAAATATTGTAATAAAGGGTGAAATTGCTTGTTTTGAGCAATTTCACCTTTTATTGCAATGTTTTCGAAAGTCATGTTCAGTGGCAGGTGTCAAATGTCCTCTGTGTGAAGTAATGGGTTAATAGGATGGCATACAAGTCACAGGGTGTGCTGTATTGATTTTCAAGGTCATTGGAGATATATTGAAAAAAAAATTGGTACTATATAGAGTAAACTACCACTACCATATCTCACTTGGATTAATAATATATAGAACATCGGTTCGAGGAATCTGCAATTGGGCAAAACACGTTTTCTAGCCTAGTACTTGGTTGTTTACTCAGGGATCATGACTAAGTGAACTGTCGCCGTGATCTAACTGAAATAATCTTGAAACGGCGTAAAACCCCAACATTTTTAAACAAACACCCGCATTTAGAGATTTGCCCTATTGATTGCCAAGGTCAAGTACCACAATATAGGGTTTGAGTGTCAAATAAGGGTCTGAAATTTGTACTCATTTTTAGCACTAAGGGCTTATGTCGTGGCGATTCGTCCGTCCGTCCGTCCGTAAACAATTTCTTGTTAACACGATACAGTCTTCACTTTTGATTGTATCTCAACCAAACTTATACAGTAGTTAGATATCCATGAGAGCTCGGTTCCTTTCGAAAACCAGATCCGCCCATGCATGACTGGATTATGGCCCTTGAAATGGTCAAAATTGCTATAAAAGAGCTTGTTAACATGATACAGTCCTTATTTTTGATTGTATCTCAATCAAACTTATACAGTAGTTAGATATTCATGAGAGTTTGGTTCATTTCTAAAAAACGGCCAGATCTACCCATGCATGGCTGGATTATGGCCCTTGAAATTGTCAAAATTGCTATAATACAGCTTGTGAACACAATAGAGCCGAGGATGGGTTTTCTATATACCGTAGCCAGGGTACCGAGGATGGGTCTTCTATATTCCGTTGCCTGGGTACCGAGGATGGGTCTTCTATATTCCGTAGCCTGGGTACCGAGGATGGTTCTTCTATATTCCGTAGCCTGGGTACCGAGGATGGTTCTTCTATATTCCGTAGCCTGGGTACCGAGGATGGGTCTTCTATATACCGTAGCCAGGGTACCGAGGATGGGTCTTCTATATACCGTAACCTTGGTACTGAGTATGGGTCTTCTATATTCCGTAGCCTGGGTACCGAGGATGGTTCTATATTCCGTAGCCTGGGTACCGAGGATGGGTCTTCTATATACCGTAGTCTGGGTACCGAGGATGGGTCTTCTATATACCGTAGTCTGGGTACCGAGGATGGGTCTTATATACCATAGCCTGGGTACCGAGGATGGTTCTATATACCGTAGTCTGGGTACCGAGGATGGGTCTTCTATATACCGTAGTCTGGGTACCGAGGATGGGTCTTATATACCATAGCCTGGGTACCGAGGATGGTTCTATATACCGTAGTCTGGGTACCGAGGATGGGTCTTCTATATACCGTAGTGTGGGTACCGAGGATGGGTCTTATATACCATAGCCTGGGTACCGAGGATGGGTCTTCTATATACCGTAGTCTGGGTACCGAGGATGGGTCTTCTATATTCCGTAGCCTGGGTACCGAGGATGGTTCTATATTCCGTAGCCTGGGTACCGAGGATGGGTCTTCTATATACCGAGGATGGGTCTTCTATATACCGTAGTCTGGGTACCGAGGATGGGTCTTATATACCGTAGTCTGGGTACCGAGGATGGGTCTTATATACCATAGCCTGGGTACCGAGGATGGGTCTTCTATATACCGTAGTCTGGGTACCGAGGATGGGTCTTATATACCATAGCCTGGGTACCGAGGATGGGTCTTCTATATACCATAGTCTGGGTACCATGGATGGGTCTTCTATATACCATAGTTTGGGTACCGAGTGGGGTGGGGGGGGGGGGGGATTTGCAGATTGTTTTCCATTATGAGCTGATTTGCCCGTTAGATATTCTGAGGTCAAACGTTTCTGGCTTGTTTGTCGGAATACGTGTTCTTCATTATGAGAAGATTTGTGAGGTCAAAGGTTAAGGCAATGGAATCATACACGGATATCCAAATTTCCGGTTGGCACCATTTAGAGAAAACAACTAATAATAATCAAGGTCAAAATGTCAAGGTCACTAGAGGCAGATATATATATATATGTATCCAAATACATTTCATAAAAATAAAATGAAAAATAATAACTGGATTACCAACTGTATGCGGATATGTAATTAATTTGGTGGGTAAATCTACATATTTTCAATAAATCGCATCTGAATTATTTTCCATTTTAACCCTTTCTCACATATATATAGACACATCTGCAGCAGACGACTTTTGAAAACATTGTGGCAAAAGGAGGAATTGCTCATAATGAGAATTGTTTCTTTTTGCCAAAATGTTTTTCATTTATATAGTTTTTTCACAGTTTGATTAGATGTTTTCAGTTAGCTGCTGCAGATTTTTTTTGTACTTGGAAAAGGCTTAGTTAATACAATACTTGCTTAGTAAGAAATACGGAAATGTTCTGCTAAAAAAATTCCTTTCTCTTGAAAACACGTTACAAACGATGCAAGTGGATGACCCATTTGCGATGTCCTTCTTTTAAAGCATGCCCAAAAGGCATCAACTCGTGGCACCACTAATTATTTTTCAGTTTAGACACAATATTGCATCATACACATTACCTGTTTACTCGTAGATAGTTTAATATACTTTATTAGCTTTATTATCTTCATAAAAACCTATATTTTGACACCAAGATTACTAGTCTATGGTATGTAGTAAATTATTTATAGTCATTTAATGGTATTGGCGGCCATTTCGCATTTCTTGATGACCTACTTAATCAGGGACATTCTTCTAGAACTCTGGACAACGAATCAATGGAGATAGATACCAAATGTATGACCATGGTGTAAATACTAACTTTTATAGCACTGGCGGCCATCTTGGACGCCATCTTGAAAAAAAGCACTCCGGAAGTTGGATTTTCAAAGATTTTTTTTTGGTCATTAACTATACACAATAGTAGTCCAAACCGTTGAGAAACCTTTTATTGCAATTATTTTTGGGGTCAAACGGTATATTGAACCGACTTTAACCAATGGGACATTTCATCCAAACTGCACATGTGTGATCCTCTTTAAAATTAAATAATAACCAACATTATGGCCTCTGCGTAATGTATTGACCCGGATCAGCCTGCGCAGTCCGCGCAGGCTAATCCGGGCCGACACAATCCGTCTCTATGAGATAGAGGTATAGAGTATCGATTCCTGAAACAGAAAATACACTGGAGGCGAAAAGTGTCTGTCCCGATTAGCCTGCGGGGCATGCTTAGGCTGATCTGGGTCGATACTTTACGCGGAGTCCACAGTGTTGGTTTTCTCGCGGGACGGCTCATATTTATAACGCGGGTGGATGCACCCTTACAGCCAATGGAGCTGAAAACTTGAAACAAACTCTTCTGCTCTAACAGCGCTTGTTTTTATATCAATTTGAATAATGCCTTAGTTGACTCCATTAAATGTATTCAGGTCATAATGATTGACGGCATCGGAAACAGGGAAATTAATACACACGTCTGTACGTGTGCAACGCTGAAACACACGCAAAAGTCTTCACTGCCCATGTACATACAATGTAGTCCTAGATTGTTTCTTAAGAAAACTGCAGGCGCGTACCCAGTCGTACGCATGTACGCAAATTCTTCAAAAAGGTAAACACTAATGCAGAGTGTTTGTTAATTTTGTCCGAACATGTCAATACATCTGAATTTGTGGTTTCGGTATGACTAAAAAGACCATATATATACAATGTATGATATCAAAACTTTTTCCACGGATTATGCCCGGAGCCCGAACCTCACTTGTGTGTATACCCGATGTGCACCCAGGTACGCCACTGAATTATATTCCTATTAGCTGAACGACAATTTAACATCATGCATACTTGTTACACAGATTGAACAATACCCCAAATCGCACGACGCGCCTCAAATATGTTACATGTGTATACCCACTCATGAGGCTTGCTTTCCATCGTCCAACTTCCAAATTCAAACTAACATTCAATTAATGTTTCCTTTTCAGAAACTTATAATAACGTGAATAAATTAAATAAAATACATTTATACAGTGTTTCCTTATTTAAGCTTCGAGGTTTTCAAATTCGTTTTGCTGCAGATTTGTTGTATATGGGAAATAGTTAATGAAGTATGTTTTCCTCTTATTCCCAACTTTGCCTTATTCCAACATGGTCATCATTATTATTCTTTTTGAATCCGATTGTTCATCATCATCATGTTTTTGATAGTTTCTGGTTTCTCTAGCACTGTGGCTGATATGTTAGTGCTACTGCATTGTGGTTATGTCTGTCCAATCTGTGGTCAGGTCCAGTTTATTTTCACGTCCTACGTAAAGGATTGACTTATTGTTGTTTTCAATGTTCTTTCATAAAGATTGCATTTGTTGATTTTATCTGGTAGCAATTAATATACTGAAGACAATGTGATATTTTATAGCAGACATGTATACGCTTGTTCGGTAGTAATTCTTATTAATCAATAGTCTTTAATGGAGGTTAACAGTCCCATCCCTGACGTCTGTAAGATTTTGAACGGTCGATTCCTATGATATGTGTTCAGCAGCTTTTCGCACACGTGTCATTTCGGTTGGTGAAATGCTTCAGGACATTAAGATAAGTAGACCTGTTACCAAAGGTTTTCTACCATTTGTTCGATTGTCAAATACACTTTTTTTTTAATTTGACATATGTGTTTTTAACGTACCACAAAGCATGTGTTCAACCTTTTAATAGAGTGAATGTGATACCGCAGGTCCAAAAAACGATAATTCAAAGATAGGTGTCCAGTAATAACCTGTTATTGCAATTATTCGAGATATTAATACAATATTCGAATCCGCATATGAGGCTTGTTTGTGTATTTGTAACACGCTTAGATAAGCATCTGTTTGTATATATATAGATATATTATACAAATGTAAATTTGTTATCAGAGTTCTTGAAATCGCGTGCAGTGCAAAGGGAACGACATTGTCATCTGTTAAAAATAATATATTTATTGATACCTAATGGCTATAGAAAATGGAAAATTGTGAGGCTTAGTTCGAAACATTATCCGTATTTTATGATTACCCCTAGAATATTTATCCCTTGTATTTATTTGATTCAATAGCTATGTTTACTGTTTTTGTTCTAATCATTTGACTCTAAAAAGTCTGATGAACGCACAACATCCCGCCCCAAAAAGTCTAATTTACAAGTACATTTTACACAATTTTGTCCCTTTCTGTCTTTGGCAGTTGCATGTGCAACCAATTCTGTCCCATAGCAAGTCATCCAAACTGTAAGCGATAGCTCTGTGTTCTGCAATTGCTTTGGGATCTTTAGACTTAGCTTGCCAATACGCTTACTCCCCTTTTCGTCACAAAACAACGGTTTTTTATTATCCGACTGGTACACTTGCAAATCAATTTCGGGTTGCGCCGTCTTGAGAAGCTTGTATCGTTTTCCCTTGTTGTCAACACCGACAAGAACGTCTTGTCCTTTCAATATATGTATGTCAAAGGCATCTAACACGACGTCGTTACCAAACAGACCTTTTATTTTTTTGTTCTGTGCGTGTAGCTCCGGTACGAACCTCTTTCTCGTGCTAATCCCGTAGGAAAAAGGACTGATTCTAGAATTGATGATATTAGGGTTGATACCATACATCACAGCACCTTTCAGCACGGCTGTACCCCTGTCGCGTGGAACAATAATGCGCACCTTTCCATCTAATGCTTTCTTTATTCTTTCTTTCACAATTGGTGATTCCGCAAATCCTCCAACAAGTATCAGGTACTGCAGTTTAAGTTGGGGCTGTGTACAGATACCTGTAATATGTTCACATATTGGATCAAGGGCTTGGTTAAAGAACCCCATCATGTATTCTCTTGGCAACTCAAGGGTTCCCGAGTCATTATATAACTTTACTTTGTCATGTCCATACCTTCGCTGAATATCTCTTGCTAAGTCTTTTCCGGTTACCTTTTTAAATATCTCCTTAAGAATTGGTGGGACGTTTTCGACCATGCATTGCTCAGTTTCCATGGTAAATTTTCTCTTACATTGGTCGAATGCATTGCAAAACGAAATCCATGCCTTTATGTGGAATCTTATAAAATCATCCCACACCGACGGTGTCACCTAGACCAATGAATAGAAAATACTATCAGATCATCTGATTAAAAATCATATATTTTTTTATTTCATAATATATTACCTTAACTTTTCAGAGCAGTCAAAATAAATATATAGTAAGCCGAACAAATATTCTAAAAGTGAAATATTGAAACTATATTTTCTTACTTTATTCTTTCTTTAAAAAAAAACATTCTTCGTATTCTTAAGAATAAGAGCAAGGAACATGCGACACATTTAGTTCTTGTTCGTACCTAAAAGTGGACTACAATGTAACATGGTTCTTATTGTTCTCTGTTTTGTAAGTAAGATAATGAAATTTTAGTACGCCGTCCACAGTTACACCTATGGTACATATGTTTCAGCTAATTGTCCAATGCTAGTCTATGCATTTTTAACCTTATTTGCCACGTTAATAAACAAATCCGACATCGATCTTACCATTTCTTGAACGAATTCCATAAATGCTTTGTCTACTAACTGACCACCCCATGCCCCACCAGTGGCAGCATGCAATTCTTTCAACGTACCGTCACTCTTCACTTCATGAACAGTTGTATCGACAGTTCCACCTTATTAACAAAATTATAGAATCAATAATTGCATCTCGATTGAGGCAAATATTTTATAATTGCATTGACAAAGACAAGTCATTATTTAAGCATTATCATTATTGAAAAGCATTTAGGCAACCGGCCCATTTTTAACATTCTGAATTATGCCCCCTTAAATACTCTTTTAACAGCATGTAAACGCAGTGTACTTATTTCTTTAACACCAATGGATAATTAAACTGAAATAATTTGTGGAAATTTATCATGCTAGTATTATATTTATACTAGGTGAAAAGGAAATGTCTGATTTCGTGAAACTTTGCACACTGGAAATATACATGTTATTTACACTCTGCTATGATATGATTCACGAAAAACTTTACTATGGCGTCCAGTCTCAATTCTAAACTTATGATAACAAAAACGCAATTTTGTTAAATCAATATTATGATTAAACGTTTTGTCTATACGTACACTGTAGATAGTTTTCAGCGCTCAATAGAGACTTATAGTGTTCATAGTAAAGACATTGACCTTCCATGTCAGTACTGCTTAAAGCAATACATGAGACGTTGTTTAAAACATATCTACGTTTCCTGTGAAATCCAAACGTTCCAAAACCTTAAAGGAAAAGTATTAATTTGTCATAAGTTGCCCAGATTCGACGTCCTACGTCAATTAAAGATTGAAAACATTAAATAGCAGTTGCATTGATATCTATTATTTGGTATTTCCAAGTCTACACCGATACGTAATACAAAACATTTAACAATCTAAATGTATACACATGGGATATCTTCCATATTCGCCTGATGCTACTATATTGTTTGTTGTACTACTTAAATTTAAATATTTCTTACAGTAATCAAAGTGTACGGATTCTAGAACATCTGAATATGAAACTCCCCAAATTTGACCTCCGCAACACAAAGTAGATTTTATCATTGAATCGAACGATTTAAATATATTTTTGCATGGAAAATAACCAAAATATCTATATTACGAAAAACTAGCCTTTCTTGCTTCATATGCTAACTTTTGATGAGCTGAGGACCAGAATAACTTTGGTATAAAATACAAGCAAAATTGTATCTGTAACTTGACGTTATTCTAACACGTTCATTTCCAAAATATATTTTTTCATTTGCTTGTAATGTACCAGCGTTTCTAAAAACTATAATTTCTGTTTTAGCTAAAATTATTTCCAAACCATACTTGTGTTTTTATATGAAGTTGATTTTGTAAGTGACAGTTTCAGAAAACTTTGCAATGTCATTTACAAGCATTAAGCCTATACTATCGGATGTATTATATATACTGTAGACCTTATACCTGTGATCTCCTTTAGGTACGAGTTCCATATTTTTAAAATACTGACTGTTAGGCAACCTTTACCCCTTATACTCTCATTAATCCCTTAAAGCCCCAATACACCGAACTAGTTCTCACTGCGTACAGCTGTGTGCGAACGGAGTGGACGTAGTAGCAACTTGTAACGGTCTGTTTACGAACTTCTTGGACGGGTTTGGTCGGTAATGGTGCTCAAGAACTTTGAGCTTGCTCAAATTTTCGGACGACCATCCCGTCCTGCTATTAAACGGAGTGACAACGTACTTAAACGAAATGGACGTACTACGAAAGGAATTGCCGTACTTGGATCGTACTAGGGACGTGCTATGACGTGTTGCGGTCGGGCTTCAATTGTCCTGGTTTTCTTCTTCTTGTACTTCTGACTCTGTTTTCAATTTACTCCGACATCCGACTTTCTGACTTTGAGGCAGAGTCATCATAGGGTGCAGGGGATAAACACCCTCATTATGTTTATTGTTTAGGCCCCCTTTCTGGTAGCTTATTTATACTGTTTGTGTCAGCTCGTCCGTCACTAAGGGAATACTTTTCTGTCATCTGTCAGATTTTTCGTCATGCTTGTCATTAATCGGACAAAAATGGTGAAATAAAATAGACATTATTATAGCATGCCCATTTTTGGAGTAAATTTCCATCATCATTTTAATTCTTCAGTTTTCTCTTAACTGTCAATACGTCAATTCCAAGCATGTAGATAACCTTTGATCGGTAGTAGTGCAAAGTATAACTATATATATAAAATTGTCTCGCTCTTTCTCTGGCCATTTACTCACTTGTTTTAGGCTCGATTATAGTTATCTTGTACTATGCAGATGTACACAACACAAGCATTATAATACTAGAATACATACTCTTAGGAATATAATTATAGCATGCCTTGTGCGATTTTTTAGTCTGTCCATTTTCGAAATTATTATCCAACCTGTTGCAGACAAGATAGGTGTTCCTTGTTTCATAATATAATTATTGTTGTGTATTAAGAATATCTAACTCGGCATTGTTTTAACGAAAGGAACAAATAACTTACCTCCAAGATCGACTATGATATATCGGGAACCCGGATTAAATACTTCAAGTGATATAGCTGCATGTGCAGTTGCTAGTTCTTTACAAAAGATAGCAGCACATTCTGGTTCCAAAGCTAAGGTGAGTTTTTCGGTAGCAACACCAGCCTGCAGATAATTATATGAAATAAAAAGCTGGAATATGATTTTAAGGTAATTCAATTGTTTAGATGAGCAGAAACAGGTTAACTTTTTAACGGCCTATGGGAAATAGTTCATTTTAAAATCTTGAATAACTGCTTTAATGATAGTTATACCTACACCCTTTATACAATTCGGAGAATTTTAAGCGACACATGCACTGTGTTTAGTAACGGCATAGTTTGCTTTTCTGTGAAGTGGCGGGATATTTAGTTAATTTATTCACATACCAAGATACATCGGTATTGGTCCATTAACTCCTAAACAGCTCAACTGAATACTAATGTATATGTGTGTTAACTGGTATGTTATGATATCATATTATCTAGCATTTATTCTTTAGATTCTCAAATTACGTCAAGTATAAATGGACAACTTTCACATCTATATTCGTCATAGTTATTTTGACTATAATCACAGTCCACTGGCATTGACATTTTATTTTAAAAAATTCTCTGCTGATTTAGATTTCAGATATTCAATGTGCAAATAGGAACTTTCATGTAAAATAGCATCATATGCATATATTGTATCGTTACCATCACGAAAATTTATAATTACCTTTATGTCAACATTCAAAATGATATAAACTACCATGAAACAAAGAACAAACATGTATTCCTGTAAGATATTCATAACATCGTTATTTTTCATTTCCAAAAGTTATCCAATTATTTATGGATCAACCCAAGTAGATTAAGCGATATGTCATGCACGTTCAAATGTACATGTATGTATCTGACACAATGTTTGTGATACTTTTACATAAAACAAAATACCTTCTCTGCGGCTTCTCGCATAAATGCCTTCGCTGATTCTCTCCAAATGGCTGGAACAGTGATCACCCAACTGATATCTCCTAGTTTGATTTCTACTGAATTTGATTTCAACTGCTTCTGGAGGTCTTTCTTTAAAACAAAGTATTATTTATGTCTGTACCATTTAAAATAAGCAATGTATTTTCCACTACTTATTCATATATTCAAAGGTTACAGTGGTTGCCTCGAAGCTGCATGACAAGGGATTAATTTCCGGTCATCTTAAACCAACAGTTGTTATGGGTAGTTGAACATATACACGAGTCAAAGGTAGAAGTAGGGGGTTTAATTATATTAATGTTTTTGATTGTGCTGGTGGACCTTGATAATCCAAAGGTAGTACAATTTTGAGAATACCACAGACATCTGAGCTTTCGTTTACGAAAATGTAAGCCTAATCAATGCACTGAATTAAAGTGGTGAATGTATAAGTGTGATTGTTGAAGCGGAAAAGGTTAAAACGAACAACAATAAGTGCATACTTATAGATATTTTTTAATTAAATTGCAAACATTTATTTTGAAATAAAATTTAGATGAACATTTACAGATTAATTTATAGTATCCTAATGCAAAAGCAATAGGATACTGTTCCGAACAGTGCATCTCCAACAAACCACACGCTGAATATGTGGGCCATCACCAAATCTGACAGAAACATATATCTTTATCTAATAGTATATTTAATCTAAAAGCATTTACACACTTAAACATTATTTATGGTGTAACTAATGTTCTTATGTACAGATTGATGAAAACACTATAGGAATATTCAGGCTACTAGTTACGAACTTTCGAGTTTCATATGCCGGGACAATGGCAAATCTGACAAACACTTGCAAAGCATGGCAACAGATATCAGTAGAAACAAAGAAAATCAAAGAACGTCACAAGAGCTTAGATACTTGGTATGTAGCCATTCTAGCCCTGCCCTGCCCCGGGGTCATCTGTTGTACATATAGACTAAGGGAATGCTCTGAAGATCCGCTTATCTAAAACAGACCTAGCAGTTCGCTCAAGTCATATTATATTAATAAAAGACAGAACTCATTAGTTGGGCTATTTGCCGTTAGGCAAGTGGAGCTAAACTGGACATTGGGGCTCTTGTATTAGCTTACCTGATCGCAAAATGAGTTTCTTTGGTCGGCATTACAAATCATATTTCTTAAATCAGGTGGGGTGATCAAAGGCAATTATGGCCCTTCTGTTTATTTTTTTTTCCAACAAATGGACCTTTAAAGCATACCATGAGGTGTAACGCCTTTTTTACACTTTCCAACAAATAACAAATATCCAGCAGACTATTTTTAAAACATTTAGTTACAAATATGGAAAGTCTCTGTAAATGAAACAATTATTTATATTGATTTGTTGTAGGTGTTCAACAGAATAGATCAGAGAACAAATTCAAAATGGGTGTTATTTATTCCGTCAGGGGTTTTGTTATATTAAATAATCATAATGGGCTTTGAAACGAAAGCAATGATCTGCCAAATGCTTAAGCTTCTGTGTGTTCAACTGGTGCCGTTTGTCATCTTACAGCCTGTAGTGCAATGCTGCTACATATAATACAACTAACACAATTGTATCATGGACAATCTTCTTTGACCTATGATGATACCATTCTTACAAAGTAAAAGGAATTTTAAAAAGTACATAAGGGAATGTGAAAAATAAGTTAACAGCTGCAATGGGACTTTGAATACTGCAGATAAATGCGAACATATCAATAACAGTTGTAATAGATGGAACAGTGAATGGATAGATATTTTTTTTTTCATCATTTTCTCCATTAAAAAGTCAACTGCTGACCATTAGTATATCACACGCAAACTCAAACCTCAACAGTGAGTTGTTCCAACATACGTCTAATTGCTGTCAGTTATCCTAACTTGAGTACAAGTGACTATTTAATATTTGTGTAACAAATGTAAATTGTACTATTGGATAATATTTAATGAAATAGGATAACTCTGCTGGAGAAATAAATTTGTATAAGCTTTTCTTTTTGTGTTGCATAACAACTCACTACCACAAATCCGCTGTGGTCGAGTGGTTGGCGTCGGGGATTTTGAAACCGGGTGTCCCGGGTTCGATCCCCAGTCGCGGCACTACGGTCATGGTGGAGTGCCCTTGGGCAAGGCACATTTTCTAGCCTAGTACTGGTTTGTTTACCCAGGGATCATGAATAATCAAATTTAATTGCGCGCTAAATGACCTTAGCTGTCGATGCGCCATAAAACAATAAACATTCATTCACTACCACACATATCTTTGCGACATAACAAAAGTATGATTATTTGATAGATCAGCTAAAATAAGAAATATCTTAAAAAAAGATAAAACGGCGATCAATATGAGAAAAAACTAAGAAATGGAACATGCGCATATTATTTGACTTGAATATCAGAAAGGTTTTATGTGTTTACCAACGGCTAATCGGCCATCTCCATCCAGCTTCAGTTTCTATAAATAAATTATCAAGGCCGAGAATACGCCACATGACTGGAGATTACGCGAGGCTCCCAAGAGGTGTAAAAGTTTCAATTGACGATAAATAACTGAAAACCTATCATGTTTCAAATATAATTAATATTTTGCTCTTAAATATTATATTTCATACGTTTTCACTGATCTTTTTACTGAAATTTATTTAAGGAAAACAATTACACGTAAGTAAGCAGAACATTTCATTTTAAAACTACATCTTATTAGTGCCTCTCGTAGGATCGCCAACTTAACTATGAACCAATCAAAACGTTTCATTATACCCCCAAAAAACAAAGTTTTGTGGGGGTATATAGGAGTCACTGTGTCGGTCGGTCGGTCGGTCGGTCGGTCGGTCGGTCGGTTGGTCGGTCGGTCGGTCGGTCGGTCGGTCGGTCGGAAGCCATATTTTGTCCGGACCATATCTTAACAATGCAACATAGGATTTGAACGAAACTTCATAGGATGATACAACACGTTGAGAGGAAGTGCGGTGTACAGGAACCATAACTCTATTTTATCTAAATACAAAGTTATTGCCCTTTGTTACTTTTTCTTATTCGTAGAGTCTTGTCCGGAGCATAACTTTAAAACTAATTGTTGGAATTTAATAAAACTTCAGAGGAAGTGCGGTGTACAGTAACCATAACTCTATTTTATCTAAATACAAAGTTATTGCCCTTTGTTACTTTTTCTTATTCGTAGAGTCTTGTCCGGAGCATAACTTTAAAACTAATTGTTGGAATTTAATAAAACTTCATAGGATGATACAACACATTGAGAGGAAGTGCAGTGTATAGGAACCACAACTCTTATTTAATCTAAATAAAGAGTTATTGCCCTTTGTTACTTTTTCTTGTCCGGAGAATTACTTAATAACTAACAGATGGAATCTAATAAAACTGCATACAATGGTAGAGCATAATCAGAGGAAGTGCAGTGTACACGAACCATAACTCTAATTTACATAATTACAGAGTTATTGCCCTTTGTTACTTTTTCTTATTCGTAGAGTCTTGTCCAGAGCATAACTTTAAAACTGATTCTTGGAATTTATTAAAACTTCATAGGATGATACAACACATTGAGAGGAAGTGCAGTGTACAGGAACCATAACTCTATTTAATCTAAATACCGAGTTATTGCCCTTTGTTACTTTTTCTTGTCCGGAGAATTACTTAATAACTAACAGATGGAATCTAATAAAACTGCATACAATGGTAGAGCATAATCAGAGGAAGTGCAGTGTACAATAACCATAACTCTAATTTACATAATTACAGAGTTATTGCCCTTTGTTACTTTTTCTTATTCGTAGAGTCTTGTCCAGAGCATAACTTTAAAACAAATTGTTGGAATTTAATTAAACTTCATAGGATGATACAACACATTGAGAGGAAGTGCGGTGTACAGGAACCATAACTCTATTTTGTCTAAATACAGAGTTATTGCCCTTTGTTACTTTTTCTTGTCCGTATAATTACTTAATAACTAATAGATGGAATCTAATAAAACTACATATAATGGTAGAGCATAATCAGAGGAAATGCAGTGTACAAGAAACATAACTCTATTTTACATAATGACAGAGTTATTGCCCTTTGTTACTTTTTCATATTCGTAGAGTCTTGTCCGGAGCATAACTTTAAAACTAATTGTTGGAATTTAATAAAACTTCATAGGATGATACAACACATTGAGAGGAAGTGCAGTGTACAGAAACCATAACTCTATTTAATCTAAATACAGAGTTATTGCCCTTTGTTACTTTTTCTTGTTTACAGAGTTATGGCCCTTTTGTTGGTCGGTCGTAAGCCATTTTTGAGTCAACGTGCTGTTTTGGGGGTATTTATCATCTTCAGTGATATTTCTAGTTTCCTTTATTTCTTCGTCATTATTCATTAAATACAACATTTAATTGGTCTACAATCTAGATCATTTGTTTAACATTTAGGTCAAAACTGAGGTTAAACAGTTATCGCCGAAAAAGTCTGAAGTTAGAATTCGACATGTTGATAACTTACACAAGATCGTGAAATGGCCTTGATATTTAAACTTGCTATCAAAATTTCAAACTATAGTTACAGAGGAAAACTAGATACATGTATGACACATTTCAGACGTACCTTTTGTCATTTAAGATGGTAACCACTGGGTCTGCTAAATGGCAAGTTTAGCTAAATGTCATCACTAGCGCACAATTACTTTTTGAAGGTCACATAACGCCAAATACACTCGCGGCCATGCTGATCTACAGCGTAATAGTCCCTTAAAAACAAACCTTTGTTTGCGTATAATTGAGGTTACATTCATTGTAAATGTGTATAGAGGAGGCAATACATTTTTTGATTTCATCATTTTAAGTGTGTTGACCTTGTTTTAAAGTGAAAGGATACTTTGTGAAAAACCAGTTTCGTCCAAGCCCGATTTCTTCCAAAATGACGGTAACCATTTTTTGCGGAGTGAATTCTTTTTTGCATAAAACATAGCCGAACATCGATTTGACTTCGGCCATTATAACCGACCCTCATCTTGGCGATGCAGGCCATGTTTTGAAAACGGGTTGTGTCCTGGGAGGGATTAAATAACCCTCTATGTCCACCATCAGTGTTTAACTAAACCCTTATTCCTAAAGTGTTTCATTGATTTTACCAAATATCACAACAGGTTTTAAAGGTGTATCGATTTTGGAATTAAGCGATAGCGGCCATTTAAGGTGTAGCGCTGGCTTTAAGCTATATAAATCCAGCAGATTAGGGTTGTTTATTTTTTTCTTACTGTATCTAGAGATATATAGATACAAGAAGTAGAAGAAGTAGTAGAAGTATAGTAAAATCAGTAGTAGTAGCAACAGCAGTAGAAATAGTAATAGTAAAAGCCGCAGTAGAAGTAGTATAAATAGTTACATAAGTTTAAATAGATGTTCAGTATTTGCAGTTGCAGTTGTAATTGTAAAATGATAAGTTTGTTTATCATAAGTCAAGGACAGTAGAAGAAGCAGCAGTAATATCAGTATATGCAGTACTATAATTAGTGTAAGTATCATAATCAGTAGTAGGAGCAGTATAATGTATTGAAGTGATAGTAGTAGTAGATGTAGTAGTAGTAGTAGTTGTAGTAGTAGTAGTAGTAGTAGTAGTAGTAGTAGTAGTAGTAGTTGTTGTAAGAGAATAGTAGTAAAAATGTAGAAGTAGTAAGATTATTATTATTAGTAGTAGAATTATAAGTACTTGTATAGTTGTAGTAGAAGTAGTAGTAGTAGTAGAATAAGAACTTATATAAGTACTTATATAGTTGTAGTAGAAGTAGTAGTAGTAGTAGAATAAGAACTGTTAGTAGTAGTTGTAGTAGAAGAAGAAGTGATATAAGTAGTAGTAGAAGTAATAGTAGTAGTAGGTCTGGAGTAGTAGTTCTAGACATTGATGAAGTACTAATACTTGTAGCAGTAGTAGTAGTAGTGGTAGTAGAAGTGGTAATAGTAGTAGTAGCAGTAGAAGTAGTAGTAATAGTAGTAGTAGTAGTAGTAGTAGTAGAAGTAGTAGTAGTAGTATAAATAGTTGTAGTAGTAGTAGTAGTAGAAGTAGAAGTAGAAGTAGTGTTGTATTAGTAGAAGTAGTAGTAGTAGTTATAGTAGTAGTAGTAGTAGTAGTAGTAGTAGTAGTAGTAGTAGTAGTAGTAGTAGTAGTAGTAGTAGTAGTAGTAGTAATAGTAGTAGTAGTAGTAGTAGTAGTCTAGGCAGTGGTATTAAAAGTCGAAGTAATAGTCTAGGCAGTGGTAGTAGTTTAAGAGAGCCAGTTAAATTCTGATTGGTAAGTATATTAATGATTTTCGATAAGAAAGCATGTGGCCTGTTTAGTTTGTGAAAAACTTAAACTTTATAGCAAATGGCAATAAAGTAATTGTAGACAAGTGGTTTGTAAATTTATATACACAAATAAGATAGTAAACATAATGATGTATGGCTAACTATTTCACCTTTACCTCGTTTGATCGCAGTAATCGGTTTTCATGTCTTTAATAACGAGTTAGTTTAACTTCTCAACCAGTATTAATAGTCAACCCGAGATTCGATTTTGAGATATTTGTTTACCTTACCGATGGTTGGCAGGCGCAAGTACAGTATCCTAATTTCTCCCTCGACTTGACGACGTTTAAGCGTTCATTGTGACCACTCGACATTATACCTCTAATTTAGCTCTAAATCTGATGTACGCAGTAAGGGAATATTTCCCTCATAGATATCGTAGCGATATAAGTAGTAACCCGTTGTCGCTATATTAGCGGCACACATTAATTCAAGCGCTGATATCCCCATTTTTAATCATCCCAAGTCAACAAATCGATATTATCTTACGCAAGGCCCGTTGCACACGTTTCCTTTAGATTTGTATTTGTATTCATTAATGTTCATAGCTTAACATTGTGTATGTTGTGTCAATAACATTTATTGAATTGGACATAAAAATGAAATTCCTTCAAGTAAACAAAACAAAGAGTATATTTGTTATTGATATAACATATGTTTAAATCCTTACACGTATGTATTCAATAGCACACTCAAAGATGTCCATGGCGTTTAATTCCTTGCCCTTGTCATCTTTCAACTGTATATTTCTGTCAATGTCCTGTCAATGAAAAACAGACACATTAGCTATATTTTTTATATAATCCAAGTCACATGAAAAGCAATCTTCGGGTTCAAACGACCAGCAAAGGTACAGATTATTATGTTCATCCACGCAGTAAGATCAGGATCTTTTCTTATGGTATTTTTGTGGAATACTTATTATTAAAGTCCCTTTTTAAATTTGTCACAAAGGTAAGAACCATCGTGAAAAAAAGAGTTACGAGCAGTTGTCATCGTGGACAGTTGAATCATGCAGCAATATTCACTGTTTATTTATTTATTGAAACTTCATCGCTGGTTAGATACAATGATAAACTAGCAGCTTATATCAAGATATTGTAATTAAGTATGTAGTATTAAGGGTGTGCACCTGATTATTGCATATGCGTGCAAACAAAACCTAACTGTCTTACGTGTTGTTAAGTAATATGAGTCTCTTCTCTGCTATATTTTCCCTACTCAATCCTTTCACCACGAAGATTTACTCTTCATTGCCACTTTTACCACGAAACTGTACTCCACATATCTCCTTTTACTACGATGATTCACCCTTCAAGCTCCTTTTAACACGATCAGTTGATGCTCCGTAGCTCTCTTTTCCACGATGACAACAGCTCGTAACTCTTTCTTTCACGATGGTTCTTATCTCTGAGACAAATTTAGGAATCAACAATCCCTTCATAGAATGTAGTTTCTAAAATTAATTTAAGGTGAGTGCCAATTTTCGTCATCGAGCCATTTTTATTATTTTTAGCAAGGGGCTTTTTGGAGCCAATTGCTAATGGAGGCGAATTCCGAAGACACTCACCGAAATCTAGGCTTGAATCAGTCCCTATTGTTTAAGTCTTATTACATTATCGGCAATGAATTACTTCAACTATCTCTTGCTACAGTAGTTCTCCATTACTGAACACCATTTTGGGTTCAGAGAGATGTCTTGCTATTCGTAGATTGTATATCATGTCAGTGAAAGCACATGCATCTGTGGAATATTTGCTAAAAATGAATGTGCTGGTTCCAAAGTATCCATGTCTACAGTATGGTACCGCCAAATAATCCGTCACTACAATAACAGAACGTATTATATTGCTGGGATATCGACAGGAAAATGGATTTCAATTGACAGCTCTGATGCAATAGAAAGAGCTACAAAGAAATGTGAAGTTGAAATATATGAATTACAGAATTGAAAAAGAAAAAAGTATATCTGTTCTGTGCTATTTTCGATTACGACTCAAACATTAGTTTTACAGATGGTTAAGTCCCAGTGATTAAATATATACCAACAATAAATTAAAACATTGAAATGAAAAGTAAATAATGGTTGATATAACACATGTCCATGTTGAGTATGCGGAGCTACCGTTACCGGTGTAGCGTGAGAATCGCACGATTTCGTAAGATCTTACAATTTTTACAGTTCGGTTATGAGAATTTTAAGACGTTAGAATCGTAAGATTTGAATAAGCAATACTTTTTTAGAAACCGTTACATCTTCACGATATAACCATTACTTGTGTTCATGCGTTCTTCTGTCTATTGATTGATTGAGCTTAACGCCGTTTTCAACAAATTTTCAGTCATATCACGGCGGCCAGTTCATCTATTCATGTGTTTCATTGCTTTCTCACACCAGTAATACACACAACAATCTTTCAAAGCAACTGGCTGCTTTAACACATAGAATGTTAGCCTATTGGTGGAAGACGAATGACGCTTGTCACAATTACTTTTATCAAACGACGTAAAGAATGTTGGCCGACGGTTAGGTTTTGAACTCACAACCCCTGGTCGCTACCGGGGCTCGTCTATAAGAACTGAAATGAGTTAAAACCGACCATTTTAGGCATTTAAATGTGCTCCGTGGAAAAACCGAAAGACACCTGAAATCAATGTAATGTAATTATTTATACACTAAAATGAGCGGCTATTAATGCCTTTCCTTAAACACTAGTACGTCAACTAATCAATTAGTTTATTAATCAATACATTTACCAAAAGACACGTGAAATTCAGTGTGCGTGTATATACAATACATTACAATAAACTATATTTTATTGCATAAAAAATACAAGTTTTAAAGCAAGTTCAACAAACACAAATCATAACATAGACAATGTTTGTTCTGATGAGCCCCACATATAACCGTACATATTTACCCCGAATTATTATCATATTTATATATATACACACAATGAAGACAATACATGTCTACTCGTCATTATAAACTTGAATTTAAAATAAAATGAAACATATTTAAATTCTCATGTAATTTGCATAATAAATGTATTTTGCTAAATTATTTATTACGACTTCTAAAGATGATGTCATCAGATATATATTTATTTTGTTTAGTTGGCCATGTGTAGTAATACCTTTTAATATATTTCAATCTTAGTCCGTAACGTTTCGTTTTTTTCTACAAGTCCCGAATTACAATTTTCACAAATTCGTTAATTTCTCGGGATGTTGTGATGATGTACACTTTCATTTTTTAAATTATGTGATGATGTTCGAAGTCTTATTAAAGCGATTCGAAATTTTGATACGTTAATCAAGTCAAGATATATTTTTCTAGATTAAAATAGTTTGAATAAGCAATATGTATCTAGGCGTGTAGAATTGTTAATCGATTAGTACCAACTTTGTTGAAATATATCTAAGATCCTTTGTTTAATGCTACTGATTTTTCCATAGATTTATCAATCCTAGTTGGTATAATGTCATTTTAATCTTGTAAGTTTGCTCATTCATTGTCAATAACGTTAACCAATATTTAATAATGATACGTTTTCTATATGCTTGCATTGGTATACGTCGAAGCTCACTATGTAAAGCGTTTAAGTTTGTAGACTGTTCTACACATAGTATTCTTTTGCAAAATTTAGAAAATATTACTTCAACATCTGGGCAAGAATGATAGTCCGAAACTTCGGCCGAATAGATAAGTACTGGTAAAACAAGAGAATCGAATAGATTAATCTTTTGAGAGATGTGAAGGTCTAGTTAGTTATATACAATGAATAGGTTATGAAGGAAGAGAGAAAGCTGTATGCTGTGCAATCACTTTTTGCGTTCGACTCCAATTTACATTTTTGAAAAAGTGTATTCCTAGGTACTTAAAAAAATTAAAACAGATTCAAAAGTATTGCATTTAATTTTTCACCTATGCTTTGTGAAATCCCATAAGAAAATAATGAGTTTGTTTGTATCGAGGGCTTGGCGTGAAACGGTTGTAACTTAAAACCTATTTTGAAAACCCTGGTTTAGGGGCAATTTTGACCCTTTTGTAAACAATGCAAATTAAGGTGCCATTGCTCAGAACGAGCAATGGCACCTAAATTTACATTGTTTACCAAGAAAAGTGATTTAACGCTTATAAAGACTTTATGGCGAGGTGATTAACCTTGGTAAAAAAATACCAATTTTAGATACAACCGTTTCACGCCAAGCCCTCGGTATGATGTTTTTGCGTTGCTCTTAACAATACTGTAGTTACATCACGCCGTAGAAAATGTGAAATACACAGGAATTTACTTCTGCTTTGATATTATAATTGGACTCTCAATTCCTTTTTTCATTATTAGACAGAGACCTTCGTTTGACTTTAAATGACATGTTTATTGTTAATTGCATAACAAGTAAACGACTAAAATCCATTGTAAACCAGTAGATGCGCTAAACAGGAACTAGCAAAATAGCAGATGTGCATAATTAAGCGAAGTAGTGTGTCAGCTTGTAGTATACAGTACAGTATTTTGCGTTCAATTTCTATGTCATTTAATACATGGACATAGCAAAGTGCAATTGTGATGTGTTATTGTTATACTTTTGGGTTCGATACATGTTCAAATATAATCTGTAGTTAGCCACTTGAAGTCAGCACTTTTAGTGCTTTGTTTATAGATATGTCCTGTTCTGTTCGTGACTTGTTGAAGACTCAAACGTTCTCTCCTATTTTGGAGAGCATTTTGATCTTTTCGGTAATAATCATTTTTAATTAAAGAGATTTTACATTTTCTTGCTAAGACCTCATCTCCTGCAGATTTGTTGTATGTGATAACAAGTTAATGCACCGCGAGTTTCTACAGTTGTATACTATTGCTGTTGTTTTCCGTGACATTTCAGTGGTATCGTTGTGTTGTTTTCTTTGTTAGTTATAAACATTTCTGGAGAGTCACCGAGTTTGAATGTGGTTTCTGTGACACTAAGTCCAGGAATTGCGATTATTTATGGACGAGTTAGATCTTGGAAACTTTCAAACATGTTTTACGTTATTATAAGCAAACAATAAATAAATTGATCAAGATCCACGACAAGGTGGAATATTCTAAAGCGAATTGATACGTTCAGAAAATCTAAATTCACATGTGCTCTTAAATTGCAATATCGTTTGAATTGCAAGGTTAAAAGTGTTCCTTTATGTACATAGTATTATTACAAGCCTTTCTTTTTGTGAACAGTCACGTATGGAGAATGAAGCTCATCCACTCGCTACATTTATTCGATCAGACTACCCTTTTGGTTATTATTATTTATTTATTTCTCTAATATTCATATCCAAATATATGGAAACATATTCCAATCTACAACATTATTTCCGTATCAGGAACTTCAATGTTAACCTTTTCCACAGATGGTGCGCTGCTTAACAACTATTCCATCAACATATTCTAAACAAAGCGTTTTGGCATTCCAAATGCAAGACTTGAAGATCGGTCAAGTCACTTTCAGGTCGCCTCATCAAATCTCAACCTTAGTGAGGTTACTCAAATTGCGTTTAGAATGCCAATCACAAATTTTTTATTTTAAACAGCTAACCTCAACCTGACTATCGCCAAGTTGAGATTGTGAAAACAGCATTTGACAAAACAATCCTAAGTTAGCTTTTGACTTCAGCTATTGACCTGTACAATGGCATTCTAGTGGAATTTGTGAGTGTAAATGAGAGAGTGACGGCCTATTAAAGAAAGGACCCTAATGAAACTTTTTTTCCGGCATCATAAGCACTGTTGTTGGAGCCTGTAAGCCGAATTTGCCTGCTGCAGTCCAAGCCATCTCTGTATTAATTGTTCCCATTAAGTCAAGTTTCCCATCATTCACATAATATGCATAACCAGTGCAGGTTGTTCCAAAATCAATAGCAACTACAACCCGTTTAGAACTTGCCGAAGCCGCCATTTTAACATATAGCCCTCGCAATACACACTAATTTGTTCTCTGTATTTTACTTCCTTATGAACCAAACAAATCCTTTTTGGTCGGTATAGATGATCTTTAACGACATGGTGTGTGTTTTGTTCTTAACCTATACAGATAAAGGTCGAGCGACTAAAGTAAACCTATGTCGTACTTAATCAGGCCATAACGTATTCAGATATACAGGTAGGTCGTATAATAAAAAAATGTATCGAATTAAAACAGTTTACACAGTATACATGTTCAGTAAAAGAAGATTTAACAATGCGTCTGCAGGTGGGAAAGGGTTAATGTGATTAGGAAGAATATAATGAAAACAGCAGCCCGTAAACATTAGTAAAACATATTGATGAAATGTTAAATATCAGGGCATAGATGGTTTCGGGACAACGTTTTACAAATGTTAAAAGCAGCTCCAATAACATGTTTGCTGGTTCATAGTATTTTCTCGTCGGAGATTGTTGCGAGGCAGTATTAAAGGTGCTGGACTCCAGCTTATAGATAGTATAGTCAAAATTTTAAAACTGTTCAAAAGTTCGCTTGACATATTATCATCATAATTCTGGGATAAAATTAGAGTAATTATTTTCACTTTCCACTACAATAAACATCTAAATATTGATTGTTTATGTTTAATTGTTAGCGGGTAGACATAGCCAAATTTTGTACATTTTTATGACTTTCAAATGACTGTTTTTCAACATTTGTTGACGAAAAATAGTTTTGAACTACTTATTACTTACTTTGTTGTCACTATAAGTAATATTTGCTGAAAAAGTTTTAACATTTCGAAGTGTTGATCTCCATCTGGAGTTCAGCAACTTTAATGTACCGGTATATGAATCAGGGTCATGTAAGTAAGAGGACTATGATAGTCCTATATCGCTCACCTGGTTTAATAGAACCTAAATAGCTTTCCGTGCTCTTACTCGATACCTGTAAGAATAACTCGAGCAGGGCACCTTAGATGCCATGTTTTACAAAGGATTTAAATAAATTTGGGGTCACCCAAGGGTAATTTTTGGGGTCACCCAAGGCCTATACTTTTAGACTAGAAGATAATTCAAATGTTTTCTATACACATATATATAAAAAACAAACAACGCCCTATGGCGGCCATGGTTTTTATTATATCGGAATAATTTGGTTTATATTGGTAGAGGGTCACCCAATGATCATTTGTACCAAATCATTTTCAACCCTGACAAGATTTTATTTTTAAGATTTGGCCTTTTTCCAAATTTCTAATGCCGTAGCAACCAACGTTGTAGATATAATTCAACTCTGTGAACAATGTCGAGAGAGTATCATCTATGAATATGTATCAATTCGTTTGAGAAGAGAAGTTAATTGTAGGAAGATGTGAACGGGCAGACTGGCATCGGATGGTGAGTGGTCACAATAGCTCATCCTGCACTTCTTGCTCAGTTAAGATAAGAAACAAAACACAGAATGAGAGGTTATGCAAATTGTTTGAATTGTTTGATCAAGTACATGAATCACAAGTAGGATTCAGAGCAGGTTATGATTCTACGGATAGAATATTTACAGTACTAAAATTAGACTAAACGTACATCAAACATGTGCATACACTGTAACTGTTGAATATTGTATGTTGAATTTCAAAGTTTTAATGTGTTTTGACTGTTTAAAAAAGAATTCAAACGTAACGCTTTTAGTGGTGATATGTTAAGATTACTAGTTTCTATGTGCTCAAACATGCAAAGTTACCGTGGTATGTGTAAATGGTGGTAGATAAGAAATTTGCTGGACCGTGCATGTGTAATAACGCCATCA
Organism: Serripes groenlandicus; assembly: GCA_031761405.1. Classification (NCBI taxonomy): domain Eukaryota; kingdom Metazoa; phylum Mollusca; class Bivalvia; order Cardiida; family Cardiidae; genus Serripes; species Serripes groenlandicus. The sequence goes on along the minus strand of JASEVX010000008.1, from coordinate 26,896,265 downwards.
TATTGGAATAAATGCTGAAAAAGAACGATAAGAAAACTATCATGATATTAGTTTAAACATATTTTATTTTAATGACTTACAACATATTTTTTATCACAAGAGAAAATACAAAAGGATTATAATAAATGATAGTTCTAGCTTATTAGGTTCCTCTCCTGGAACATCGACATTCCGAAAACGCGCAACTATATACATGTAAGAACTAAATTCACTCATAACTGTTTATCAAATACTGTTTTATATGCGAAGACATTGGTGCAGTGGTAGTGTGTTGGCCTCTCGTACTAAAGGTCCCGAGTTTGCCTTTGGTATTTTTCCAAATGTCGTGTTTTTTTGGTTATGTTTCCAGGAAGCAGACATCGAGTGTGACTTATATAAGCTGAAAGCTTGCTTTGCAATCGATGTAAAATAAATATGTTTAAACTAAATTGGACTGGAATGCTACGTTTTCTACATATCTCCTTCAGGGATTTACAGCAAATGCAACAACAAAAATATGATAATTGGTGACCTGGATCTGTACTGTTCGCAAATTAAGCAAAGACACTTTTATATATTTATCATGTATATTAAACAGTTCATGTGTATGTGTATGTGTACCTTCATCGTTTTCTGCATTTGTCTTAAATACTCAACTTAAGGATGTTTTTTTTTTTGTAGAATTCGATTTAAAGGTTTGCAAGCATTACTGTTATTTGATTAGATTGATAGATTGATTGATAAGTGTTTTTCGCCACTTTCAACAATTTTTCAGTTGTATCATGGCGTTTCCTGGATACGTTACCAGTACGTCTATTCTGATACCAGCCAGTCAGTCGTAATGCTTACCATACAAGCCTGGGTGCCAATGAGGGCAACCATAACTACCTACGACATCCCGCACCCGAGGCGGACGCTCTACCACTACACCACCGAGGCGGACGCTCTACCACTACACCACCGAGGCGGACGCTCTACCACTACACCACCGAGGCGGACGCTCTACCACTACACCAACGAGGCGGACGCTCTACCACTACACCACCGAGGCGGACGCTCTACCACTACACCACCGAGGCGGACGCTCTACCACTACGCCACTTAGGCGGTTTTAAAATAAGATCTAAAGGAGAAAATACAAAAAATAAGATCTAAAGGAGAAAATACAAAAAATAAGATCTAAAGGAGAAAATACAAGTAAAATAATCTAGCTCTACCACTGTCCGGCTAACAAAAGTCGGTGAATAGGAAAAGGGAAAAGTTGGTTTTCTGAACAGCGTAGGTTCGGATCACTCCGTGCATCTGCTCAGTCTTCTTAGAACCTTCACAAGTTTATAGAAGCTTTAAAACAAGCTAACGTAAAATACTTTGTGAACAGTGGAGAAACAGTGGATATCTTGATCAAAGTGTGCGGAACAGCAGACTGATGTGGATGTGCACTGTTACCAAAATTCAACGTGTACCCTTTTACTATATACCGGCTCATATATTAAATTAGTCATGACGTAAAATGAAATACTTAAAGGTCATAAAACTGAGCTGTAAATCCAAATAAAAAGATAACAACAAACATGGGATATTATAAGTTATAAAGATATACTGAACATGAGAAAATGAACCATATTTCTGATATTCTAATTGTATAATATGTTTTTATTACTTTTTAAACATCTGTGAAAATAAATGTTTTAATTTGACTAATAATGTATATTTTGGAGGCATAGTACAAAGTATTGTGGAAATAAAGGCAAATGTCCATTTTCACGCTTATTTAACCCTTTTTACTGCCAAATTCACGTTGGACGAGAAATGGAGTTGTCGAATGTTCAACATTAAAGAGTCGATTTTGTGAAACTTGTCGGTGAAAGAGTTAAAATGTCCTTGTATGATTCTGCGTTTTCAAGATTCGTCATTATGTAGGCTGTGTATCTCAAAACGCCGAACACGTAAAGCCACCCACTCCAAATGGTTCGTATACCTTCAATAGTTGCCTCCCTTGTCGACTAGTTTGTGATATCATTAATAGAGTCAATATGAAACATTTAGAAAACACATGAGAATTTGACTTTTGGACAACTATATTTCGTTCAAGATTCTGTTATCTGAAAATGTCAGCTTGATTTATGTATATTTATGTATATGTGTACATGTAGTTGTTCTCTTTTCAACCTATAAGCCGTTCCGCGAGAAAAAAACAACATTATGGACTCGACTGCGTAAAGTATCGACCCGGACCAGCCTAAGCATGCCGCTCAGGCTAACCCGAACAGACCATTTTCGCCTCCTGTGGATTTTCTGTTTCACGAATCATTGCTCTATACCTCTATCACCCTTACACGGAATGTGTCGGCCCGGATTAGACTGCTTGGACTGGGCGGTCTGCGCATGCTGATCTTGGTCGATACATTACGTAGAGACGATTATGTTGGTTTTCTCGTGGAACGGCTTATATAAGAAATATGCTTTTTAAATAGGCTAATAGGGGAGGTTAATAGTGTTGTTCTGTGAACTGTATTGTTAACATTCATCTGGAGTAACCTGCCCCTATCCTTTAATTATCGGGTCAGGCATACACCAATAATAACAACGGAGCTTTTTGTTCATGGTTTAGCAAGCAAAGGGTTATGCATACAACCTTATGGTGGATCAAATCGGTTGACCTTTCAAAGACCGAAAGTAGTTTGCTTCATTATTCACGTATTGATTCAATTTTCAAACATCAAGTTGTAGTGTTGTAGATTTTAGTTTAAACTCATTCATTTTACATCGATTGCGAAACAAGCTTTCAGCTTATATTAATCACGCTCGATGTCTGCTTCCTGGAGTCTTAACCAGTAATCGCGCTGTGATCGTTTGTGTCGAAAAATCCCAAAGGCAGAACCTGCTCATCACGGGATTCATTCAAAACCGGGACCTTTCGTACGAGAGACCGACGCTTTACCGCTGCACCAATGCCTTCCATTTGTATCAAATACATGTATACTAAGTAATATACTATAGTTGCAAAAGCAATATGTAAGAGGAAATGACTTATCTATTCACCACTGTTGGTTCATGCCGGACGTACTAATTTACTGCAGGACGCCGGGTACCAGACAATGTTAACATGAGCATATATTTATCTGATCCTGACTGTTGCTCAACTATATCCAGTCGAACTTGTCTTAGCTGTCACCTCTGTTAAGCAGCCAACTTGCATTAAGCAGCCGCTTTAAGATTAAACAAACAAACTTTTTCTTTTTTTCATTGATTTGTATAAAGCAGCTTAATTGTGGCTCTCCCCTGGTAGCTGCTTAAGACAAGTCGGACTATACATATATGTTTTCACGATTTTTTTTATTTGAGTGGGGCGAACAATTATGCACAGTTTAATTGGACGAAGATAGATTGTCGTCATGATTGTGCTTGTCTTTTCACAAAGGTCATGTTCATGGTACCCTACTTAAGAAATATATCTCATTTTGAGTGATATACCGGCTCGTATATCACGATTGGGAGTTCAGGTGTGTAGTAATTAATCACGAAGGCCGGATGGCCTGAGTGATAATTTATACACACCTGAACGACACATCGTGATATACGAGCCGGTATATCGCTCAAAATGAGATCTATTTCAATTCTAGCACTTGTTAATAACTTAAAGGAATACAAATTAAGGGGGAACTAGGTTTTGACATGACGTTGTTTTCCTTGATAAAATAACGTGTAGGCTATTCTATCTTTACTCCCCATTGTATTTGTTTCGGAAATATTCGATTTTTCAACTAAAAAAACATTTTGAAATCAGTTTTATTAACAGTCTATGAACATTTTATTTTTATTATACCTTTTTCAATAGTACTCATCATGGGCAATTTGTTACTGTCTCATTCTAACACAACGTTTTCGATCACGTCAACAATGTTGGTAAAGCACGTGATTGACGTCATTTAAAACAGTTACGTCACCGTTACAATTCAAATTTCCAAACGGCATTTTCAACAAAATCTCGTGACTTCATTCATAAAATGTCAAGCAAAACGTAGTAAGGCATGCGCTCTGAGAAACGTTGTATGAAAAATACTCGGGAGGGAATTTCAACAGCCAAAAATAGTTCCGGAAATTTAGAGTGATATACTGCATTTAGATCACGCTCAAATACTTCTTTGTGTATAGAAGAGAAATTGTCAATAGTGCTAGAATTAGGAAATATATCTCATTTTGAGTGATATACAGGCTCGTATATCACGATTGGGAGTTCAGGTGTGTAGATATTAATCACGAAGGCCGAATGGCCTGAGTGATTAATTTATACACACCTGAACGACACATCGTGATATAAAAGCCGGTATATCACTCAAAATGAGATCTATTTCAATTCTAGCACTTGTTTATAACTTAAAGGGATACAAATTAAGGGGGAACTAGGTTTTGACATGACGTTGTTTTCCTTGATAACGAGCGCAGCTCGTTCTTAGGTATTACCTTTATTATAGGAAATTTCCTATAATCAGTATGGAAAAAATTTGGGTGCAAAATTTTACTATGGCCCTGCTCGTGAAATTCCAAGTAAAATTACATAGAACAAAGCAGGGAACCATGACCGACAATTATCCACATCCGGTGACGTCATATTCAGCCGGTACCCGAGATAACTAGAACAACTGTGCTGTTTACATTAAAGGCTGACAACCATAACGTAATCGGCTGAGAGTTTCTTTGCGTCAGGTATGAATTTTTATCGCTCTCGTTTCCCATTGAATTACATAAAATCAAGCTGTAGTGTGAATCTGAGAAATCAGCGATGGGTTGTATTCGTCGATGTCAAAGATCAAGGCTGAACATAGCGGTAACACGAAACACCCTGTGACCCAAATCAGAGACATGTATATTTATGTCTCTACCCAAGTACACCAACACAGAGTTGAATCACAGGGACGTGCTCCTGTATGTCTAAATTTATGCATAGGGTAATATTCTGTTCATGATCACACAGGAGCACCTGGTTAAAATTTCGGAATCGCTACCGCCATTATACCCCATTCAGAATTAATGCGACCACTAAAACCGCACATTTATAAGAAGAAAAAGTAAATCTATTTTCAGAAGTGTTCTTGGAAGTCCTCAAGTGCAGATTGTTGACACATTTTATGACGCAATATCTTACGTTTCTGCTGCATGACATCCACTCCATTTTTTTAGTGGTGAAACACATTGCAATGTGGACGGAATATTTCTGAATAATGGCTATTTAGTTAAAACTAACATCTTTTCAGACTAAGTGAACTCAAGATGAAACGTCCCCAGTGAATTCAAGAGCTGAAACGGATTTATATGGGCATGACTTTTCCTGTGTGCTCTTTAAGTTAACAAAATTAAAAATAATTTTTACATGTAAAAAAGGGTGTGCCAATTATCGAAATTGAATCTGCAGGTCAGGATCACTGCGATGCTCTAAAGGAACCCACCCTGCGGCAACATATGATTCATGTAAGTAACATTGCACATTGTCACTAATTTGACCTTTTATCATATATAAATGGCCGAGCTCCGGTAGCGAAGCGGGCTGTCAATCCAGGGGTTGTGAGCTTGAATCCCAGCTCGACCAACATTAATTCCGACGTTTGACAAAAGTCATTGTGACTTGCGTCATTCGTTAAGTGGAAAAGGAGCCTGTTGTGCGGTGTACTGGAGTGGGAAAACCAGAAAATGCATGAGTAGGTGAACTGGTCGCCGTGATATGACTGAAAACTTGTTGAAAACGGCCTTAATGGCTCCTTTTTTCCGAACATAAGTGGGGAGTTGGCCCCTTTGAAAAAAAAATCATAGAAGCAACTCTGCCCAAATATTGGCCTAACAAATGTCAAATGCGGTGCATAGAAATACAAATATTCACTGGAATCTTCATAATCTACCAAATTCTGAAAAAATCCCCCAAATATTTACTGAATTCGAAGCGGTGAAGACTGGGATTTTCTGCACAAATGGCGTAAGAACTGGTTGTATCTCAAGGACATGGAGTGTGATTAAAATAAGATTTAAGCTAAAATAGATAAGTTAAAAGTAATTGGTTTAAATGAATAATCCAGATAAGATAAGACTGCACAGAGGTACAACCTGATCTAAATCAAAACTTGAAAACTATTCTCAGAGCCCAAAGCTTGGCTTTCTGACATAACTAATATACATGTTTATTCTCATAGATCTGTTTTTAGCTCACCTGAGCTTTGCTCAAGGTGAGTTATTGTGATCGCCTTTTGTCCGGCGTCCGTCGTCCATCGTGCGTCGTCCGTCGTCCGTCGTGCGTCGTGCGTCAACTTCTTCTCCTCAGTAACCAGTGGGTCAATTGGGATGAAACTTCACAGAAAGCATCCTCTCAATGACCTCACCAGATTCCCTTCAAATTTTTGGGATCCATGCATAATTCTGGTTTCCATGGCAACGAAATGAAAAAAACTTAAAAATTCTTCTTCTCCCAAACAGGTTGGCAGATTTGCAAATAATTTTGTAGAAATGTTCCTTGGATGATCCTCTGTCAGATTCCTTCAAGCCATGTTGATTTGTCGAAAAACATGGCCGCCAGGGGGCCGGGGCTATTTTGCCTTATATGGCTATAGTGAAAACTTAAAAAATCTTCTTCTCCCAAACTGGTTGGCAGATTTTCAAATAATTTTGTAGAAATGCTCATTGGATGACCCTCTATCAGATTCCTTCAAGCCATGTTGATTGGTCAAAAAACATGGCCGCCAGGGGGCGGGGCTATTTTGCCTTATATGGCTATAGTGAAAACTTAAAAAATCTTCTTCTCCGAATGTGTCAGGCCGATTTTCAAATAATTTTGTAGAAATGTTCCTTGGATGACCCTCTATCAAATTCCTTCAAGCCATGTTGATTGGTAAAAAAACATGGACGCCAGGGGGGGCAGGTCTATTTTGCCTTATATGGCTATTGTGAAAACTTAAAAAAATCTTCTTCTCCAAAAGTGTCGGGCCGATTTTCAAATAATTTTGTAGGAATGTTCCTAGGGTGACCCTCTATCAGATTCCTTCAAGCCAAGTTGATTGGTCGGAAACTATGGCCCCCAGGGGGCGGGGCTTATATAGCTAAAGTAAAAAAAATAAAATCAGGTGAGCGATTCCAGGGCCATCATGGCCCTCTTGTTCTTGTATGTGGGAAAGGTTTTTTGACCATTTTTATTCTACTTTCAGAGAACAGTGGCTTCTAAAATCAAGATGGCTTATCGCCTTAAAGGCACAGAGAAAAATGTTTGGTCAATATTTCAACTTCTGATGCTAAACACCAGCTAGCCCCGAAACTATAAAACTCTTTAACCCTTTCCCTCATATAGACGCTTTCTGATGCGTCTGCAGCAGCCGGCTTTTTGAAAACATAGTGACAAAAGAAGAAATTGCACAAAACGTGCAATTTCTCCTTTTGCCACAATGTTTTCCACTTTTTGTCATAGGTTATCCATTCAATTATGGAGATTTTCTATTTTTAGCTCCCCTGGCTGAAAGCCAGTCGAGCTTATGTTATGGCGAATTGTCCGTCGTGCGTGCGTTAACTTTTTAGCTCACCTGAGCTTTGCTCAAGGTGAGTTATTGTGGTCGCCTTTTGTCCGGCGCCCGTCGTCCGTCGTCCGTCGTGCGTCGTGCGTCGTCCGTCGTCCATCGTGCGTCAACTTCTTCTCCTCAGTAACCGGTGGGTCAATTGTTATGAAACTTCACAGAAAGCATCCTCTCAATGACCTCACCAGATTTCCTTCAAATTTTTGGGATCCATGCAGAATTCTGGTTTCCATGGCAATGAAATGAAAAAAACTTCAAAATTCTTCTTCTCCCAAACTGGTTGGCAGATTTTCAAATAATTTTGTAGAAATGTTCCTTGGATGACCATCTGTCAGATTCCTTCAAGCCATGTTGATTGGTCGAATAACATGACCGCCAGGGGGGCGGGGCTATTTTGCCTTATATTGCTATAGTGAAAACTCAAAAAATCTTCTTCTCCAAAAGTGTCAGGCCGATTTTCAAATAATTTTGTTGAAATGTTCCTTGGATGACCCTCTATCAGATTCCTTCAAGCCAAGTTGATTGGTGAAAAAACATGGCCACCAGGAGGGCGGGGCTATTTTGCCTTATATGGCTATAGTGAAAACTTAAAAAATATTCTTCTCCGAAAGTGTCTGGCCGATTTTCAAATAATTTTGTAGAAATGTTCCTTGGATGACCCTCTATCAAATTCCTTCAAGCCATGTTGATTGGTAAAAAAACATGGACGCCAGGGGGGGGCAGGTCTATTTTGCCTTATATGGCTATTGTGAAAACTTAAAAAAATCTTCTTCTCCAAAAGTGTCGGGCCGATTTTCAAATAATTTTGTAGGAATGTTCCTAGGGTGACCCTCTATCAGATTCCTTCAAGCCAAGTTGATTGGTCGGAAACTATGGCCCCCAGGGGGCGGGGCTTATATAGCTAAAGTTAAAAAAATAAAATCAGGTGAGCGATTCCAACCAGGGCCATCATGGCCCTCTTGTTCTTGTATGTGGGAAAGGTTTTTTGACCATTTTTATTCTACTTTCAGAGAACAATGGCTTCTAAAATCAAGATGGCTTATCGCCTTAAAGGCACAGAGAAAAATGTTTGGTCAATATTTCAACTTCTGATGCTAAACACCAGCTAGCCCCGAAACTATAAAACTCTTTAACCCTTTCCCTCATATAGACGCTTTCTGATGCGTCTGCAGCAGCCGGCTTTTTGAAAACATAGTGACAAAAGAAGAAATTGCACAAAACGTGCAATTTCTCCTTTTGCCACAATGTTTTCCACTTTTTGTCATAGGTTATCCATTCAATTATGGAGATTTTCTATTTTTAGCTCCCCTGGCTGAAAGCCAGTCGAGCTTATGTTATGGCGAATTGTCCGTCGTGCGTGCGTTAACTTTTTAGCTCACCTGAGCTTTGCTCAAGGTGAGTTATTGTGGTCGCCTTTTGTCCGGCGCCCGTCGTCCGTCGTCCGTCGTGCGTCGTGCGTCGTCCGTCGTCCATCGTGCGTCAACTTCTTCTCCTCAGTAACCGGTGGGTCAATTGGGATGAAACTTCACAGAAAGCATCCTCTCAATGACCTCACCAGATTTCCTTCAAATTTTTGGGATCCATGCAGAATTCTGGTTTCCATGGCAATGAAATGAAAAAAACTTCAAAATTCTTCTTCTCCCAAACTGGTTGGCAGATTTTCAAATAATTTTGTAGAAATGTTCCTTGGATGACCATCTGTCAGATTCTTTCAAGCCATGTTGATTGGTCGAAAAACATGACCGCCAGGGGGGCGGGGCTATTTTGCCTTATATTGCTATAGTGAAAACTCAAAAAATCTTCTTCTCCAAAAGTGTCAGGCCGATTTTCAAATAATTTTGTAGAAATGTTCCTTGGATGACCCTCTATCAGATTCCTTCAAGCCAAGTTGATTGGTGAAAAAACATGGCCACCAGGAGGGCGGGGCTATTTTGCCTTATATGGCTATAGTGAAAACTTAAAAAATCTTCTTCTCCGAAAGTGTCGGGCCGATTTTCAAATAATTTTGTAGAAATGTTCCTTGGATGACCCTCTATCAGATTCCTTCAAGCCAAGTTGATTGGTCGAAAAACATGGCCGCCAGGGGGGGGGGGGGGGGGGGGCGGGGCTATTTTGCCTTATATGGCTATAGTGAAAACTTAAAAAATCTTCTTCTCCCAAACTGGTTGACAGATTTTCAAATAATTTTGTAGAAATGTTCCTTGGATGATCCTCTGTCAAATTCCTTCAAGCCATGTTGATTGGTCGAAAAACATGGCCGCCAGGGGGATGGGGCTATTTTGCCTTATATGGCTATAGTGAAAACCTAAAAAATCTTCCTCTCCAAAAGTGTGAGGCCGATTTTCAAATAATTTTGTAGAAATGTTCCTTGGATGACCCTCTATCAGATTCCTTCAAGCCAAGTTGATTGGTCGAAAAACATGGCCGCCAGGGGGGGCGGGGCTATTTTGCCTTATATGGCTATAGTGAAAACTTAAAAAATCTTCTTCTCCGAAAGTGTAAGGCTGATTTTCAAATAATTTTGTAGAAATGTTCCTAGGGTGACCTTCTATCATATTCCTTCAAGCCAAGTTGATTGGTCGTAAACTATGGCCGCCAGGGGCGGGGCTTATATAGCTAAAGTGAAGAAAAAAAATCAGGTGAGTGATTCCAGGGCCATCATGGCCCTCTTGTTTAATTAATTTATCATCTTATTTTATTAAAAGTCACTCTTATTTGCAGTTATTGTCATGTATTAAAACAGCAGTCAATGATTATTGATATTAGCATCAAGTTTGATTTTAGAACACAGAATGGATTAAGAACATCCCATATAATCATGGAATAACGGCTCTTATGGCGATTACTGGAGAATAAATTCATATCCATATAGGCAGTTAGTGATATACCCTTTGGTCATTATGTCTCCCCCCTCCGGAGGAGACATATTGCTTTTGCCTGCGCCGTCTGTCTGTCTGTCTGTCTGTCTGTCTGTCCGTCTGTCTGTCAGGGCGTCCACATTTCTTGTCCGGCCTTTATCTCACAACCCCTTGGCCACATTTCTATGTGTTGTTGCGCATATTACGAGGGCGTTTAATTTGACCTACTTTTGGATGAGTTATTGCCCTTTTTTTAAATTGCCATTTCATTCTTGTCCGGCCTTCATCTCACAACCCCTTGGCCACATTTCTATGAAACTTCACAGGAGTCATCGGTACAACGTCTAGTTGCGCATATTACGAGGGCGTTTAATTTGACCTACTTTTGGATGAGTTATTGCCCTTTCTTAAAATTGCCATTTCATTCTTGTCCGGCCTTCATCTCACAACCCCTTTGCCACATTTCTATCAAACTTCACAGGAGTCATCGGTACAACGTCTAGTTGCGCATATTACGAGGGCGTTTAATTTGACCTACTTTTGGATGAGTTATTGCCCTTTATTTAAAATTGCCATTTCATTCTTGTCCGGTCTTCATCTCACAACCCCTTTGCCACATTTCTATGAAACTTCACAGGAGTCATCGGTACAACGTCTAGCTGCGCATATTACGAGGGCGTTTAATTTGACCTACTTTTGGATGAGTTATTGCCCTTTTTTTAAAATTGCCATTTCATTCTTGTCCGGCCTTCATCTCACAACCCCTTTGCCACATTTCTATGAAACTTCACAGGAGTCATCGGTACAATGTGTTGTTGCGCATATTACGAGGGCGTTTAATTTGATCTACTTTTGGATGAGTTATTGCCCTTTTTTTAAATTGCCATTTCATTCTTGTCCGGCCTTCATCTCACAACCCCTTGGCCACATTTCTATGAAACTTCACAGGAGTCATCGGTACAACGTCTAGTTGCGCATATTACGAGGGCGTTTAATTTGACCTAATTTAGGTTGAGTTATTGCCCTTTTTTTAAAATTGCCATTTCATTCTTGTCCGGCCTTCATCTCACAACCCCTTTGCCACATTTCTATGAAACTTCACAGGAGTCATCGGTACAATGTCTTATTGCGCATATTACGAGGGCGTTTAATTTGACCTACTTTTGGATGAGTTATTGCCCTTTTTTAAAATAAATCACTAACTGACAAAATACAGTCAGCCAGACAAATACCCCTTGGGGGAGACATACGTTTTTCCCAAAAACAACCTCTAGTTGGTACCTGTCAATACAATGAAAAATGCATGCATCTTTGACTGTGGGGTAATATTCTTTCCTGCATACACATCAAAACAGTAAATGGATTGAGAGCAACCTGTACAATCATGGAATCACAGCTGTTATGTCGAAAATGGGAGAGGAAGTTCATATATAATAGGCAGTTAGTGATATACCCTTTGGTCATTCGTGCCTGTCAAAACAATGAAAATTGCATGCATCTTTAACTGTGGGATAATATAACTTCCTGCATCAACATTAAACAAGGAAATAGATTGAGAGCAACGCATACAATTATGGAATTACAGCTGTTTTGAGGATGACTGGAGAAGAAATTCAGCTGATTACATATAATACTAATGGATTAATACAAGGTAATGTTTATAAACAGATAAGTATATATCAAATTCAAATATAGTCCTGTTCTTTGATTGCACAGTTTGTGTTTTTCATGATCACAGTTTGTCTGATGTCCTTCGTTCACACGGCATCATCATTTGCCTTGTGAACACTCTACAGGCAACATTTTACAACATCCAATATGAATGCAAGTTTAGCAGTAGTTCATCTCCAACAAATCTTGGCCCTGTGAGGTGAAAATTTAGGTCACAATGTCAATTTGATGGAAAATATATATTGTAAACACTCTGGAGGCCTTATTTAACTTGGTCATATGAGGTCAAACACTGGGTCATAAGTTCAAATTGAAAATCTTGTTAACACTGGAGGCTGCATATTTATCTTAAGCATGCTGAAATTTTGTAAGAATTATGGTCTTGATGTCATTTTGGAGAAAGGCTAAGTTCAATTGTTGGGTCATATCCGGTCATAAACTAGGTCACTTTACCAATCTGAAGGAAAATCTTGTTTACAGTCTAGAAACCACACTTTTACTTCAGCAGCTTGAAACTTTGTCAGAATGTTTGTCTTGACAATACATAGGCCTAGTAAAAAAAAAAGGGTCAAGGTGGGTCAAAAATTAGGTCACAAGAGCAAATTGAAGGCACATTTTGTAAACAATCAGACATTTTGAATGCTGCATTTTGAATTTTAGCATGTTGACATTTTGTCATAATTGGTGTTATGGTCAAATCTAGGCTAAATTCAATTAAAGATCATGTTGGATAAAAAAACAACAAGGTCACTAGGAAACATTTGAGAACAATCTTTTAAAGACTCTTGACCTCAATGTTTGCTTCAGTATTTTGAAACTTTGTCAGAATGTTTGTCCTGAGGATAGCTAGGCCAAGTTCAAATATGTGTCATTTCGGATCAAACATAAGGTCATTATACCATATTTAAGGAAAATGTTGATAACACTCTGAAAGCTTTTCATTTAATGTTAGCATGTTGAAACTTTGACAGATGGTTGTTTTGAACATTGCTATAAACCTGTCTGAAACTATGTCACAAGGCCAAATTGAAGGATATCTTGTTAAGACTATTAATACGTTTGACTTTACTGTATTATATATGTGATTGCTTATGTGATGAAGTGAATGTTTAAATGTTTGATGATTTGACTTTTCACCAAAAGATAAAGTAGGGATAGTGTACAATAACGGTCCTCAGTTCCGACAGCTTGTAACATATTCCTTAATCATGGTAGTCATATACCTACAGCTTAGACCCATTATATGCGCTGTGCTCGTGACGAGGCTTTGCCTTTTGCATATTAGAATTACGTGTAGGCTATTCTATCTTTACTCCCCATTGTATTTGTTTTGGAAATATTCGATTTTTTTCAACCAACAAAACATTTTGAAATAAGTTTTATTGACATTTGAACATTTTATTTTTATTATACCTTTTTCAATTGTACTTAAACTCATCATGGGCATTTTGTTTCTGTCTCTTTATAATACAACGTTTTCGACAGCGTCAAAAATGTTGGTAAAGCACGTGATTGACGTCATTTGAAAAAGTTACGTCACCGTTACAATTCAAATTTCCAAACGGCATTTACAACAAAATCTCGTGACTTCATTCATAAAATGTCAAGCCCAACGTTGTAACGCATGCGCTCTGAGAAACGTTGTATGAAAAATACTCGGGAGGGAATTCCAACAGCCAAAAATAGTTCCGGAAATTTAGAGTGATATACTGCATTTAGATCACGCTCAAATCCTTCTTTGTGTATAGAAGAGAAAGTGTCAATAGTGTTAGAATGGTTTATACATCCTGGGATATTCAGAGTCTCCTAGATATAACATGTTGTTGTTGTTACTGACGTTAATCAAATAAAAGTTCTCGGACTCTGCGTATCATTTCGATACTACTTGTTTTAAAACCAAAATAAACCAAGCGTTGGAAAGATAGATATTTTCTGAAGTGATGTAGCAAATTTTAGAGAAAACGACCAGCATACCATTAAATAACAACACATTATTACACATAACCATCAACCGCACGGAGCACTTTGTACACGTAACGCGACGTCACGTCTAACGTTAGGCCTTTTCAAAGTATTCAATACATGTATTAACACATTTCTGGTGCCTCTCAGCCCACTTATCGAACACACTTTATTGTTCAGTTCATCCTTTAATATGTTATGAACCGTTACGTGGCTTCACAACCGTCCTTTGTCTGTTGTCGACAACTTCTTTTCTGTCGTCTTTGAACAGTCGATACCAATCAAACACTATTGTTCGGCTGACCTTTCTATTCGGGTCCGTTCCATAAATTTAAAAGTATCTGTAGGAGTCATTCCTGCATTTGCGCAATATTTTATCACCGAACGTTGCTCCGTGTGAAATGACGTTGGCGTTTTAACGATTGCACATATTGAAGGGTAGCAATCCTCAGCCTGCGATATCATACTTGTTATGACGGATATGACGTCAAAACTTTCAGGAAGTATTCAATAGATATGATTCTGAAAACATGTCTGAAATCATAACGTTAACGAGCCAAGTTTTGAAGATTTGAGATATAATACATCTAGATTTTGTTCCTAATTATGTATGATTTCAAACTGCTCTGTACCACGTTAACTGCTTTATTGAATTTAAATGCAAAAAGCATTTAAATCAAATAAATACATGTAAGTTTTCTTTACATGACTATAAAACATCATATTTTAATATTTCCGAGTATTAATACGATTTGATAAAAAATGCGTATTTTATGAGAACAGTCCGGGAACTTTACGACTGACCCTCGTATATACACGAACTCCTTACATATTAATAGTGTTTACCTCTGTTGGTGTTTATCGAATTGTTTTAAATTAACAATCGTTTTTAGCAAGATTGAAACGGGGCGATGAATGGCTCTAAAAGTAAAGATAACTGCCGTATGTAGAAAATAAATTGTCTATAAATTATTGAACGCAGGATAATGTAGATCCAGATTACAGTGCATGACGTTGCTGACTGATCTGTGTTTCTTTGTTCATATCGGTAAAGAGTGCCGAAGACACATGTTATATAGTCACACGTCTTGTTCCGCATGCCACCAATGAACAGTATGATCGTCAGACCCTTTACTGTGCGATATTATGTTTCTCAATACCAGGTTGAATTTGTCACAAAATGTTAAACGCGAGTATTTATGCATGTCCGTCTTTATGTGACTATAAAACGCTAACAAAAAAGGAAACCCAAATCGCTTTTTCTTGAACTTCAACTTAATCAATTCCAAGCTGCAGACACACGTATCTCTAGCAGACGGTGTTTAAAACATTGTGGCAAAACACGAATATTGTCCATAGTGAGAATTTTCTCATTTTGACACAATGGTTTTTAACTCTTTTCGATAATTATGCTTTCATCCGACAAACTAGATATATTAATCATAAACATACTGTGTAGCAGTGTGGAAAGCATTCTCGTGTTCCCTTTGCAGAATATAATCAGATAACATATTCAGAGCTGTTGAATAAATTTATATTCAGAGTAAAAAACAAATCCGACAAAAAAGCAGATTACAATAACCAGAACTGTTGAATTAATTCGCATTCAGTGTAAAAATCAGCCACAAAAATTTATAGTAGTCAGAACTCGACCCACAATGAAACATCCCCTCGTCATTTCCGACTGAAATATGCCGACTCGACCCACAAATAAACCTCGGACTTACGACACCTTTAAGGATAGCCCTCGTCATTACCGGCTGAAATCTCCCGAATCGATCCACAAATAAACCTCGGCCTTACGATTCCTTTATGGATAGCCCTCGTCATTACCGACTGAACTCTCCCGACTCGACCCACAAATAAACCTCGGACCCTCGGACTCCTTTATGGATAGCCCTCGTCATTACCGACTGAACTTTCGCTACTAGACCTTCAAATAAACCTCGGACCTTACGACTTCTTTATGGATAGCCCCCGTCATTACCGACTGAACTTTCGCTACTCGACCTTCAAATAAACCTCGGACCTTACGACCCCTTTATTGATAGCCCTCGCCTTACCGACTCAACACTCCCGACTCGGTCCACAATTAATAGACCTCGGACTTATGACTCCTTTATTGATAGCCCACGTCGTAACTTACTCAACACTCCCGACTCGACCCACAAATAAATCTCGGACATACGACCCCTTAATGTGTAGCCCTCGTCGTTACCGACAGAACTCACCCGTCTCGATCCGCAAATAATTGATTGATTGATTGATTGGGGTTTAACACCGTTTTCAACTAATTTCTCAGTTATATCACGGCGGCCAGTTCACCTACTCATGCATTTCCTGGTTGTCCATTGGTGGAAGACGAATGACGCATGTCGCATTGACTTTTGTCAATTTTCGGAAAGAAAGTGGGCCGAGCCGGGATTCGAACTCACAACCCCTGGATTGACAGCCCGCGTCGCTACCGACTGAGCTACCGGGGCTCGGCGATCCGCAAATAAACATCGGGACTAATATCGCACCATTTCGCATATTAGCTTTGCTAACACAGTGACATAATTCATGAATTCAGTGACATTATAACGAATTTATTCTAAAGTGATCTTTAACCCTTTCCCTCATATAGACGATTTCCGAAGCCTCTGCAGCATACGGCTTTTTGAAAACATGGCAACAAAAGAAGAAATTGCTCAAAACGAGCAATTTCTCCCTTTGTCACCATGTTTTCAACAATATTCAATTATTTCACTTTCATTTAAAGGGAGTTTCCAAACAATTTCAGGTATGTTTTTAATGAATGAATGTATATTGTTTTATGGCGCATCGACAGCTAAGGTCATTTAGCGCGCAATTAAATTTAATTATTCATGATTCCTGGGTAAACAAACCAGTACTAGGCTAGAAAATGTGCCTTGCCCAAGGGCACTCCACCATGACCGTAGTGCCGCGACTGGGGATCGAACCCGGGACACCCGGTTTCGAAATCCCCGACGCTAACCACTCGACCACAGCGGATTCCTGGTATGTTTTTAAAGTCGTCCGCTGCAGAATTGTTGTATATGGGATCGGTAAATGACATATTTTGATGTTGGACTACAGTGTTTGCCGATCAGAATCTACACAACTTGACGACAGCTTCTAACACGAGTGTGTAAGTAATATGTACACAGTGTATAACTTGATAAGACTGTGCGATTGCAAATACTGATCTCGATCTACATTGATAAAAGAGTCGACTTGTACATTTTACAATGAACGAGCTCGAATGCTTGTTGACAGCAAATCTGCAGCAGACGACTTTGATGAAATATTGTAGAAATAATGGAATAATCTTTAGAAATAAGAGAATAAAGTTATTGAATAAATTTAAAAAATGTGTAGCAAAAAGAGAAAATTATCCTTGTCGACAACGTCTCCATTTTTATGATTGTTTTCAAAATTTATTTAATACAATAGCGTCATAATTCGTCGCCATGTTTTTAAGAGTACATGTTCATGTTCATGTTTTACATGGTAGTGGATACTTAACCTTTTACCTCATACAACGAAACTGCAGCAGGCGACTTTGAAATAATCCAGGCAATGTTTTGGAACATCTGTATAAATAAAAGTTTAATTATTGAAAAGAGTTGAAAACATTGTGGCAAAAGGAGAAATTGCTCGTTTTGAGCAATTTCTCCTTTTGTCATGATGTTTTCAAAAGGCGTCTGTTGCAGGGGCGTCCGAGAACGTCTGTATGAGATAAAGAGTTAATTAAAGCATGCTTCATTGTAAATTGCATTGTCTATTTCGGTATTTAATTAGAAATACTCAGAAATACTGTATAATCATTATTACAAGTAATTATTCGAAGCACAAGAAGATTATTCTATTTATAAAGTGGGGTGGTTAGTGACACTCCTAATACGTGCATGTATCTTTAACTCCAGCTTTCCCACATACAACAAATTTGCAGACGAACACCACATTTTTTTTTTGTAATATTTTAAAGCTAAGGGGTAACTCTTTTCAAGGAAATAGAGTGTTCTACTTGTTAACATAAAAGAAAATGTGACAATTATAGAGGGTTGAAAATATGTTAGCACAACAATATGGAAAAACCTTGCAAATTAAAATATTAAAACATCATTTTGCCACCAATTTGTTGTTGTTTTTCAAAAGTTAACTGCTGTAGATGCGTCAAAACGCGTCTACAAAGTGGAAAATGTTTAACATAACCAAGAAGGGGAAGGATATACACAATTCGTAATGGAAGGTTAACTTGACCCCTGTCTGACATAAGGTGAAAAGTTTTACACCATCGATGCAATACATTTGACGGTGTCACCGGTCCATATTGCGTAATACCACCCGGAAGTGAGCATAGATGCGTATATAAGACGTTTCGATGTACATGTTAAAGCGCTCTGTTATCTTTAGGAAGTCGGACTTAGCATATAGAAAGGTACATATGATATATTTGTTTAATTATTTTTACTACATTTTACAGGGTTATATGGGTTTCATAGTTATGCCACCATTATCAAGTCCTCTGCAAAATACAATATGTAAATCTAAGTGAAATTAGATTTGATTCAAAATTGTTTAAAGCGAATCAAGGCGACCTTTTACCAAACAGTTTCAAAGTGTTACACATATCAAACAAATAATGATGTCGAAGTGACTTTTCTGCATCAACGAAACATTTACACGAATCAGTTTTGTCTTTTTTAGTCAATTTAAAAAAAAAAATCGATGAACAGAAGCCATGTCGTAAAACGCATTAGCGGTGGTCTGTGAGAACCAACCTTAGCGTAATTATCACACCTTAAACAAACATCCTGTCTGAGCATACATGCTAAAGGATCCAAATAGATATTGCTTTATACAATATGTTAGAAACCTTCTATGAATAATTGGCGAACAGAGTAAAGTTAGATCAGACTGCGATTGTACGCTGGCTGATATTGATCTACGCTGGACACACATGCTTATCGATTTGTTTTCGCACGTGCGTTTAATGGCCCTGATGGACGGGATTAAAAGAAAACGTTGTCATATAACTAATATTACAGAAATGAGACATATAAATGGGAAAACAATTGAATACAAATATATAAGTCATGTAAATTAAGTCAACAATTAACTAGATAACTTGCCTTTGAATGTATCATCATAGCTTTCAATTAAAAACATAATTGTAATCTCAGTACTAGGAAACCATGTCAAAAAGAAAAGTTAAAATTTAAAGTTTAAATTGGCTACGCAAAACCCTAAAGATGGCAAACTGAAATTTTAAATGTCTAATTCGCAAAGCTATTCTGTCAAAACACAGTATTGGCCCCGGCCGATTGATATGTGCCGACCTAGACTTGATTTGCCATTTTTTAATTATCATAAAAATCACATTACTAGGTCGAGTTTGGTACCCGTAGTCATACTTTCACTTTTAGCGCAAGGTCAAATTGTCAAAAATCCATTTCAAGCGATTTCAATACATCAACATGCATATATTTAGAATGAAAATACAATTTCGCTTATGCAATGCGGTCAGCTAGAGACACACTTCGTGGGCTTGGCGTGAAACGGTTGTAACTAAAATTTGTATTTTTTTACCAAGGTTAATCGCCTCGCCATGAAGTCTTTATAAGCGTTAAAATATATTTTCTTGGAAAACATTGGAAATTTAGGTGCCATTGCTCGTTCTGAGCAATGGCACATAAATTTGCATTGTTTACAAAGGGGTCAAAATTGCCCCTTAATCAGGGTTTTCAAAATAGGTTTCATGCCAAGCCCTCGACTTGTATTTTAAGTGAAAGCCAATTTTCAGATCAAACCAGTCGCGGTTGCATTTGCTATTATAGTGATCTCGCGATATCTCGTAGATGGGATATTTCGAATACATTGTTAAGCTTGAACCAATATTCCTAAAAATTGTTGTGTCTTGTAAAAACAGAGAAGCAGAAGTTCGGATTGCTCATACGAGCTTACAGAAATACTGCTACTCTGTTTTCTTTAAATGAGTTCATCAAGGGCTTGATTTTCATAACAAAATTTAGTATAAATACACCAAGGAGCTAAACATACATTAAATAAGAGTACATTGAGGTATCACTCGAAATCGTCAATAACTCGAAGTTATTTATCGGTTCATGTCGACTTCCCGTTATTATAGCGAGTCGATTAACTGTGCGCTTATGATGTTGCAGCTATAGGGGTTTATTAATTAGTTTCAATATGAAAGTTTCGATAAAGTCCAGAGCATCTTGCGTCTGCAATAACCCCTAGTATATTAAGTAGTATATTATTATGCAAAACAAAATAGTGTTCAGAATTTCTTCATTGGAAACAGCTAAAATCAAATATACAATAAGTTTCCTTGCTCTAAAAAAGTATTCCTGCCGACCCTGAAGGCAATATCTTTCTTTCTATCATTTAACCTATTACCACACGCAGTAAATCTGCAGAAGACGACTTTGAAAGCATGAAATCATGAAGGCAAAATATGATAAATGTTGCTAATTGAAGGTATAATTAGGGAAAAAATTTGAAAACAGTTTGGCAAAAGTAGTAATTACAATTTTTGAGCAATTGCTCCTTTTGTTAAAATGTTTTCAAACGCAGTAAGAGTTGCATAGGCGTCAGAAACCGTCTGTAAGTGGGAAAGGGTTAAACGGCTTTTAAGACTTGAATCGACTAAATTTTGTAAGAACATCTCGAGGGCTTGGCGTGAAACGGTTGTAACTAAAAACCTATTTAGAAAAGCCTGGTTTAGGGGCAATTTTGACCCCTTTGTAAACAATGCAAATTTAGGTGCCATTGCTCAGAACGAGCAATGGCACCTACATTTCCATTGTTTACCAAGTAAAATGATTTAATGCTTATAAAGACTTAATGGCGAGGTGATTAACCTTGGTAACAAAATACCAATTTTAGTTACAACCGTTTCACACCAAGCCCTCGATCTGTCTCGAAGCAATGGGTTAGGGTTCGATCCACTGTCGGGTTATGTCAAATATATTTCCTTAGTCAATGTTGATCCTCAATTCGTATGGCAGTACATTTAACCCTTTCCAACATACAGCAACTTTGCAACAGACGACCTTGAAAAAGTCCCCTAAAAAAAATGAAAAATCTATAGTTGTAGGAATAACAACTGAAAAAAGTTGAACACATTGTGGCAAAAGGATAATTTGAGCCATTTCTCCCTTTGTCACGATGTTGTCAAAAGTCGTCTGCTGCAGATGCAGGGCGGCCTCCCTCATTGACGCATTATTCACGTACAAAACGAATTGCAACAGACTATTTAAAACTATTTACCCAAAACCAAAAAAACATTGTGGTAAAGGAGCAATTACTATCGCAAGTAAAGTGAATAAAGAAATATACAACTGGTTTTCTCTACAAAGGTCCAATAAAAATGAGACAACGAGAAAACCAACATTGTTGAATCTGCGCAATGTATCGACCCAGATCAGCCTGCGCAGTCCACGCATGCTAATCCGGGCTGACATATTGCGTCTCAGGGGGCTAGAGGTATAGAGTAACGATTCCTGAAACAGACAACCCACAAGGGGAGAAAAGTGTCTGTCCGTGATAGCCTGTGCGGCATGCTTAGGCTGATCAGGATCGATACTTTACGAGTGCACAATGTTGGTTTTTCTCGTGGAACGGATCATATCATAACAGGTTCAAATGTTTACAAAGACTAAAATGACTTATTCCATATCAGCCAGAATGAAGATCCAATGTGTTGTGTTCATGCTGCTGTCCGCGGTGCTCGGACTTGTAACCTGTGCCGGATATTATCTACCGTATAACTACTACCCAGTAAACTATCCTCCCATCAACCAAGGCTTCGCGAACACAGGCTTCACGAACACAGGCTTCAATGGCGGTGGACTGTTCGGTTTAGGGGGTAAGTAACTTATAATCGACTAACTAAAACTGAAACTACTCACTGTCATATAAATCAATGCAGGAATTAATTGACTGCGGTTTTCTGTCTGTTTTAGATTGTTTTCCAGTTATGTGACAAGCAACAGTTCTCTTATCCATGGTTCCTGTGTGACTTACCCAATTACTAATCTATGAAATAGTCCCTACTATGGACACTCCACCATGGACACTCCACCATGGACACTCCACCGTGGACACTCCACCATGGACACTCTACCATGGACACTCCACCATGGACACTCCACCATGGACACTCCACCGTGGACACTCCACCGTGGACACTCCACCGTGGACACTCCACCGTGGACACTCCACCGTGGACACTCCACTATGGACACTCCACCGTGGACACTCCACTATGGACACTCCACCATGGACACTCCACCGTGGACACTCCACTATGGACACTCCACCGTGGACACTCCACTATGGACACTCCACCGTGGACACTCCACTATGGACACTCCACCGTGGACACTCCACTATGGACACTCCACCATGGACACTCCACCGTGGACACTCCACTATGACCGACGTTATCAAAGGGCAAACAAATCTGTTTTGTAATTAAGCCAGGTAACGCACATACATACCTTCTGATATTAGAATGAGTTAGAACCCCAGATCGGCTAATAATCTTTCCGACGTTTGACCAATGTTCCTGTGACAAGCAACAGTTCTCTTATTCATGGTTCCTGTGTGACTAGCCAATTACTAATCTATGAAATATGCTTTACCATGGACAATCTACTATGACCGACGTTATCAAAGGGCAAACAAATCTGTTTTGTAATTAAGCCAGGTAACGCACATACCTACCTTCTGATATTAGAATGATTTAGAACCCCAGATCGGCTAACATTCTCTCCGACGTTTGACATGTTCCTGTGACAAGCGTCACTCGTCTTCCACCAATAGGCTAACAGTGTAGGTGGACGAGTATCCAGTTGCTTGGATAGTCTGTTGTGTGGAATACTGGTCTGGGAAAGCCAGGAAATACACGAGTATGTGAACAGGCCAATGTCATATGACTGAAATATTGTTGAACCGCGATCGATCAATCAATCAATCAATCAGTCAATCAATCAATAAATCAATCAATCGGATACAAGAATTTAATTGTAATGTGTTTTGCTATCAGCAAGGAGCTTTGTATATTTATTTTTTTCGGACCATTTTTCATCGAGACTTGGTTGGAGTTTTAATAACTCGATGATGAACATCGTTTGATTCGCCTCAATTATTATCCATAAAATACCAATCGATTCATAAGTTCGAACTAAGACTGACTGTAGAATAAGACATTTGAAAACGTGTAGACAAATACATTAAAACTCTCTATTATAGTGTAAGTTAAAAAAACAAGATATTGCTCATAATTATCAATTCTTATTTTTTTTAAATTGTTTTCAAAAGTCGTCTACTTCAGTTGAACTCTTATTTAGTAGAAAACTTGACACGTTCGAATGGTTCCCTTTTCAGCTGGTGCCTTGGTGTTCTTCTTTGTGTTGATGATGGTGATGATGACCACTGTAGTGAATACAGTTAGTACTTCTACAGGAGGTGGTGTTACCAACGGTAATGGTGGAGCTGTTGTTGGACCTGGTATTGGAGGCGGCGGCAAGTGATCGGATTATTTTCCGTAAGTATATTGCTAAGTAAATGTAATAATTTATAGGTCAAGATAAAAAAGAGTAAACCTCTCTCTCTCTCTCTCTCTCTCTCTCTCTCTCTCTCTCTCTCTCTCTCTCTCTCTCTCTCTCTCTCTCTCTCTCTCTCTCTCTCTCTCCCTCTCTCTCTCTCTCTCTCTCTCTCTCTCTCTCTCTCTCTCTCTCTCTCTCTCTCTCTCTCTATATATATATATATATCTATCTCTCTCTCTCTCTCTCTCTCTCTCTCTCTCTCTCTCTCTCTCTCTCTCTCTTTCTCTCTCTCTCTCTCTCTCTCTCTCTCTCTCTCTCTCTCTTTCTCTCTCTCTCTCGATCGATATATATATATATATATATATATATAAGCAAAAAAAGAGATAAAAGTTTAAAACCATTGTAGTGTCTTTTCTCTGTTTCGGTAGAATTGCGATTGCAAGGCTACCATAGTTTCAGATGAAGTTTTGAAGTCATGTAAATGACTGAGAACACAGTTTCTACCAAATCAGACGCCAAAAAGTGCAAAAGACTCTTAACTAAATTACGAATGCAAACATAAGCAAAAGTCAAATAATAAATAAAAATCCACTTATTCTAGGTTACCAAATAAAATTACAATTCTCTGAATGTGTAAATATCATATTTAAGTGTAATAATGGATATGGATATCACAACCTATCCCCCCTATCTTTTTCTTAATTATGTTCAAAGATGTGTGTATAACTCTTGTTTGAGCGGTATCTAAGAAGGGAGAAAAAATGCCAAATATTTAAAATTCTTATCCGATTCCAAGGTTATATTGTAGAAATGTTCCTTCAGAGACTCTCTACGTAAATCGTTCAAGCCATATTAATTGGCTGAAAAACGAGGAGCAAGGTGGCATCAAAAAAGGACAAAATGACAACATTTTAAAACTCTTTCAAAATGCTCGTCTTATTTGATCCCTTAGTGACCCTCTTCATAATTCGTTAAGCCATATTGATTGATTGAAAGACATAGTTACCAGGCGGATTCAGAAAAGGGGTAAATTGAACGTTTAGCTTCAAATGACATCTCATCCTAATCCACTGGGCAAATTTCAACAAAGCTTCACAGGAATGTTTCTTTGGTGGTCCTCTTTCAAGTGTGTGCAAAGATAT
>JASEVX010000008.1:26789460-26871325 GCA_031761405.1 Serripes groenlandicus | reverse complement strand
ACACTCCACCGTGGGACCACTCCACTATGGACACTCCACCTGTGGACACTCACCGGTGGACAGCTCCACCTATGGACCACTCCACCGGGGTGGACACTCCACTATATGACCCGTCGACGTTATCAAGGGCAAACAAAATCTGTTTTGTAATTAAGCCAGGGTAACGCACATACCCTACCTTCTGATATTAGAATGAGTTATAAAAACAGGCCCCAGATCGGCTAATAATCTTTTCCGACGTTTGACCAATGTTCCTGTGACAAGCAACAGTTCTCTTATTCATGGTTCCGGTGTGTGACTAGCCAATTACTAATCTATGAAATATTCTTTACCAATGGACAATCTACTATGACCGACGTTATCAAAGGGGCAAACAAATCTGTTTTGTAATTAAGCCAGGTACGCACATACCTACCTTCTGATATTAGAATGAGTTAGAACCCCAGATCGGCCCTAAATAATCTTTTCCGACGGTAGTTGGACCAATGTTGTTCCTGTGACATAGAGCAACAGTTTCTCTTATTCAGGGTCTCCTAGTGTGACTAGCCAATTACTAATCTATTGAAATATTCTTTACCCATGGACAATCTTACTATGACCGACGTTATCAAAGGGCAAACAAATCTGGTTTTGTAATTAAGCCAATGTAACGCACATACCTACCTTCTGATATTAGAATGATTTAGAACCCCAGATCGGCTAACATTCTCTCCGACGTTTGACAGATGTTCCTGTGACAAGCGTCACTCGTCTTCCACCAATAGGCTAACAGTGTAGGTGGACGAGTATCCAGGTTGCTTGGATAGTCTGTTGTGTGGAATACTGGTCTGGGAAAGCCAGGAAATACACGAGTATGTGAACAGGCCAATGTCATATGACTGAAATATTGTTGAACCGCGATCAATCAATCAATCAATCAGTCATCAATCAATAAATCAATCAATCGGATACAAGAATTTAATTGTAATGTGTTTTGCTATCAGCAAGGAGCTTTGTATATTTATTTTTTTACGGACCATTTTTCATCGAGACTTGGTTGGAGTTTTAATAACTCGATGTATGAACATCGTTTGATTCGCCTCAATTATTATCCATAAAATACCAATCGATTCATATGTTCGAACTAAGACTGACTGTAGAATAAGACATTTGAAAACGTGTAGACAAATACATTAAAACTCTCTATTATAGTGTAAGTTAAAAAAAACAAGATATTGCTCATAATTATCAATTCTTATTTTTTTTTTAAATTGTTTTCAAAAGTCGTCTACTTCAGTTGAACTCTTATTTAGTAGGAAAACTTGACACGTTCGAATGGTTCCCTTTTCAGCTGGGTGCTTTGGTGTTCTTCTTTGTGTTGATGATGTGATGATGACCACGTAGCTGAATACAGTTAGTACTTCTTACAGGAGGTGGTGTGTTACCAACGGTAATGGTGGAGCTGTTGTTGGACCTGGTATTGGAGGCGGCGGCAAGGGTTGGGGATCGGGATTATTTTCCGTAAGTATATTGCTAAGTAAATGTAATATTTTATAAGTCAAGATAAAAAAGAGGTAAACAGCTCTCTCTCTCTCTCTCTCTCTCTCTCTCTCTTCTCTTCTCTCTCTCTCTCTCTCTCTCCTCTTCTCTCTCTCTCTTCTCTCTCTTATCCTCTCTCTCTCTCGCCTCTTCTCTCTCTCTATATATATATATCTCTATCTCTCGCTCTCTCTCTCTCTCTCTCTCTCCTCTCTCTCTCTCTCTCTCTCTCTCTCTCTCTCTCTCTCTCTTCTCTCTCCTCATCTCTCTCTCTCCTTTCTCGTCTCTCTCCGATCGATATATATATATAAGCAAAAAAAGAGATAAAAGTTTAAAAAAACCATTGTAGTGTCCTTTTCTCTGTTTCGGGTAGAATTGCGATAGCAAGGCTACCATAGTTTCAGATGAAGTTTTTGAAGTCATGTAAATGGGACTGAGAAACACATCTTTCTACCAAATCAGACGCCAAAAAGTGCAAAAGACTCTTAACTAAATTAACGAATGCAAACATAAGCAAAAAGTCAAATAATAAATAAAAATCCACTTATTCTAGGTTACCAAATAAAATTACAATTCTCTGAATGTGGTAAATATCATTATTTAAGTGTAATAATGATATGGATCATCTAACCTATTCCCCCCTATCTTTTTCTTAATTTATGTTCAAAGATGTGTGTATAACTCTTGTTTTGAGCGGTATCTAAGAAGGGAGAAAAAAAAGCCAAATATTTAAAATTCTTATCCGATTCCAAGGTTATATTGTAGAAATGTTCCTTCAGAGACTCTCTACGTAAATCGTTCAAGCCATATTAATTGGGCTGAAAAAACGTAGGAGCAAGGTGGCCAATCAAAAAAAGGAACAAAATGACAACATTTTATAAAACTCTTTCAAAATGCTCGTCTTATTTGATCCCTTAGTGACCCTCTTCATAATTCGTTAAGCATATTGATTGTTTGAAAGACATAGTTACCAGTGCGGATTCAGAAAAGGGGTAAATTGAACGTTTAGCTTCAAATGACATCTCATCCTAATCCACTGGGCAAATTTCAACAAAGCTTCACAGGGAATGTTCTTTGGTGGTCCTCTTGCTAGTGTGTGCGAAAGATATAAATTATAAACTACAAATGTTGTTGCCTTGCGGCAGCAGGAAGGGAGTAAAATATATACAACTGTAAAAGTCGTTCTTCCTCTAATATCCGCTTGTCAGATTCCAAGATAATTTAGTACAAATGTTCCTATTCAAATTTTTTGTCTGATTGCAGGATACATTTGTAATTGTGTTTAAGCAGTATTGATTGGTTTGAAAAGATAGCCTGCCCATGCTTGCAACAGTCAGAATAGGAATAAAATGAACTTTTTTAAGGCTTTTTAACAAAATCTCCTCCCAAACCATTAGACTGATATCATCCAAACTTCAATGTTACTTTGTTGGTTCTCTTTCAAAACTGTTCAAATATTTAATATCATAACAAATGTCCTGTAATGATAATAGACTGATATCAACCAACTTCAATGATACTTTGTTGGTTCTCTTTCAAACTGTTCAAAGATTTAATATCATAAACAAATATCCTGTCCACTCAAAGCAGTTTCATTCACCGCTCTTGATAAATTTTCTTCCGATATTAGCAGTCACACATATGCTACATAGCTATCACTCAGGTGATTCGATTCAGGGCTATGTTTTGCTTCTGTTTTGGGAGATACAAAACTCTTTTGTACATTATTAAATTGTTTTGTTTCTAGGCCCCCTTTTTTTAAAATATAAATCGATTAATTTTTATAACTTATTTTCTGTCAAAATAGAAGCTTGCATTCAATTTCGTTTAATAGACAAACATAAAGTAAAATATAATACTAGAGATGAACAACCAGAAAACATTAATGGATTGTATTGATAGAATGAATACTCTGAATGGCATCAGTTGGTGTCAGTACAGTCAATTCATAGGAAGACACTGTACTGTCATGAATGTTCCTGGTGGGGATTTCGTAGAGCTTTTTGTTATATTATAAGTACTATGTGGACCGAATGATATACATGTATTCGGAGGTTGGGGTCAATTAATTTTTTACAAAACCAACCAAGAATTTATGATCTTGGAAATATTTCATTCTGGCCTGATGCATCACTACCTGTCTGTCCTGACGGGCCTTCTTTTTAGATATATATGTACTTTTGGCATCTCCTCTTTAACCGATCACAATTCTACCTTCAGTACTTTCAGTACTATGATTACTATATATTGTAAATGCTCGCGGCATATCATCTTAGTAAACTCGTTATTAAAAGTGATAATAAATAAACACTCATGAAATATCGTCGATTTATCAAATAAAGCCCTCTCTGGGAGTGTCAAAAGCCCATTACATAAATGTCATAAGGACTAGTTTGGTCTTACCTCTCAAATCTTTTTTACAAACGACGCGGAAATCAAGACTACTAAAATGACGTCACGCAAGCGGTTTTGACGGTTAGTCACTTTGGCTCCAAAACCGGCAAAGTGCATGTAGAAATTGGTAAACAGTTATGAACATTTTTTTTTTTCAAAATACGCCTTATGAATCACTTAATGTGATAAAAAGAAAATCTCATTCGTGTTTTATTTATTATCCCTATTCATAAACTCGTTTAATAAAAGTGATACTAAATAAACACTCATGAAATATCCTCTATTTATCACATAAATCCCTCTCTGGGAGTGTCAAAATCCCTTTACATTAATCTCATATGACACTACTAAATATCATATGACACTACTAGTTTGGTTTTCAGTCTTGCGCTCAAGTCTTTGTTACAACGCGAAACCAAACTATGAAAATAACGTCACTTCAGCGGTTTGACGTCATAAAGTTTGTCATTTTGCGGCCAAAACAAGCAAATTTTATGTAGAAATATGGTAAAAACGTTTCGTACATTTTTTCGAAATACGCCTCTAAATCTCTTTATCTGATAAATAGAATATCTCATTCGTGTTTATTTATCATCTCTCTCTTTTAATAAACTCGTTAACTAAGCTGAGTATGACGCTCGCCAAGGCTCGTAGCATATCATCTTGGTAAACTCGTTTAATAAAAGAGATAATAACTAAACACTACTGAAATAGGGAGTGTCAAAATCCCATTACATAAATAGCATATGACACTAGCTCTACCAGTTTCGTTACCAGTGTTACACTCAAGTCTTTGTTACAAAGCGGAAACCAATCTATGCAAATGACGTCACGTCATCGTTTTGACGTCATAACGTTAGTCACTTAACTGAATATGACGCTCGCCAAGGCTCGAGGCATATCATCTTAGTAAACTCGTTTAAGACAGTGGTGCAGAGGTAGAGCGTCGGCCTCTCACATCAAAGGTCCCTGGTTCGAGTCCCGTGATGAGCGGGTCCTGACTTTGGGATTTTTCCACACAATCGGCGCGAGTACTGGTTAAGTATCCAGGAAGCAGACATCGAGCGTGATTAATATAAGCTTAAAGCTTGTTTCGCAATCGATTTAAAATAAATAAGTTTAAACTAAACTCGTTTATTAAAAGTGATAATATAGAATGAGTGTAGTGGAGCAGAATTATTCTATTCTGTTCTACGGAACGAATGTCTACACGGCTATTGTGTCACAATTTGTAGGAAAATTCAGCATTTGGGGACAAAGAAAATGGCTCGAAGAATTTCGCTGAAATACCCCACACTTATAGAACTCAATGTGATCTAGGTCTGGGCATGTTCGTTATATCTGGGAAAAATCTAGTTTCAGAGATTTTTTAGGTTAAAACCCGAAAAATCGACATTTTCTTTATACATTGTATATTGTGTGTAATATGACATGACCGAATACTAAGAAAATGACGTCACGTCAGCGGTTCGTAGTCATAACGTTAGTTTCCTTTGGCGCCGTACCCCGTAAATTTCATCTAAAAATATTGTAAACGTTAAGTACATTTTATCGAAATACGCTTCATAAGACACTTTATGTGATAAATAGAATATATCATGAGTGTTTATTTATAATCACTTTTAATAAACTCCCTAACTAAGGTGAATACAGTATTACTTGAGTGTCATCAATTGTTACGTTTTGGATCATGTTAGAATCGAAATAATATATTCAGCATTGTGTGTGGTCGGTTGGTAGTTCGGATGCTGTTCTGCTCCTCTCCACTCATTCTATCCCGCGAAACCCTTAAGGTGTCGCCTTTCTAGTAGTTAAACACTCATGAAATATCATCTACTTATTAATAATATTTCATTTAATTATTATTTTCATTAGTGTGGTATTATCTGAAAACATCGTTGACAGTGAACTCTATCAGTGCAAATGGCTGTAACGAGCTGTCTCACCTGAAATCAGCACTGTTTACCTTTGAGTTATCAAAATATTCCAAAATTCTTAATACATAAAAAATGGTGTCGGCCGTTTTTGAACATGGAAGAGTCTGCTTTAAGAAAATCGGCACTGAAATACTTAATGCTGCAGGGACTGTGAGTAGGCAGTGTTCACAAACGCGAGATTTTTCTGTCGGACACGGTTCTTGTCTATTAATAACCATTTCCCTCATGTATACGTCTTCTGACGCCTCTGCAGCAGACGAATATTGAAAACGTTGTGACAAAAGGAGAAATTGCTCATGATGAGCGATTTCTCCTTTTACCACAATGTTTAAACTCTATTTAATATTTATAATTTCATTTACAGATATTTGTTAATTTATTTGCCATGATGTTTTCAAAGTCGTCTGCTGTTGATTTGTTGTATGTAGGAAAAGGTTAACCCATTAACTCATACCTAAACAAAATAAAAGTGTCTGAGTATAAACAAGAAATATCTTTAAAAAAGATAAACGGCGATCAATATGAGAAAACACTAAGAAATGGAACATCCGCATAGTATTTGACTTGAATATCAGAAAGGTTTTGCTTAATTTGAAAAAAGTTTCTAATCTATGTGTTTACCAAAGGTTAATCGGCCATCTCCATCCAGCTTCAGCTTCTATAAATAGATTATCAAGGCCGAGAATACGCCACATGACTGGAGACTACGCGAGGCTCCCAAGAGGTCTATAAGTTTCAATTGACGATAAATAACTGAAAACTTATCATGTTTCAAAAATAATTAATATTTTGCTCTTAAATATTACATTTCATACGTTTTCACTGATTTTTTTCATTGAAATTTATTTCTTAAGGAAAACAATTAAAAGTTAGTATTCATATCATTTCATTTTAAAACTTCATCTTATTAGTGCCTTTCGTAGGATCGCCAACTTAACAATGAACCAATCAAAACGTTTCATTTCCTTTATTTCTTCGACATTATTCATTAAATACAACATTTGATTGGACTACAATCTAGATAATTTGTTTACCATCTAGGTCAAAACTGAGATTAAACAGCTATCGCCGAAATATAGTCCAGATTTTCATTATTCGTTTTGACACATAAACAATCAAAAGTCGTCTGCTGCATTAAAATCAACTGGCGTGTGGAAAAGAGTTTATGCCATCTATGAGCTCTCTTTCATCAAACTTGAAGTATTTTTCGTGCATTATTCTCTTTATTCTTCAATTGACGCAATTTGGCTCATTTGCGGCAGACAACTTTTGAAAACGGCCAAAATGAGAAGCAATATTTCCATTTGCCACTATGTTTTCAATTCTATTTTGTAATTCATCAATCGAACATGTGACCAAAATGGTACTCACCAATCCGACTAAATAGAAAATCTAGCAAATATTTAGAATTTCGGACTAAGTATTTAGTACACTTCGGAGCGAACTAAAATGGCTTAACCCTTTCCCAAATACAACACATTTTCAGCAGACGACATTCATCTGAAAGAAAAAACAACATGTAATATCTTTATAAATGAATGTAAATGAATGTTTAACTATATAATAGACTGAAAAAACAATGAGAACTTTCAATTTCCCCCTTTGCCGGAATGTTTTCAAAGGACGTCTGTTGCAGAGGAGTCAAAAAGCGTATGAATGAGGAAAAAGGTTATGACGCGTTGGTGAATACGACTGAATCTTAAATCTCTGGGAATCCTAAAATTTGACTAAATATTTAGATTTAGATTTAGTAAAAAATCTTAATTGGGTAGTTTGGTGATATGTTTATATGTAGAGAAAATTATGCTAAAATGATCAGATCGAGGGCTTGACGTGAAACGGTTGTAACTAAAAACCTATTTTGAAAACCTTGGTTTAGGGGCAATTTTAACCCTTTTGTAAACAATGCAAATTTTGGTGCCATTGCTCAGAACGAGCAATGGCACCTAAATTTCCATTGTTTACCAAGAAAAATGATTTAACGCTTATAAAGACTTTATGGCGAGGTGAATAACCTTGGTATAAAAATACCAATTTTAGTTACAACCGTTTCACGCCAAGCCATCGAGATGTACTTAACCTTCTTGGTTGCTGTAATAATCAGGTCTATGACATCACGCATTTTACAACATCTACTGTAGACGAGATTATGAGCATTTCCTCTTTTGTCACCATGTTTTCAAGTCGATTCAATCATAGTACTTTCAATTATATATATTTTTCGTATTTTCACTGCATACATTTGTATGTAGGAAATGGATTAAATATCTTGTCAGTATCGGTTTAACCCTTTACCATTTTTCAGAAGCATTCTGATGCATCTTAAGCAGACGGCTTTTGATACCATTATGACAAATAAAGAAATAGCTCATAGTAACGAACAATTTCTTCTTTTTCAAAATGATTTCAACTTCAATAAATAAACTTTCTTTGAAAAAAGAATAAAAACAATTACATGTATGTGAGAAAGGGTTAAAGCCAGTCTTGTGTACTAGAACATGACATTTAAACTGACTTATAGAAGGAAATAGTTAGAAAAGTGTAGACATTAAAACTGTAAAATCATGAACTACGGATGGGTTTTTAACTCTTGCCCACATACAACAAATCTGCAGCAGACGACTTTGAAAACAATTTTGCAAAAACGTGAAAAATCTCCATAAATGAGAGTTTAATTTTTTAATAGCGTTGAAAACAGTGTGACATAAGGAGAAATTGCTCATCTTGAGTAATTTCTCCTTTTGTTACAATGTTTTCTAAAGTCGCCTGCAGCTGATGCGTCAGAAAGCGTCTGAATGGGGGAAAGGGTTAAACGTGACATACCGACGGTAATTAATATTCCCTTTCCCTTATATACAATAATGCAGCAGCAGATGACTTTAACCCTTTCCCACTTAAAGACGCTCTCTGGCGCATCTGCAGCAGACGACTTTTGAAAACAGTGTGGCAAAAGGACAAATTGCTCAAATGAGCAATTTCTCATTTTGCCACACTGTTTTCAATTTATTTCAAGAAAAATGTTTTCATTTTTTATAAGTTTTCCATAGTTTTGCCTAGATGTTTTCATCGACTGTTCAGATTTGTTGTATGTGGGAAAGGGGGATAAAAAACATTGAGGCAAAAGTGTAGATTATATCTAAAAATGAAAATGGTATCTTTAGATCGAGTTGAAAACATTCATAATAAGCCATTTTTCCTTCAGTCACAATGTTTTCATAAGTCTTCGGCTGCAGAGGCGTCAGAAATCGTCTCTGTGTGGGAAAGGGATAACGCCTAAGCAACAGGCGAGTTTGTAAAGTTTTAGTAAAAGGAGCAACTCCTCTAAATGTTAAGATATCGCGCCCTGTATTCAGTACAAAAGTAACCATTAATAAAAATAATGTACAAATACATGTTTTGTCTATTTTCAGGATTGGGTGAAACCATCATTATTTATGTACAGCCTTTCAAATGATGACATTCGGGTCCACTTCCGGCTGTCAAGTTATAGTTAACCATTTCCCCGATACAGACATGTTCTGACTTCCTTGGAGCAAACAACATTTGAAAACATTGTAAGGAAAGGAAAATAATTCTTCGAAAAGGTCAATGAATCCATTTCGTAATCTTTTCAACTTTGTATGAAGACATCCGTTTCAATAATCGAGTTGCTGTATATTTTTTTATCGGATGTTTTCAAAGCAGACGTCTTTGAAATGTTTTGTCATATAAACGATTGATACTATTAAAAATGAATTTGAGCGTCCTTTTCGAAAACCAACAGTAAGGTATTTGTTAACAGTGAAGATCCAGACCAGCCAGCTCATCTGCGCAGTCTGATCTGGCTCTGCAATGTTCCCCCAATGAGTCATGAAAAGTTTAAAAAAAGAACTTCTGTCAAGCAGTATCTGTTTTGGTCCTTTTGCACTGAAACGCAGGCAGGTATTTTACCGCTCGTGTAATAATTTCGTTAAGGTTGGTTTTCCTGGAGCTACGCTCAATTACAATTACATGAATAATGATGTATGTATACACAATAGTTGCAACAATAGCTAACTACATGAAGCTGTAGCTACGGTTGCGTATACACCCCATTACGTTCAACGGTATTTATAAAGTCAAATGTGTTCATTAAAACACAATTTACGTACAGTATTATCTTATATTCACAATTGTTAAATAAAATATATTAAATAAAAAATGAAATAATTTATTATGTAGTTGCAATGTTTTTCTTATACCTTATGATCAAGCTTAACACATATTCACCTCTGTATGTGTTGTCTTAATCCACACCAATGTTCTTTCTGAATAATCGGCCTGTCCTGAGTAAACTACCAGTACTGCTGGTAAGCTTATTCTGACACCAGCACATCAAACTCCGACAACCCTGAACGCCAATGATTGAAGCTGCTACTAGTAACATGCACTTTAAAGTATTTTATATGACCCGACCGGTGATCAAAATCTTGTCTTCACTCCGTTTTCGAGACAGACGAACGCTCCAACCACTACAGCACCCGAGGTGAGAACGCTTTGGATAAAGTAAATACTTTATACAGAGGCTTATACAAGAATGTTCAAACATGTACAACATCTGTACAGTGTTTTATATAGTGTTGATACAATTTTGAAAACTTTGTGTGAAAAGGAGAAATTTCTGCTTTTAATCACACAGATTTTAACATCTTTTCAACACAATTTAAAAAAAAAGTTGAGGTGCTAAAGGGCGGTTATTTTAAATAAATTAAAACCTTTTACTGCAGCAAACGACTTTCACAACATCTAGGCGAACACATGGGAATTATGAATCAATAAAAGTACATGTAGAAACTATTTCTCCTACCACTCACTTAGACCCTCTGTTGTTGATATTCAAATCAACTAATCAACTTTCTGTAAATGAACGAGAAAACCAACATCATGACATCTGCGTAATATATCGACCCAGATCAGCCTGCGTAGTTTGTGCAGACTGATCCTGGCCGACACGTTCCGTCTCAGGGGGATAGAGGTATAGAGTAATGATTTTTGAAACAGAAAATCCACAGGAGGCGAAAAGTGACTATCCGGGTAAGCATGCGCGGCATGCTTAGGCTGATCCGGATCGATACTTTACGCACTTCTCGCGGGACGGCTCATTAATATTCATTATTTGGTGACATAACGTAGGGGTATGAGGCCAAATGGGGGTTCAGGTACATTAAGAACGCCCTTTTTATTCAGGTCTCGTTGAACATTACTTAGAACAAAGTCGAACAGTTTCCGTTCACGATTATGTGTGCTTGCCAATGTAATGGAGTGTTTACCCGTGTTCAACATTACTTCAGTAATAGGAGGGCGATAGAACGCTTTTTTATGATCCCTGGGTAAACAAACCAGTACTAGGCTAGGAAATGTGCGTTGTCCAAAGGCACTCCAACATGACCGCCGCTGGACGCCCGATTCCACATACCCCACGCTAAAACTAGTATACACAGCTAATATAATTCAGTTTACATAGAAACAGAAACAGAGACATATAAACACTGATAGAAATATGTATTGATCTGACCCTGCTATGTATTATTCATCGTGCGATAGTTGAATGTCGCCGATGCAAAATAAATACAGACAAACTTGTGTTAGAGGTCACCTCTGTTAAGCAGTTTTCTTAAAAGCAGCCACAATTTAAAAAAACAACATGGTCTTCTTTACTTGTACTGCTTAGGAGACGTTTTAAAACTGTTTAACCATAATACAAAACGGTTGTATTTTACCACAAATGACTGCTTAATAGAACAGTCCTAATTATAACGAAGATTTCAGCATGAAGTTTTTTTCGTAGGCTTCCCAGTCAGCTCGACCTCAAATAATAAACTTCACGAACAATACCGATCTCTCACGAATTAGGACGTAAATATCCGAGCCTATATACGTACTATAAAAGAGAAATCGCCGGATCCATTATTGGCTGGTTTATCTGTAGACAGGTGTGATCATGAATCTCAATGCACGATCCCGTGTTCTACATGGGCGGATATTGATGTCGTTAACTGATAAATAAATCATCTGATTTTTGACAGTTATTGTTTCTTTGTAGCGTACTCGTCGCCGACTACGTCTGGACAGGAAGTTAAAATTAAAAGTGAAGACCCTGATATCCGAGAAAAAGGGGACGCATATAACAACTCAAAACCTTGTAGATCTAGAATCAGGAACCGTGTCACAATCATGCCAGTATTTACTGTTTGGCGGAAGAACTCCGTGTGTCTGATACATGTACATATGAATGATATTGAATGCTAATCTACCTTGAATATGTGTTGTTGGTTTTTATTTTTAAATGACAACGTTATTCAGGATCCTGACGCTAAGTTATTCATTGATGAACCATGGTCTGATATTTAGACTGCTCCAAATTGAAAACGATATATAGTAAAAATAGATAAAAAAAAAAGTATTGTCAGCAGACGAAAATATACGTTTAGCCAAAGAAGAAAAACAGTTATCAATGCGAAAGAAATAATTGCTAATTATTCCACAAAGTTTTCAAAATGCATCTGATGCGAATATATCAAAAGTCGCCGGTAATGGGGAAAGGATTAATACTTCATTTGTCATAAAGCGGTCAGTATCGGTCATTTGAATTTGAAATCCACAACTATATTCAAATACTCATACTCTATTTGGTTATCAAGGAGGTAAGGTAAGCTCGCTTTGTTTACCGATTGATTGAACGTAAGGACGACGTTTGACGTTCATGTTGCAAACACTTTTTTGGGAAACATTGTGGAAAATGAGAAATTGCTCTAGACGAGCAAGTTCACATTTATTTTTTTCACAATGTTTTACATTACAAATAAAATGTATTCTTGCATTTTTTCCACATATTATATTTTATTTCACATATATTTTCAAAGGAGGGGACATGACGTGTTATATCAGGTATATATGTACAGTTAGTTTACGTCGAATGGGAACAAGTCGTTCATGTTGAGTGCCATTAGGTAAGGCACCTTTCCTAGCCTATGATTGGTTTGTTTATCTAGGGATCAGGAATAAGTTATTTTTTAGCAGTGATATGTCTGAAATAATGTTAAAACATACAACTTTAATCCTGACACACGATATTCGCTGTTCTAAAGATCTATGTAAAAGTAATAAACAATCGACACAGGTCCAATTCATCCAACCTGACTTATCGCATACTTATACTTAAATACTTAAAAAGCATATTTCATCAATTTTGTGTCACTAATATTTTGAAAAGAATGAATGGCGGAACGTATTTAAGTAAATTCACTAAGTTGACATAAATAATTACCTACTTGTTAAGAAATGTCATCTGTTAGGGAAACAAAAATGTTGAAGTATGCTTTTTAGTATTTAAGTATTACTTAGCGCTGAGTAAGGTTGGTGGAATTGAACACTGATTAAATTATAGATGTAACAAAGGTTAAACTATAAAAATACAGATGTCGGCAGATATACTCACTTATAGCAAAGTGGTATCGTCTTAACCCTTTTCCACATTAAGAGTATTACAGAACAAAAATAGGAATTATATCATTTGAAAGTGAGATTATTATACAATTGATGATCTGGAACCACACAAATCGAAGCGAAGACACGAAACAAACAGTGACATACGGAAAAGGAGAAATTATTTCCAACAAACTGCAGCTGATGGATTTGAAAATGTTTTTTTGTCTGCAAAACTTTGCAGACTTTCTATAAATACAATTACAATTTGTGAATCGAGTTGAAAATTGATTTATTAAACTTATATCATTATATACTTCCAAACAAAATTAGGAAAATGAGAAGAATTTCAACAACTCTGCAGTTGATGGTTTTGAAAACATTTTATTGCAAAAATATGAAAACTTTATATATATACAAGTATAATAAGTGAATCGAGTTGAAAATTGCTTTATTAACCTTTATCTGACAATATATACCTCTGAATATAATTAGGAACAACTAAACTAATATATGCCCTCCACGAGAAAACCCACATTATGGATTCTGCGTAATGTATCGATCCAGATCAGCCTGCGCAATCCGCGCAGGTTTATCCAGGCCGACACATTCCGTATCAAGGGATTAGAGGTATAGAGTAATGATTCCTTAAACAGAAAATCCACAGGAGGCGAAAGGTGTCTTTCCGGATTGGCCTGCGCGGCATGCTTAGGCTGATCCGGGTCGATACTTAACGCAGTGTCCAGACTGTTGGTTTTCTCGTGGGACCGCTCATATTATCACGTATCCATGCATGAACAGTCTAATCTTTATCTACAGTGATCAATAAATTTCGGGGAAAAGGTTATTTATGACGAGACGAGACTGAAATCAGCAGGAATGTTTAGTTTAATTTTGTTGTTTTCCTTAAATACATTATTAGATTAAGTATTTTCAAGTAACATATAATGTTAATACTTAATAAAAAAAAATATCTTAATTGTTTGTGACATAATCAACATACTGTATAGGTTTAATTGAAGATTATGTATCGGAAATCTGGTTAATTTGCCGGACGAAATACAAGTTTCAAACAACAGTAGAGATTTAAATCGCAAAATTCTCTAAATATTGTAACATTTCGTAGTTGTTTCCTTCCAGGGTATAGGCGTCGATAAATGTGATATAATTCTAACGGTACTAATCTTACGTGCAATATATCTATCACAAGTATAAAGAGTATCCATCCTAAATATTTCAAAGCAAAATATTCAATA
Source organism: Serripes groenlandicus (assembly GCA_031761405.1). Classification (NCBI taxonomy): domain Eukaryota; kingdom Metazoa; phylum Mollusca; class Bivalvia; order Cardiida; family Cardiidae; genus Serripes; species Serripes groenlandicus. The sequence goes on along the minus strand of JASEVX010000008.1, from coordinate 26,856,777 downwards.
ATTTTGCACTGATTTAAATATTATTAAAGGTGCTGAACTTCAGAAAATAGACATTAAAGTCAAAGTTTTAAAACTTTTAACAAGTTGTCTTGAAATATTAGAATCATAATTCTGGGATAAAATAGGAGTAATAATTTCACTTTCCAGTACCATAAATACATCTAAATATTGATCGTGTATGCTTAATGTTCGCAGGGTAGACATACCCAGTAAGCCAAATTGTGTCCATTTTTATTTCTTTCAATTGACATTTTTTTAACATTTACTGCCAAAATAGTTTTGAACTACTTATTACTGACGTTGTTGTCACTGCAAGCAAAATTTGAACAAGTGTCAACATTTCAAAGTTTAGGTCACCATCTGGAGTTTAGCACCTTTAAAGGTCAAATCAAAGGTAAAACCGTTTTCAAACGTTTGATACAATTGTTACTAATGTTATGCTTTACAATTGAAATTCTGAATAATATGGAAAATCTATTTGGTCAAAGTTTCTGTGTTTCAGTATGAATGAATATATCTAGTATACTATAATTATTATTATTAGCTGTAACATACTGCAGAAATTATGTCACGATTATTATACACTTTCTATGTAGCAAAGAACATGTATGATCAAGTTACGAAATAAAGAATTTGAATCTTGAATCTTTCAAATTTATTTAAGTTTGACAAACAACAAAACATGTGTGGAGGACAAGTGGTGTCCAACGCTGTATTGTTAATGTCTTCAATGTGCTCTCTCATTAAATCTATAAGTTGTCAATCGTTATAAATTCCTTTAAGAAGATTGAAAATACGCAATTCTAAACTTTCTTTTTCTTTCTGGTAGGACTTCTAGTTTGAAGATAGGTTTTGTCAGTGAATACTAGTTATACAGCACTGAAAAGCTAACTTGAAGCGTATTTACATCACATCTAAATTATTGACGTCGTGTAAACTTTTGACGTTACGCAAACATAGGAAAAAGCATGCGTGCGCAACGTCTTAAACAAGTATTTATTTACACAACTTCAACAGAGGTCACATAGTTCTAAATGTATATAGAAATACTATGACGTACTGTACTTTGTAAGTCTCTTATTTCCATGATGCAGTAAGGTAACTTTTTGGTCGGGCTCATTTGCGATGCAATTTAGCCGACTATTAGGATCGAGTAAACAACTATCAAAAAGGATTGTGCAATCAGTAAAGTAGTTCGAAATTCTTATTTAATATTAAATGCCTCTTGTTCAAGAGTGACAGTTTTTTATTAAGCCTGTTGAACGTAATTTCTTTTCTTTCGTGAGATGGTCGGACAAACCCAAGTAATTTTAAATGTCTGAGAATGCTTAGGTCAATGGAAAACACAAAGTCAATTAGATTATCAGCATATTTAATGACGTAAGAAATATATTAACTGGTTATTTTGCATAACAGTAAGTTCAGCGGAAACTTTTGTCTCTTAAAACAGGGGAGATATATTCAACAGATCTTTTTTAAAATTCAGAATAATTCAAGAATGACCTTAGCTTATCCAGCCTAAAAAAGTGTGTCGTAAAATAAAGTCCATAAATGACCTACTTAGTGGTCGGTAAGTCACATTCAACTCGGGAAATTTTAGACAAAGGTAACTACGGTCTATTTGAAGTTCCCATAATCATAGGAAACTGTTGCTGCTTAAAGTGTTTTCTTTCATACGTAAAGAGAAATGAACTTCATAAAACTTAGTTTCGGACCAATCTAAATTACCGGTCGAGTGAAACTTTAAATGTGAATGAAAAAAGTCGGTGTCACAAATATTCACTGTGTTGCATGAGAACATTATACTCATCGACATTAGTTTTTTCTGTTTCAAATGGGTTTGAAAATTGTTCAATTTGTCCTAAGTGTATAAAGACCACTGGTTGTGGTAACAAATGGGCGGGATTTTAAGACCAGAGTCAAACAAGGTCAGCCACTACATTTCAATTTAAGTAGGTATAAATTGACTGCTAATGCAGGACATACATACTTTATTTTCATATAAGCTTTAATATGTTTGTTAGTGAATGTTGACATGTTCCGTTTCATATCACATCATGATGATTGATAAATGTATGTGGTATAGAATATCTTAACTATAGTTTCCATTTTAGAAGTTAGATCGAACAAAGATGCATGTTGTGAGTGTTTATATAAAATCAATGGATCTTCTTCATACTAACATATTTATCAGAGAATAAATCGTTTTTTATGACAATGAAAAACATTTATTGAAATTAATTAGGCCACCGGCCCATAGTACACGGTATTCTATTTAACAAATAGTATAGAGCTTAGAAAGATGTCCTTATCATTATTTTCATAAACATAAAGATGAAAAATGAAAGTTTTTTTATTACACCAGGATTGTCGTTTTGAAGCAACGTACACAAGTCACCAATGTTGGTGTCGCCTTCGTACCTATCAAACACAAATACAATTCTTAATTGATCACACTTTTGGCAGTTAAATAACACATGAAAAACACATTCAACAATGTTTCACCTTTGCAAACAATAAATGCACATTCTTTTATTCTCGATCAATATAATTGTAACGATCAGTCTCGATGCCAAGTGTGTGGTTCGAGCAACGACATTAAGCAAGAGCTATTCTAGATTTAAATGGCATGTCAATTAACAGATATCTTTCAGTATTTAGCAGAGATTTATAATGTTTGTAATGATGGCAACGGCCAGATTCGTTGATTTGTTTATGTCAGATTTGTTTGAAACAGCTTTCAAGTGCTGTTTGAAACATTTATCAAACTGATTAGCGTTTCCAACTTCCTGTGTAGTCCACTCGTAGCCTAAACCGTAGAGAAAAAGTAAGTAAGACGAAAGTAGTCCAGGTTCTGCGTCCAGCATCATCCAAGGATTTTTGCATTTAAAAACAATTGCGAGGATATCTGAATTTGGCATTACTAATAGATGACTCCAATATTTAATACAATAAAAATTATAATCGATATAACTAGGATATCGACCGAATTCTCCCAATGCTACCATGTTATTTGTTTTACTATTTAATTTTAAATATTTTTACAGAAATTAAAGTGAACAGATTCTACGAATTCTGAATATGTATGGCCCCACACTTGCGCTCCGTAGCACACTATTGGTATTGTCATCATATCAAACAACTTAAAAATATATTTAAGGAAAATAACCAAATGCTCTCTGTTGCTCAATTACAGTTAAAACGTCTTTCTCAAATTTCCAATATTGGCTCCATGCAAATGGGTGACACAACGTTTATAAGAATGCAGGTGATAACTGTAGGATAGAGGATCGGGCATGTCTAGATAAAACTAAATAGATTTATGCAACGAATATTGAAAAGCTCTCCTTTTTTCAAATAATCACTCTCTTTTTGAAGCATAGGGTAATACTCAATCCCTGTTTAAAGCATAGGGTAGTACTCAATCCCTTTTGGAAGCATAGGGTAATACTCAATCCCTTTTGGAAGCAAAGGTTAATACTCAATTAATGTGGAAAGCTTATCTGTTGCACTTCACATAGATGGATTATTGTCGGTTCATTAATCTTCCTGTTTTTTCAGATAGTTATGCAAAAGCGTTTTGACTTAATTTTAAGCTCATCTGATGTACGGTGAATATAGACTGCAACGTTCAAAACTCTAGCATGAACGTTGCTTGCAGTTTGAATATTTTTTGCCTTACAATATTTGTTAAGTATTGCGTTAAAATTCACTTTTCACCTAAAATATAGCAATGGCTTTGAAACTTATTCATTAGCATACGACAACGGAGTGTTTCAAGGGACACAACGCTGGCATACATATACATGGTTTGACGCCGTTTTAAACTTACAACACAGAGGATCAATGGCATCTGCTTGTGCTGCTTTTATTTTTTTACACCAAATGTTTATGAGAGCCAGACTTGCAGTACATTTAGTACTTTGATTAAGCAAAGTTCAGAACAATGTAAGAAACAGTTAACTTTTTCGTGTTAAGTAATATATCATTTGACGCCATGTTTTTAAACGTAAGTATCTGTGAATTACATTTCAGGGTCGAGGAGTATCAATATGAAAGTATCTGGCCTCCTTGTTGTCATCGTGACATGTTTGGTGGGAATGGTGGTTTGTCGAAATTTTGTTCCGTTAAACAACTACTTTCCACCGCCACCGCCACCACCACCGCAACGCCGTCCTAGACCAACTAACGACGGACTCTTCGGATTGGCAGCGCTCTTTGGAGGTACTTACCCTTTGACAGACAAGCACTTTCTCCAGTTGACACAATGTTTTTCAAATTTTATTCAATAAATGTTCTGTTACCTATAGAAAGCTACCACACTTTTGCAAAGAAGTTTACAAATTCGTCTGCTGCAGATTTATTGTCTGTGGGAAAGAGCGGCCAAGCGTCTTTAATACAGATGTTTCTGTTCAAGTTTAAAGCTGCGTTACAGATCAAATATCAGTTCACTAGTGGCGAAATATCAACGTGTTTACAAATGGTGTTTGATACAAAGTCAGACTTTTCTTTAAGTTGTCATACTGTGCAGGTATTGGTCAGACTGTGCGCATGCACATGTCCTGTGGTTTGTTTACATGGGCGCAATTCATTTCATTAGTATTTAATCAAGGGTATAACAACATTTTAATGACAATTTTAACAAAAATCACAACATGTTCGGTGCACTTGCTGTAGTGGGACGAAACGACGCAAGGACTTTTTTTTTATTAAATTAAATCATTATGAGTTATTTAATCAGAGAAAACAAGCCTTTTAATCTAACATTAGCATGTAAGAAAGGCCATAATGACTTTAATTACATACCTGCACATTTTCCAGCGCAAATTCATGCACATGGTCACGCGAAGTTCAAACACGACTGATGAAAATTCAATATTCTTTTATGATTATTTAAGATTAATTTTTCAATTACGTTAGTGAATCTGATCCTTTCATTCTTATATCATTGAACGAAATATTATAGCAGGATTATTAAGGCGATTAGAGAGCAACTTATAAATGACACACATCGTCTAACAACACTGCTGGATAGGGTTACACCCCTTTTAAACTTTACTATTTTATTTTTATTTCAGGTAAGATAGGGCTATTGATATTTCTACTGTCGTTTAGGAGAGTAGTTGACATCGTCGTGCCGCCGACAGACGCAATGACTGTAATTGCACCTGATCCCATGGGTCCCCCCGGAGTAGGAGGCGGCGGGAAGTAATCGGGAGAATAGTAAGCTGATTAATTAACCTTTTCCTACACTCCACACATCTGCACAGACGACTATGCAAATATCTAGGCAACACTCACAATGAAAGAAACATATGATATTTCAATAAGGTCTAAATAAAAGGTTTTTAAATATGACTATGCTCACTATGAACATTAGCTTCTTTTGACTTAATGTTTCTAAAATGTTGTTTCTAATGTTTCTAAAAGTCGCCTGCAGTTGCTATGAAATTTGCCTGCAGGTGGGGAAGGATTTACAGATTACGGTGAAGCTGAATATTTTGCATACAAATGTCTGTAACTTGATGTATAACGTCTTAGTCTTGGTGTGTAACATCTCTTGATTGGTGCGTAGCGTATGTAACTTGATGTGTAACGTCTGTGACTTGGTGTGTAACGTATGTGACTTGATGTGTAACGTCTGTGACTTGATGTGTAACGTCTGTGACTTGGTGTGTAACGTCTGTGACTTGATGTGTAACGTCTGTGACTTGGTGTGTAACGTCTGTGACTTTATGTGTAACGTATTTGACTTGATGTGTAACGTCTGTGACTTGATGTGTAACGTCTGTGACTTGATGTGTAACGTATGTGACTTGATGTGTAACGTATTAGTCTTGATGTGTAACGTCTCTTGATTGTAGCGTATGTAACCACAGGCGTCCGAGTTTTCTTTTGAGAATTTTTTTTAATAATACCTGGATAAGCTACTAGAAATAGCCTTTATATTGTTCATATGCTATAATAATAACGAACGTAATGTTATCGTGGAATCCCAAACAAGAATGTGTTACTATAAATAGACTCCCTATTGTTAGTCGCCGGGCAGAAGCCCGCGACTTCTATTTTTAATAGCTTTTCGGAAATCACATGGGAGGGCGGCTTATTATTAGAAAGAAACAAATCTAGATGATTTGAACATATTACAATTGTGGTTGTTTACGAACACTAATAAATGACACATCTAAAATGAAATAAATATTCCGATTTTTTAAGGTTTGCAGTTTTTTTTTATTTCACTCGCATTTAAGTTTTTTGTCTTATTTACGAAGACAAAAGTGGTCCCTTCAAGACGTGAACCAACACCCCCTAATGCAGACTCTTATGTGTCATTATTGAGGTCAATTTCGGATTCTCCTTTTAATAGCAATTTTAACTTACTAAATGTTGTTTTCATGTTCAAAGAGATGTCTTGATTTGTGTAGAATTCATTTAATAATGTTATCCATGAATATCTAAAGTAGGAACTGTTTCTAAGCTAAATATAGACCCTATTCTGTTGTGTAGTTTCGTGACCTTTAACATCGATTTTCGCGCATGCGCATTTCGATATGAAAAAGCGAGTGATATTATTTTATTACAAGACGAATGTTTGACGCAAAGCGTCAAAGAGAAGCCGCAATATTTCGTTGTACATGTAGTAATAAGAAAAAAAGAACATTTTTAAATCCACAAACAATAGAACAATTTAAACTGTAGACGGTAATGCTGATATATTTCTCTTTTTGAAGACTTTTGTTTTCTTCAAATTACCTCCCTTTAAAGCAATACCAGGATATTTACCTTGTGATTCGAATAAGATTGACAAACATTGAAATTATATGAATGAATACTATTATTTAAATAAGTAACAACAGCAAAATTAAATTTAAGCCAGATAAATGTGTACACATTTCGTTAATTTTTTATAGATACCCTAATGTATAGGTATGTATATAAAATTTATAACCAAATGTTTTCATTACTACGTTCCTAATGTTTGAATAGACTAAGGAAAGTCAAGAATACATAAATAAATCAATACAGTCTTTTCCGGCGACATTGATGCCTTGCATCAACTTTCTCTTGTATTATATATATATAAAAAGACACGGTGTGCAACGCGATTTTAACCCCCTTATCCATTCGGGCCAGATTTTTAATCAAATAATAACGGGGTTGGCATATTATTTAGTAGTCGTGGTAGTAGTAGTCGTAGTAGTAGTAGTAGTAGTAGTAGTAGTAGTATAAGTAGTAGTAGTAGAAGTAAAAGAAGTAAAAGTAGTAGTACTAGCAATTACCTTATTTAATATATCTATAGGTGCTACCTATTTACGAAAAACGCAAGATAATTATAAACAAAAATAAAAAATGATCTATAAGTAATACATTACAATGAACGAGGTTAAAACATGAGGGCCAAGATGATCCTTAATCGATCACCTGCATTATGGTAAAGAAGCAAATAGATCAGCCATCTGATGCCACCTGGCGACTGCCTTTTTCAACCAGTCAATATGACTGGAACAAATTATGTAAGGGGTCACATTTCTGTTTAAACCCTTTCTCTATTAGAGACGATTTCTGACGCCTTTGCAGCAGACGATTTAGGAAAAGATTGATAAATAATTATACTTTGAATGAGTGAGTCTATAGCTCATGTATAGGAATTTGGGGTCTTTCATGTTGATACCATTTTGTTTGCGTGAAACGACGTCGCTCCATTGACGTTACGCCAAGATGAAGTGTTGCGGAAATGACGTCAAATCATTCCTTAGCTACGATACATTCAAAATTTAGGTTCGGGCGTTGTAGGCTAATGCTGTCGTTTTTTTTGACGAACGGGAAACATATTTCTCAGAGTTCCATTTATTTTTAACTTTTCGTACAATATTAATTATTAATTCCGACATAACACAGCACTTTAATGATCTTAAATATCGATTTTTAAAAAAAATGATTAAAAAGACGACAATAGTTTTCAATCCGTGTTTTTCGTCTCATTATATACATACCCAAAATGGCGGCCCATGGATTTGGCCAGTTTCATTTCAGAAAGCTTTATGGGTTATTGAAAAAAAACAAATTCTCTCACCTGTTACCTTTTACCCCATTTATGTGTTTTTTTCGTATAATATATCTATTTTATCTTTATTATCCTTATTTTCAGATGCAGCTCATATTGACGTCAAGCGATCCATTACCTAAGTTTCTTGTGCATAAGGCGTATCTGTACCAACCTTGCTTTGTTTACGGAACCAATGAATTTATGCATAGTATACACTTTGTTATCAAATACATGTACTTTTGATTCGTTAACTTGAATAAAATTGATTGATTAATATATTTACATATTTATTTTTATCTGTGTTCTATACCATTTGTTATAGTATATCATTATGAGTAGTATAGAAATGAGGGTTTAAATCATAACACTTAACACTTAACACTTAACACTTAACACTTAACACTTAACACGCCTACGTCACTTCCGGTATAGAGTGGGTGCGCAAACTTAACACTTAACACTCCTACGCCACTTCCGGTTTAGGGTGGGTGCGCAAACTTAACACTCCTACGTCACTTCCGGTTTAGGGTGAGGGTACAGACTTAACACTTAACGCTTAACACTCCTACGTCATATCCGTTGTAAGGGTGGTCGCCCGTGTTAAACAGTGAATGCGTCGCTCCGATAGAAAGGGGACCCCCTTTTCTAAACATGCGGGAACTTACGTATTTCGGACGGGTACCTATGTATTTCTTGTTTTGAAATCATAAAGTGAAATTAATGCATTTAAGATACCGGTCAAATTTATTTCTCATTCTCAAGAACTTCGAGTGATATATAAGGAGCCATTATTTATTCTTTCACGTTGTAAAAACACAAATCCTGGTGCTTTTACTGCGAAACCGAAAAAAGATACGAGCAGACTGCCCGTTTTAACACTTTTAAATACTCCTACGTCACTTTTGTTGTAAGGGTGATTGCCCAACTTAACACTTAACACTCAAAATGTCACATCCGTTGTAAGGGTAGTTGCCCATTTTAACAGTTAATGCGTCGCTCCAGTAAGACGGGGACCCATCTTCTTTAACATTTAACACGCCACTTCTTAACACTATAAAATAAGGATCACATCTAACTCAACGCTTTCATTATCAGTTTGAATTAAAAAAAAAAACGCGACGTTCGCGGAACAAGTAATAACCATTCTAATGTTCATCGTATACTTAAGATGTCAGAGATTTCAATTTCTTTAAACAGTGATTGGTCGCAGTTTGATTAGAGAATTCGCGTACAAATTAATGAAACACCATTTCACATATTAAAAATCCCCTATCTTGTTCATGATGACATATTTAACTAAAGAGGTTTATTCTTGTAAACAGAAAATGTTGTGTCCCACGCTTTCCGGTTTAAACGAAGTCATTCCGTCTACATTGACATACCAGTAAATAGTCATTTTAATATGATAATTCATACTGCCTACGTAAACATATGATGCTGAATTGCTTGAGAAATTTTACTCTTTTTTTCTTCTTTCTTCTTCTTCTGTTCTATGCGTCTGAAAATGCTGATTTATATCAAATTAAACGTGGAATTCGAAAATTCCCTCCTACCTTTGTCATTTTATTCTGTTCTCTCTTTTCATATGCACGACTTTTGAAGTAAAACATTTATTTTCGCGTTTATAAAGGAAAACATCATATTTCTCAAACAGCATTCGTTATATAAATATATGAGGAAAGGGGGATAAAAGTGATTAATGTGTTTTAACGTCCGACTCGTGATATGATCTTTTGAACTGTATTTCAAAATATATAGGTCCATCCGTGACCTATAATATACCCTTACTCTTTCTGTTGTGCTCTTCTTCTTATTTTCTATAACAGGTCACGTTCAGTCTGTATATAAATGCGATATTATTCAAAAGCTATTTACTTTATTTTCCATTTATACCGATATACTCTACTTTGTATTAAATTGCATTCAAAATTGTGTTATCATTTGATAGAACTGACCATGGTAAATACTTAAGTGTGAGAACACTTTTTCAGCTAAAAGACAAGTTTTAGTCATGTCATGTGATTTTTTTATTTCGCAATTCTGTTTCAATAGAACGGGTGGATGATTGAACGTGTTCTATTTTTCCTCCCTCCTAAAATGAGAGATGGTTAGGTGACACGACACAATGTAGGTTTAACAAATCATTAGCACATACTAAGATCAGCATGCACTTCGTTCTTCTTCTCTGTATACACAATTCTAATGTTGAAAACGGCGTAAAACCTCAATAAAACAAAACAAACATATGTTTCTACAACTATCGCAATAAATGTCAAATTTAAAATAGCTCATAATCTAATCTTATTCGTGTAAACTAAAGAGCACACTTTTCATGTGTTGCGCTATCTATTTACGCCCACGTAACTCCGGTTCGGTTCGAATCATATATATATATATATATATACATGTATACGCAGTTTTCGGAAAACGAGTTATAACACATTCTCACGTAAAAACATTTAAACACGTTACATATATTTTATAAGTATGGATAGAGAGGATAATACACGAATAGCTGCGATGGTAGCAGAGTATGTGGAAAAAAAAAATCGGCAAGCTTCGCTAACCATCAAACAATTGCGGGACGTAAATTATAACATAATGCAGGAATTGTTGAAAGTGCGAACCGACAAAAGTCGTCTGCTTATAACCACAAATGGAAAAAAGAATTAACCCTTTTCTCCGCCTTCAAACGATTTGTATGCGTATGAAGCAGATGACTTTCCAAATCATTATGATAAAATGAGTATTTGCTCATATTGCCTAGTTTCACCGTTTGTCACATTTTCGTTTCTATTCAATGGTTTAACTTTTATTTATCGAGTTACGGTTTGAAAGGCTTCCGCTGCAAACTTATTTTATGTGAAAACAGGTTAAACGGGTGGTTAAGCGAATGACAAACTTAATCCGTTGTAGGGTGAATGCTCAGTTTAACACTTAACACTCAAAACGTCAGATCCGTTGTAGGGTGGTTGCCCATTTTAACATGAAGTGTACACCAAATTGGAGTATTTAAAAGAAAAATACTCTGCTTATTTTTACGCATTGAACATTTGTTGTTTAAAAGAGAACGGAAAATATCTTCACTTCATACGAAAGCAGACTTGGAAAACACTGGAAGGTAAGGATTTGTAAACATACCACCGCGTTTGATCGTGGTTTAAATTTAACGCCCATTTTTATGTCCTAGTTTACAACACGTAGTATCTACAGTCATTTTCATTATTGTTTGCTATCATTATTATAAACAAACACAATCTTGTTGACAGCTGAAACCTTAAACGTTACTGTACGAATGTCAGACATGTTCCCATAACGCGCTATGTTAACACATCTACTATGGTAGAATACTTTCATAAATCTGGGTATATACGTTACATATCGGTATAGTAGCCCAGCTTAAACCATAGACATATAAAATCGAGTAGCAGACGATATATAAACGGGGAGTCTCATCTGCTTCAACACTCACGTTCTTCTTAAACACGTATTGTTTAACGAATTACTAAAGCACTGCCCTCAAACATACTGTTACGGGCGTATCAGTTCATCACATGTATACTATTTTCTTTGATGTTTCAAATGTTATCTCATCATAGTTTGTTTTCCTCCTTAATATTAACGAAATATCTTACAATATATGAGGTGTTCTTGATTGAATATCTCCCTCTCTCTCTACTTCTTGTATCAACCATTTGCGGTCCCAATGAGTTTGAATAGAGCGAATTTACACACACACACATTCGTTTTAACGATATATGCAGCTTGTGCGTAAAAGCTAGGTAACGATGTTTACTCGCATATTTTAATTTTATTTTATAAAGTTTAACACACACACACACACACACACAGAAGAATAAACAGAACTTTACAAATTGATAGAAATAAATGGTTGTCCATTTGAACAACACAGCGTAGTAAACAAATAAATTGTTCTTATGATAATAAAGTCCTAGTTTAAATAGCTTATGATTTATGTTGAACTGTATTTGCCTTATTGCGGTATTCAAAACTGAAATTCTACGATATTTGTACAGAATTTCAGAAAAGAAAACAATTCATATATCACAACAGGGCACTGACTTATAACACGTAATTGTCCATTTGTTTGTAACATAACCTAGTCACTGAAACACTGAACTTTTACGTATAAAGACGGTCGCGTGGCATTTAATTGATGTTTACATTCAGCCAAATAGCTTTAAATCATTGAAGCGTGAACATGTTACAAACACTCGTAAGATAGGTTTAAATCAAAGCGCTGAAATGTTCAACTGAATAACTTTTAAAACATTGGAGTATTAATAATTGTTTGTGGCTGAAATATATAAAAATTTATATAATGCTTTGCTATCATTCTATTTCATAAAAATTGCTAACCTTAACTTTGGTACGAGTGGACGACTCTCTACCTCTGCACCACTTTCTTCCACATAAAATTCTTTCTTTTTTGTTTCCCCTTTTTTAATTCAGACGAAGAACAGTCAGTTAGGAACTGGAACGCAAGGCAAAACAAGTTAGAATAGATGAAGGGATGAAACATACTAGCTGTTTCTTAAGTTTTGATATTGCAAGCAGTACTTCCTGGACAACTGATCGAAACATCACAAATGAGCAAATGATTAAAGACATTGTCGCTTACAAACAACAGTATGAAGGGGTTCAGTTATCAGACGGTTTAATTAAAAAATTCAGGGATGATTTTATCTTCCAAATGAGTATTGATGAAGGTGTTGGTTTTCAAGATAGATCCAGAATGGAAGCTGCAACACAGGAATGTGAAACATACATGTATGATATGAAAAGAAAACCATTACAAATCATCAACAGCATTGTCCAACAAAACCCCATAAAACAGAAAGAGAAAAGTGATTCTGAAAAACCTCAATTGGAACACGAAAATATGTTGAAAGCATGGGCATTTTTTGACTGTCAAAGGAAGAAAACGCAAGGTATATTAAGTAGTGACTTAGTTTCAGAAGCTCACGGAAAATTAATGAAAGACTTGATAAGAAATGCTGGTCAACTGTCTGAATGTGTTCGTTCAACTGTCTGTCCTATAACAAAGGAGCCAGTAACTTATCCAAACCCAGAATTCCTTCGTACAGTTTATTCCACGTTGATGGACTATGCAAATTTTATGGCCGAGTATCTGAAAGAAAAGATAAAGACAAAAGTAACAGAAGAGAGCGTTCTTGAAATGATTAAGTTTTTTGCTTGTTTTTTTTCTTCTTTTGTTCAGCTCCATCCTTATGGTGATGGTAACGGTAGGCTTTCAAGGCTACTGTATTATTACCTTCAATATTTGTTGACACCCTTTGCTGTTGGCATCTACAATATCCATGCCCCAACAAATAAAAGTGATTATTTTCTTGCAATAGTCCAAGTTCGTGAAGACACACGCTCAGCTCTTTCTAATAAGTATAATGAATTTAAGGACAACAATTGGCGATTTAACAACCAGCCAGTTCTGCTGGCCCGTATGATCTTAGAATGCCAGTGGTTTGCATGGATAAAATTTGACTCGGTCATACAGAAAGGAAAGACTGCTTACACAAGTCAGATGTCTGAAGATGAGTCTCCTTCAAGCTCCATGGAAAATTAACATTTTAGAAATATTATCTAGATTTCTTTTTTTTTTTTTCATTATTAATCCATGGTACTATTGAATATATTTTGCAGGAATATGATTTCTATTGGTTTTATTTGGCTAAGTGCGTATACATAAAAACAGATTTCTTTAACCCTTTCCCACCTTCAACAAATCTGCAGCAGACAACTTTGAAAACATCTTGACAAAAATCTGGAAAAACCTCATAAATTGAAAATTTTAATACTGAAAAGATTTTAAACAAAAACGTTGGCAAAAGGAGAGTAGTGCTATCAGTGCCACCTGAGCCAGAATAACTGATTGCAGTTATCAATGGTTGTACCCGAAATAAATAAAGCTAGCTAAACCCTTTCCCCCAAAGCTGTTGATTGAATTGTAAAATGTATTTGGCCTGGAAATATCCGCAGTGTGATACGACATATTCAATCATTATGGATCCAACATATGACAACGAAGGCTTCTTAGTAAAAGTACAAGGAAAGTTTGGTTATAATAGGAGCGTTTCTCTTACAAAGTGGAACGATACACCTTTTTTGCACGTGAACGACAACTCCAAGTGTTGGGATGATGGAAAATTTGATAAAACTAAATCAAAAAGTTTATCATTTAAATGGAGCGATGCTACTTCGTTAAAGGATTGCTTAATACATATGGAACCATTTGCGCAGCAAATAGAGAGTGAACAGGTATTGTAAACATTTTTTTTTTCTCTTTAAAATTATAGTTCATTTATTAAAATATAACTTTTAGTATTGTTTTACTTCTAATACAATATAAAACTCAACTGAGACTGTAATATTTTTTATTTTTATTTTCAGTCTATTGGATTATCAGCCAAACAGACAGAATCGCTACTTCAAAAACCTTTTCCTGAAAAAACGGATGTTGCGCAGCCTTTACCTGTCGTCTACAATTCACATGCGAGAGCAGGACCTTCTACTCAACAACATAGTTCAAATCGATCAAATATCCGTCATCAGCCGTACTAAGAACATTTTAGTCGTATAAAGTACTTAAGAGAAACTGTATATAAAAGTTGTTTTCGTTTTGTATGTGTGTGTTATTATATTTGTGTTGTGAAGCTATGACACAAGCTGGTATTGATTTTGCTAAACTACAGTCTCAGCGAGTTGAATTCAGACTTGTGCAATACACACCCGAAAAAAGAAGCATTAAATGTGAAATTAATGAAACATTAACTCTCAAACTAAAGCAAACAAAGAATGGAATCAATGTTATGATAAAGAATGCTTCGAAATTTGTGACACTAACTATAGACGAGTTTTAATTCATGTGCGATTCCGAAGTAGGTATTCAATTTTTAAGTTCGGTTTTAAACACTCAAGCAAAATGAATAATTTGATAGTTATGCCTCTCACTCGTAAAAAATGGATTTTTAAAAATATATACTGCTCTAGCTGCAATGTATGGGTGGCTGAATATTATCTAAGTTGTCATCTCAACAGTGTTGGACACGAAAAAAAAAATTAAGAAGTCAGACATTTGTGAAAAGGCGTGTAAAAATAAATCGACAGCCTAAGATAAAAGCAGGACTTAAACAACAGCGCGAGGAAACGTCGAAATGTAATCAACAACGTGAGCAAAAAAGAAACAATCGCGAGCTTGAAAAAGAACGATGTAAAGAAACAGAAATGTCTGCGGTTCAGACTCCGGAAAATCAATACGATCATTTTAGCATTTCAGGCAGTACACTAAGGAATGACAGCGATATTTCAACGCGAGAATATTCTCCAGATTTATTCGATATTGTGAAACAAAACTTGTTTGAAAAAGAACTTTGAAAAACATTGTGGTAAAAGAAGACATTGTTTACAATAGATTGCTTTAAAAACATTTTTAAAAAAAGAAATAATTCCTATTTAGTATGTTAACTTTCGACACTTCAATGTGCATTGTTAGTGTCTTACATTGGATAGCTTTGAAAACATTGTAGTATAAGAAGACATTGGTAGAAAGCATTTGAAAACATTGTAGTAAAAGAAGACATTGTTTACAATAGATTGCTTTAAAAACATTTTGGTAAAAAGAAATAATTCCTATTTAGTATGTTAACTTTCGACACTTCAATGTGCATTGTTAGACTAGTGTCTTATAGTGGATAGATAAAAGGTATACATTTTTGTTTTTATAACAACCAATGTCTACTTTTTTCATAAGTTTAAGTTTATGGGATATAAATTTTAATTCTTCAGATACATCTATAGAAAGAGATACTTTGTCAGAAAAAACAAAACAGTTATGTGTCAATCCCTGAGTTAAATCATATTTTCACATTCCTCTATAACAGTTAATTCCTATTATTGTTTTTCAAATCTTATTGTATAAAGGTTGTACTATTTTTTATACTTTGATATCACATTATTACATTAAGAGACTAAAAAACTGTGAGCATTTGCTGCTTCTAAAATATACTCTCCTTTTCCTACAATGTTTCCTTTGTGTTAAAAATAGTTTTTACAACCACAACATTTGAACTCAATTCATTTTTGATTTGTATGATTCATTTTGATTCGCTGTTTTTTTTTTTTTTTTTTTTTTTTTTTCTTCCATGTATTGTTAGTAAAACACATTATTACATTGACCGTGATGATTTCATATGTTCAGTCTTTTTTTTTTTTTTAATTTTGTATTCATTCGCTGTTTTTTTTTTCTTCATGTATTGTTAGTAAACACATTATTACATTGACCATTATTTCATATGTTCATTTTTTTAATTTGTATTGTTAGTAATGTTTTTTAATGAAAAAAATTCACAACTTATGTAAAATCTTGTGAACAGATTGCAACATATTTTTACATTCCTCTACAAATTTTGTATTCCTATTATTGTTTTCATACATTTTTGTATAAAGGTTGTATTTGTATACATTTGATGTTTACATTATCACATTTAGTGTCTTGAAGTAGATAGCTTTTGAACAATTGTGGTAAAGAAGACATTTTTCCATCTATACTGTATCTACCTCATTTCATGGAATCAAACAATTCCTGATATAGTTTTACATGTTTTCCATCAGAGCAGGGCATAACATATCCATTTATCTTTCATATCAAATCATTTATTTCCCTAGTCATTTATGTAAAGTACCATTTTTAGTCATTCTTAAGTAAGTGTCATTATTTGATATAGGTGCTATTATTTTAAAGAAAAAAAGGTTTGACGTTTTTTTTTAAGAAATCCAATATAACTGTTATAGTTTTGATGTATGTGGGAAACAGGATTGAAAAGGGTGTACATTTTGTTTTGTAGCAAGCAATGTATACTTTTTTCATCTAGGTTGTATCTACCTCATTTTCATGAAAAAGGTGTGACGTTTTTTAAAGAAATCCAGTATTACTGTAGTAGATTTGGTGTATGTGGGAAAAGGGTTAAAATCATGGTGAGAAAAGGTAGACATTGGTTGTTTCATAAACAAAAAAAATGTATACTTTTTTCATCTAGGCTGTATCTACCTCATTTTCATGAAAAAGGTGTGACGTTTTTTAAAGAAATCCAGTATTACTGTAGTAGATTCGGTGTATGTGGGAAAAGGGTTAAAAATGTAGTGAGAAAAGGTGTACATGTTTTAAAGAAATCCAGTATTTAAAGAAATCAAGTATTAAAAGTAATCATGTATTGAAGGAAAGTTATTTGAGTTTGGAAGCAATTTTACGAACACCTATTGCTTTAAAAGTTTAAAGTCACTTTATCTAGAGCCCTGAACCAGAAATGTAGCTTAGCAATACAATACAATACAATGAATAGATGTATTCAATTTCAGTGAGGCCTAACACTTTTAACAGCGTTTTTTAATGGCACATTGAAATTCGGCGAGTTCATTGTTTATTTTTTGTCCATCCACATCTGGTCATGGGTGATGAAAGTTCACGCCCTTAAACTTTAATTCTATCTACAAATATATACATCCGTTTGATGTATAAATTGACTTTGAAAACATTACAAAAAAAAAAAAAAATTAATGATTGCATGCAAAATGGTTTACTTTCTATTTTGTGTTGATTGAAAGAAGCAAATGCATTACTGTATGAACTTAATTTTACTTTAAATTTTGCATTTTAAATGATTTATACTGGCAAAGACACTATAAGTGATACTATATGTATGAGGAAAGGGACGTGGAATCATACATAAAACCAGTTTTTCTAGTTTCTCTTTTTACGTCCACTAAGCATTACACACCCAAAGCTATTTTTGACCACTAAACATCACACCCAAAACTGTTTATAATCATTAACAGTTAAACTCTTCTCGAAACAACATATAAAAATGGAAAATTCATCACATTATGGATTTAATTCTGTAAATGATACTTTTTATAATAGTGTAAATTTATGTTCTAACATTATGCAAAGTATTGCAACTTATATTACAGACCAGAGTTTTGCTCCATTACAATTTTGCATGGATATTTTAAAAAGATTGATTTCACATATTAATAGTTTTGCGGATCCCTTAACAACAGTAACTATTAATATTAATCATGAGGCCGCACCTACCTGTTATTATGTTATACATGCTCGCTTTTGTGAAACTGTTGCTATGCACAATACTTATTTAAAGGCCATGATTCAACATCTAAAGCCTGATTATTCTGATAATGTTTTGAAAGCAACCTATCCTGATAATGTCTTGAAAGTAACCTGCGCGAACCATCTACATATGGTGTGCGTAAGTTTAACGCAGATAATTCATCTGCTTGAGAACTGCTAGTAAAAAAGCGGGTAAGTTGTTTTTTTATGAATTATTAACTACTTCTTAGGATAAGAAAAGTGTAAACATATAAAAAAAAAAAAAAAAAACCACAACAAATTGTTACTTATAGTTCTTTTTATTAAGAACAGTAATATAAATGTAAAATACAGTAACAAAAAGGTTTTTTGCATATATAACTAATCAGCACTTAAATCTCCAAATGATGACTTTACCCTGGGAAAAGCTAATAATAATGTTACAGCCAAATTCTTTTACTACAGTGAACTCGACAGTTCCGGGTCAGTAACCAAATTAACGAATCTTGTCTCTTTGAAAGGAAAGTTGAGAGAAACAAAACTACATAAAATGTTAAACAAATACTTCCTCCCCACGATGATATAATTCAACAATTATATACATATGTTCAAATGTTTCTTTAGTGTCTTCAAATGCAAGCTGTTAATTTGACAGTTTCGGGTCGAAATTGCCATTTCCGGGTCACGTGACAAATGTTTATTTCTGTTATCAGGGGTAACCTCAAACAGCTGGTTTTTAATAACAAGATATTCATTTAACATTTTTATTAAAATAATATAAAAAAAAAAAACTAAAATATATCACTTGCAATTACCTATTGCATAAAAAACAGAACAGTGATGCACGAAAACTGATGCATTTTTCAACCAACTAATAAGTCACATTTGACAAAAAATGTAAATTTTAATAACACATTTTTAACATTGATTTATCACCATAAGCTTTAAATTATTCTTAAAAAGTTACGAAAATAGTTTTAGTAATAAATTGATAATTTTGAGAAATTCCTTTTGGCTGACCCGAAGTGTCGTATGTGAACTAGGTCAAATTTATCCGCTAGTTTGGCATAAACAACTTCGACAAGTCAATAAAAAATATATATCTTGTTCAGTAGTAAATAACCTACACATTTATGTGCAATACATACATGTATTACTAAAATCATGGCTACAATCAGCAATTTACGCTGTGACAGGTAAATAAAAATATTGAGATTTTGCTTTCGCGGGAATCGATGCAGTCAAGCCTATCGAGATTACGTAATCCGTTCTTGAAATGACAACGTCCTAAGTCGAAGTGAAACTAGTCAAGCTAATGG
Organism: Serripes groenlandicus; assembly: GCA_031761405.1. Classification (NCBI taxonomy): domain Eukaryota; kingdom Metazoa; phylum Mollusca; class Bivalvia; order Cardiida; family Cardiidae; genus Serripes; species Serripes groenlandicus. The sequence continues at coordinate 26,837,270 of JASEVX010000008.1, read as the reverse complement.
GAAATATGACTTGATAATCAAATTGTCAAAATATTGTATCATTCTCGAATACTAAACATCGGAATTGTCGATGACCCGGAACTGTCGAGTTCACTGTAGTAAAAGAATTTGGCTGTAACATTATTATTAGCTTTTCCCAGGGTAAAGTCATCATTTGGAGATTTAAGTGCTGATTAGTTATATATGCAAAAAACCTTTTTGTTACTGTATTTTACATTTATATTACTGTTCTTAATAAAAAGAACTATAAGTAACAATTTGTTGTGGTTTTTTTTTTTTTTTTTTATATGTTTACACTTTTCTTATCCTAAGAAGTAGTTAATAATTCATAAAAAAACAACTTACCCGCTTTTTTACTAGCAGTTCTCAAGCAGATGAATTATCTGCGTTAAACTTACGCACACCATATGTAGATGGTTCGCGCAGGTTACTTTCAAGACATTATCAGGATAGGTTGCTTTCAAAACATTATCAGAATAATCAGGCTTTAGATGTTGAATCATGGCCTTTAAATAAGTATTGTGCATAGCAACAGTTTCACAAAAGCGAGCATGTATAACATAATAACAGGTAGGTGCGGCCTCATGATTAATATTAATAGTTACTGTTGTTAAGGGATCCGCAAAACTATTAATATGTGAAATCAATCTTTTTAAAATATCCATGCAAAATTGTAATGGAGCAAAACTCTGGTCTGTAATATAAGTTGCAATACTTTGCATAATGTTAGAACATAAATTTACACTATTATAAAAAGTATCATTTACAGAATTAAATCCATAATGTGATGAATTTTCCATTTTTATATGTTGTTTCGAGAAGAGTTTAACTGTTAATGATTATAAACAGTTTTGGGTGTGATGTTTAGTGGTCAAAAATAGCTTTGGGTGTGTAATGCTTAGTGGACGTAAAAAGAGAAACTAGAAAAACTGGTTTTATGTATGATTCCACGTCCCTTTCCTCATACATATAGTATCACTTATAGTGTCTTTGCCAGTATAAATCATTTAAAATGCAAAATTTAAAGTAAAATTAAGTTCATACAGTAATGCATTTGCTTCTTTCAATCAACACAAAATAGAAAGTAAACCATTTTGCATGCAATCATTATTTTTTTTTTTTTTTTTGTAATGTTTTCAAAGTCAATTTATACATCAAACGGATGTATATATTTGTAGATAGAATTAAAGTTTAAGGGCGTGAACTTTCATCACCCATGACCAGATGTGGATGGACAAAAAATAAACAATGAACTCGCCGAATTTCAATGTGCCATTAAAAAACGCTGTTAAAAGTGTTAGGCCTCACTGAAATTGAATACATCTATTCATTGTATTGTATTGTATTGCTAAGCTACATTTCTGGTTCAGGGCTCTAGATAAAGTAGGTGTTCGTAAAATTGCTTCCAAACTCAAATAACTTTCCTTCAATACATGATTACTTTTAATACTTGATTTCTTTAAATACTGGATTTCTTTAAAACATGTACACCTTTTCTCACTACATTTTTAACCCTTTTCCCACATACACCAAATCTACTACAGTAATACTGGATTTCTTTAAAAAACGTCACACCTTTTTCATGAAAATGAGGTAGATACAGCCTAGATGAAAAAAGTATACATTTTTTTTGTTTATGAAACAACCAATGTCTACCTTTTCTCACCATGATTTTAACCCTTTTCCCACATACACCAAATCTACTACAGTAATACTGGATTTCTTTAAAAAACGTCACACCTTTTTCATGAAAATGAGGTAGATACAACCTAGATGAAAAAAGTATACATTGCTTGCTACAAAACAAAATGTACACCCTTTTCAATCCTGTTTCCCACATACATCAAAACTATAACAGTTATATTGGATTTCTTAAAAAAAAACGTCAAACCTTTTTTTCTTTAAAATAATAGCACCTATATCAAATAATGACACTTACTTAAGAATGACTAAAAATGGTACTTTACATAAATGACTAGGGAAATAAATGATTTGATATGAAAGATAAATGGATATGTTATGCCCTGCTCTGATGGAAAACATGTAAAACTATATCAGGAATTGTTTGATTCCATGAAATGAGGTAGATACAGTATAGATGGAAAAATGTCTTCTTTACCACAATTGTTCAAAAGCTATCTACTTCAAGACACTTAATGTGATAATGTAAACATCAAATGTATAAAAATACAACCTTTATACAAAAATGTATGAAAACAATAATAGGAATACAAAATTTGTAGAGGAATGTAAAAATATGTTGCAATCTGTTCACAAGATTTTACATAAGTTGTGAATTTTTTTCATTAAAAAACATTACTAACAATACATGAAAAACAGTGAATGAATACAAATTAAAAAAATGAACATATGAAATAATGGTCAATGTAATAATGTGTTTACTAACAATACATGAAGAAAAAAAAAACAGCGAATGAATACAAAATTAAAAAAAAAAAAAAGACTGAACATATGAAATCATCACGGTCAATGTAATAATGTGTTTTACTAACAATACATGGAAGAAAAAAAAAAAAAAAGAAAAAAAAAAAAAAAAAAAAAAAAAAAAAAAGCGAATCAAAATGAATCATACAAATCAAAAATGAATTGAGTTCAAATGTTGTGGTTGTAAAAACTATTTTTAACACAAAGGAAACATTGTAGGAAAAGGAGAGTATATTTTAGAAGCAGCAAATGCTCACAGTTTTTTAGTCTCTTAATGTAATAATGTGATATCAAAGTATAAAAAATAGTACAACCTTTATACAATAAGATTTGAAAAACAATAATAGGAATTAACTGTTATAGAGGAATGTGAAAATATGATTTAACTCAGGGATTGACACATAACTGTTTTGTTTTTTCTGACAAAGTATCTCTTTCTATAGATGTATCTGAAGAATTAAAATTTATATCCCATAAACTTAAACTTATGAAAAAAGTAGACATTGGTTGTTATAAAAACAAAAATGTATACCTTTTATCTATCCACTATAAGACACTAGTCTAACAATGCACATTGAAGTGTCGAAAGTTAACATACTAAATAGGAATTATTTCTTTTTACCAAAATGTTTTTAAAGCAATCTATTGTAAACAATGTCTTCTTTTACTACAATGTTTTCAAATGCTTTCTACCAATGTCTTCTTATACTACAATGTTTTCAAAGCTATCCAATGTAAGACACTAACAATGCACATTGAAGTGTCGAAAGTTAACATACTAAATAGGAATTATTTCTTTTTTTAAAAATGTTTTTAAAGCAATCTATTGTAAACAATGTCTTCTTTTACCACAATGTTTTTCAAAGTTCTTTTTCAAACAAGTTTTGTTTCACAATATCGAATAAATCTGGAGAATATTCTCGCGTTGAAATATCGCTGTCATTCCTTAGTGTACTGCCTGAAATGCTAAAATGATCGTATTGATTTTCCGGAGTCTGAACCGCAGACATTTCTGTTTCTTTACATCGTTCTTTTTCAAGCTCGCGATTGTTTCTTTTTTGCTCACGTTGTTGATTACATTTCGACGTTTCCTCGCGCTGTTGTTTAAGTCCTACTTTTATCTTAGGCTGTCGATTTATTTTTACACGCCTTTTCACAAATGTCTGACTTCTTAATTTTTTTTTTCGTGTCCAACACTGTTGAGATGACAACTTAGATAATATTCAGCCACCCATACATTGCAGCTAGAGCAGTATATATTTTTAAAAATCCATTTTTTACGAGTGAGAGGCATAACTATCAAATTATTCATTTTGCTTGAGTGTTTAAAACCGAACTTAAAAATTGAATACCTACTTCGGAATCGCACATGAATTAAAACTCGTCTATAGTTAGTGTCACAAATTTCGAAGCATTCTTTATCATAACATTGATTCCATTCTTTGTTTGCTTTAGTTTGAGAGTTAATGTTTCATTAATTTCACATTTAATGCTTCTTTTTTCGGGTGTGTATTGCACAAGTCTGAATTCAACTCGCTAAGACTGTAGTTTAGCAAAATCAATACCAGCTTGTGTCATAGCTTCACAACACAAATATAATAACACACACACACAAAACGAAAACAACTTTTATATACAGTTTCTCTTAAGTACTTTATACGACTAAAATGTTCTTAGTACGGCTGATGACGTTTATTTGATCGATTTGAACTATGTTGTTGAGTAGAAGGTCCTGCTCTCGCATGTGAATTGTAGACGACAGGTAAAGGCTGCGCAACATCCGTTTTTTCAGGAAAAGGTTTTTGAAGTAGCGATTCTGTCTGTTTGGCTGATAATCCAATAGACTAAAAATAAAAATAAAAAATATTACAGTCTCAGTTGAGTTTTATATTGTATTAGAAGTAAAACAATACTAAAAGTTATATTTTAATAAATGAACTATAATTTTAAAGAGGAAAAAAAAATGTTTACAATACCTGTTCACTCTCTATTTGCTGCGCAAATGGTTCCATATGTATTAAGCAATCCTTTAACGAAGTAGCATCGCTCCATTTAAATGATAAACTTTTTGATTTAGTTTTATCAAATTTTCCATCATCCCAACACTTGGAGTTGTCGTTCACGTGCAAAAAAGGTGTATCGTTCCACTTTGTAAGAGAAACGCTCCTATTATAACCAAACTTTCCTTGTACTTTTACTAAGAAGCCTTCGTTGTCATATGTTGGATCCATAATGATTGAATATGTCGTATCACACTGCGGATATTTCCAGGCCAAATACATTTTACAATTCAATCAACAGCTTTGGGGGAAAGGGTTTAGCTAGCTTTATTTATTTCGGGTACAACCATTGATAACTGCAATCAGTTATTCTAGCTCAGGTGGCACTGATAGCACTACTCTCCTTTTGCCAACGTTTTTGTTTAAAATCTTTTCAGTATTAAAATTTTCAATTTATGAGGTTTTTCCAGATTTTTGTCAAGATGTTTTCAAAGTTGTCTGCTGCAGATTTGTTGAAGGTGGGAAAGGGTTAAAGAAATCTGTTTTTATGTATACGCACTTAGCCAAATAAAACCAATAGAAATCATATTCCTGCAAAATATATTCAATAGTACCATGGATTAATAATGAAAAAAAAAAAAAAAATCTAGATAATATTTCTAAAATGTTAATTTTCCATGGAGCTTGAAGGAGACTCATCTTCAGACATCTGACTTGTGTAAGCAGTCTTTCCTTTCTGTATGACCGAGTCAAATTTTATCCATGCAAACCACTGGCATTCTAAGATCATACGGGCCAGCAGAACTGGCTGGTTGTTAAATCGCCAATTGTTGTCCTTAAATTCATTATACTTATTAGAAAGAGCTGAGCGTGTGTCTTCACGAACTTGGACTATTGCAAGAAAATAATCACTTTTATTTGTTGGGGCATGGATATTGTAGATGCCAACAGCAAAGGGTGTCAACAAATATTGAAGGTAATAATACAGTAGCCTTGAAAGCCTACCGTTACCATCACCATAAGGATGGAGCTGAACAAAAGAAGAAAAAAAACAAGCAAAAAACTTAATCATTTCAAGAACGCTCTCTTCTGTTACTTTTGTCTTTATCTTTTCTTTCAGATACTCGGCCATAAAATTTGCATAGTCCATCAACGTGGAATAAACTGTACGAAGGAATTCTGGGTTTGGATAAGTTACTGGCTCCTTTGTTATAGGACAGACAGTTGAACGAACACATTCAGACAGTTGACCAGCATTTCTTATCAAGTCTTTCATTAATTTTCCGTGAGCTTCTGAAACTAAGTCACTACTTAATATACCTTGCGTTTTCTTCCTTTGACAGTCAAAAAATGCCCATGCTTTCAACATATTTTCGTGTTCCAATTGAGGTTTTTCAGAATCACTTTTCTCTTTCTGTTTTATGGGGTTTTGTTGGACAATGCTGTTGATGATTTGTAATGGTTTTCTTTTCATATCATACATGTATGTTTCACATTCCTGTGTTGCAGCTTCCATTCTGGATCTATCTTGAAAACCAACACCTTCATCAATACTCATTTGGAAGATAAAATCATCCCTGAATTTTTTAATTAAACCGTCTGATAACTGAACCCCTTCATACTGTTGTTTGTAAGCGACAATGTCTTTAATCATTTGCTCATTTGTGATGTTTCGATCAGTTGTCCAGGAAGTACTGCTTGCAATATCAAAACTTAAGAAACAGCTAGTATGTTTCATCCCTTCATCTATTCTAACTTGTTTTGCCTTGCGTTCCAGTTCCATACTGACTGTTCTTCGTCTGAATTAAAAAAGGGGAAACAAAAAAGAAAGAATTTTATGTGGAAGAAAGTGGTGCAGAGGTAGAGAGTCGTCCACTCGTACCAAAGTTAAGGTTAGCATTTTTTATGAAATAGAATGATAGCAAAGCATTATATAATTTTTTATATATTTCAGCCACAAACAATTATTAATACTCCAATGTTTTAAAAGTTATTCAGTTGAACATTTCAGCGCTTTGATTTAAACCTATCTTACGAGTGTTTGTAACATGTTCACGCTTCAATGATTTAAAGCTATTTGGCTGAATGTAAACATCAATTAAATGCCACGCGACCGTCTTTATACGTAAAAGTTCAGTGTTTCAGTGACTAGGTTATGTTACAAACAAATGGACAATTACGTGTTATAAGTCAGTGCCCTGTTGTGATATATGAATTGTTTTCTTTTCTGAAATTCTGTACAAATATCGTAGAATTTCAGTTTTGAATACCGCAATAAGGCAAATACAGTTCAACATAAATCATAAGCTATTTAAACTAGGACTTTATTATCATAAGAACAATTTATTTGTTTACTACGCTGTGTTGTTCAAATGGACAACCATTTATTTCTATCAATTTGTAAAGTTCTGTTTATTCTTCTGTGTGTGTGTGTGTGTGTGTGTGTTAAACTTTATAAAATAAAATTAAAATATGCGAGTAAACATCGTTACCTAGCTTTTACGCACAAGCTGCATATATCGTTAAAACGAATGTGTGTGTGTGTAAATTCGCTCTATTCAAACTCATTGGGACCGCAAATGGTTGATACAAGAAGTAGAGAGAGAGGGAGATATTCAATCAAGAACACCTCATATATTGTAAGATATTTCGTTAATATTAAGGAGGAAAACAAACTATGATGAGATAACATTTGAAACATCAAAGAAAATAGTATACATGTGATGAACTGATACGCCCGTAAAAGTATGTTTGAGGGCAGTGCTTTAGTAATTCGTTAAACAATACGTGTTTAAGAAGAACGTGAGTGTTGAAGCAGATGAGACTCCCCGTTTATATATCGTCTGCTACTCGATTTTATATGTCTATGGTTTAAGCTGGGCTACTATACCGATATGTAACGTATATACCCAGATTTATGAAAGTATTCTACCATAGTAGATGTGTTAACATAGCGCGTTATGGGAACATGTCTGACATTCGTACAGTAACGTTTAAGGTTTCAGCTGTCAACAAGATTGTGTTTGTTTATAATAATGATAGCAAACAATAATGAAAATGACTGTAGATACTACGTGTTGTAAACTAGGACATAAAAATGGGCGTTAAATTTAAACCACGATCAAACGCGGTGGTATGTTTACAAATCCTTACCTTCCAGTGTTTTCCAAGTCTGCTTTCGTATGAAGTGAAGATATTTTCCGTTCTCTTTTAAACAACAAATGTTCAATGCGTAAAAATAAGCAGAGTATTTTTCTTTTAAATACTCCAATTTGGTGTACACTTCATGTTAAAATGGGCAACCACCCTTACAACGGATCTGACGTTTTGAGTGTTAAGTGTTAAACTGAGCATTCACCCTACAACGGATTAAGTTTGTCATTCGCTTAACCACCCGTTTAACCTGTTTTCACATAAAATAAGTTTGCAGCGGATGTCTTTCAAACCGTAACTCGATAAATAAAAGTTAAACCATTGAATAGAAACGAAAATGTGACAAACGGTGAAACTAGGCAATATGAGCAAATACTCATTTTATCATAATGATTTGGAAAGTCATCTGCTTCATACGCATACAAATCGTTTGAAGGCGGAGAAAAGGGTTAATTCTTTTTTCCATTTGTGGTTATAAGCAGACGACTTTTGTCGGTTCGCACTTTCAACAATTCCTGCATTATGTTATAATTTACGTCCCGCAATTGTTTGATGGTTAGCGAAGCTTGCCGATTTTTTTTTTCAACATACTCTGCTACCATCGCAGCTATTCGTGTATTATCCTCTCTATCCATACTTATAAAATATATGTAACGTGTTTAAATGTTTTTACGTGAGAATGTGTTATAACTCGTTTTCCGAAAACTGCGTATACATGTATATATATATATATATATATGATTCGAACCGAACCGGAGTTACGTGGGCGTAAATAGATAGCGCAACACATGAAAAGTGTGCTCTTTAGTTTACACGAATAAGATTAGATTATGAGCTATTTTAAATTTGACATTTATTGCGATAGTTGTAGAAACATATGTTTGTTTTGTTTTATTGAGGTTTTACGCCGTTTTCAACATTAGAATTGTGTATACAGAGAAGAAGAACGAAGTGCATGCTGATCTTAGTATGTGCTAATGATTTGTTAAACCTACATTGTGTCGTGTCACCTAACCATCTCTCATTTTAGGAGGGAGGAAAACTAGAACACGTTCAATCATCCACCCGTTCTATTGAAACAGAATTGCGAAATAAAAAAATAACATGACATGACTAAAACTTGTCTTTTAGCTGAAAAAGTGTTCTCACACTTAAGTATTTACCATGGTCAGTTCTATCAAATGATAACACAATTTTGAATGCAATTTAATACAAAGTAGAGTATATCGGTATAAATGGAAAATAAAGTAAATAGCTTTTGAATAATATCGCATTTATATACAGACTGAACGTGACCTGTTATAGAAAATAAGAAGAAGAGCACAACAGAAAGAGTAAGGGTATATTATAGGTCACGGATGGACCTATATATTTTGAAATACAGTTCAAAAGATCATATCACGAGTCGGACGTTAAAACACATTAATCACTTTTATCCCCCTTTCCTCATATATTTATATAACGAATGCTGTTTGAGAAATATGATGTTTTCCTTTATAAACGCGAAAATAAATGTTTTACTTCAAAAGTCGTGCATATGAAAAGAGAGAACAGAATAAAATGACAAAGGTAGGAGGGAATTTTCGAATTCCACGTTTAATTTGATATAAATCAGCATTTTCAGACGCATAGAACAGAAGAAGAAGAAAGAAGAAAAAAAGAGTAAAATTTCTCAAGCAATTCAGCATCATATGTTTACGTAGGCAGTATGAATTATCATATTAAAATGACTATTTACTGGTATGTCAATGTAGACGGAATGACTTCGTTTAAACCGGAAAGCGTGGGACACAACATTTTCTGTTTACAAGAATAAACCTCTTTAGTTAAATATGTCATCATGAACAAGATAGGGGATTTTTAATATGTGAAATGGTGTTTCATTAATTTGTACGCGAATTCTCTAATCAAACTGCGACCAATCACTGTTTAAAGAAATTGAAATCTCTGACATCTTAAGTATACGATGAACATTAGAATGGTTATTACTTGTTCCGCGAACGTTTTTTTTTTTTAATTCAAACTGATAATGAAAGCGTTGAGTTAGATGTGATCCTTATTTTATAGTGTTAAGAAGTGGCGTGTTAAATGTTAAAGAAGATGGGTCCCCGTCTTACTGGAGCGACGCATTAACTGTTAAAATGGGCAACTACCCTTACAACGGATGTGACATTTTGAGTGTTAAGTGTTAAGTTGGGCAATCACCCTTACAACAAAAGTGACGTAGGAGTATTTAAAAGTGTTAAAACGGGCAGTCTGCTCGTATCTTTTTTCGGTTTCGCAGTAAAAGCACCAGGATTTGTGTTTTTACAACGTGAAAGAATAAATAATGGCTCCTTATATATCACTCGAAGTTCTTGAGAATGAGAAATAAATTTGACCGGTATCTTAAATGCATTAATTTCACTTTATGATTTCAAAACAAGAAATACATAGGTACCCGTCCGAAATACGTAAGTTCCCGCATGTTTAGAAAAGGGGGTCCCCTTTCTATCGGAGCGACGCATTCACTGTTTAACACGGGCGACCACCCTTACAACGGATATGACGTAGGAGTGTTAAGCGTTAAGTGTTAAGTCTGTACCCTCACCCTAAACCGGAAGTGACGTAGGAGTGTTAAGTTTGCGCACCCACCCTAAACCGGAAGTGACGTTGGAGTGTTAAGTGTTAAGTTTGCGCACCCACTCTATACCGGAAGTGACGTAGGCGTGTTAAGTGTTAAGTGTTAAGTGTTAAGTGTTAAGTGTTAAGTGTTAAGTGTTATGATTTAAACCCTCATTTCTATACTACTATTATGATAAAACGCTGCTGATCCATTGTTTACTGGGTAACAAGTACTAGGTTCCGAATGGTTCAAATACATCCACCAGGGTCGCTTCGAACGGTAATCTACCTAGGAATGCCCTGTATCCAATCCTTCACATAGAAGTATTACCTGAATACCGCAGTGCTTATACGTACTATATACCGACATCGTATGGAAATCGCCGGACCCATTAGGGGTTGGTCTATCTGAAGACAGGTGTGATCATGAATCTCAATGCTCGATGCCGTGAACAACCATGGGCGGATATTGATGTCGTGAACAGATAAATCAATCATCTGGTTTTTGACAGTTATTGCTTCTATCTAGCGCACTCGCCGTCTACGTCTGGACAGGATATTAAAATTAAAATTGAAAACCCTGATATCGGAGAAAATTCAGGAGGCATGTCACAATCATGCCAGTTGAAACTGTTTGGCGGAAGAAGTCCGTGTGATTGATAGGTGTACATATACATGCTATTGAATGCTAATCTACCTTGAATATGTGTTGTTGGTTTTCATTTTCAAATGACAACGTTATTCAGGATCCTTACGCTAAATTTTGCAGTGATAGATAGTAGATAGTGGTTTTATACAGTAATACAAGGCCTCCGGTCCAAAATACACTATGATTATACCAAAGAACATGACAGTAGTTGTGACAATGGTTATAGTTAACACTCAGTTTACTTGGTGAATCAATGTGTTATACAAGATCCATTTATTAAATACATATGAGAATAAATAGACAGTTAAGTGCTTAAATAGTTTTCCTTTTGTCGAATGCCAGGTTCAAGTACTTTGCAGGTGCAATGATTCACTGGTTACGAGTGTCCAACATAGTAATCACAAATAAATTATCACATATATTGTAATTTAACTATTCTTGTAAGAAATGAGTATTTCTCATATACCGGACACCATGAACCGAAAATGGTCTGATATTTAGACTCCTCCAAATTGAAAACAATACATGTATGTAGTTAAAAATAAAAAATCTTGTCATCAGACGAAATTATACGTTAAACCAAAGAAGAATCAAAGCGCTGAAAGCGCTGATGGTATAGGGGGCATATGTAAGTTGAAAACATATGGCATAGATCATATGGACAAACATTGTTGAAACAATGAAACAATGACCTTTAAACAAACCAAACCAAAAATGTTTGAAGCAACACATTTTGCCTGCCAATAACATATATCTCATTTGTCAAAGTTTTACCCTTTTCTTGTATAAACAAAATATCGAAGGACAAAAGATTGACAAAAAAAACCCGAGCAGCTACCCTTAATTAAAATATTTCTAGTTCAGAAATCACTAAAGATCCACAATGTATATTGTAATCATGCTGATAAATGAAAGACGATCGAAAGCATGAAAGAGTTATGTTTCTTTTGCACTGCACAATTGCAGCTCTGGGTTTCCTATACACCAAGTCTTAAATTGATATATTGGACATATATTGAGACAATAACCGAAGAAATGAAAAAATTGAGTTTACACCTAAAAAACAGATTAGATTTGACGAAGTACAAAGCTTGGGGAAGCACTCATTAACGAAAAAGGGAATTTCACGGAACGCATGTGTTGCATATAATAAGTGAGAACATTGAAAGACAAAACACTCCAAACGCAGCATGCTAAATTTATGGTTATGGTGCACTGCAAATCTGTAGGTCATAAGTTACCTACAAACCAAGTTTGAAATTGATACAATGAAAGTTAATTGAGACAATCGCTGAACTAAATAACGAAAAATGGAGATAACTGAAAAAACAGACCAGAGTTATGTACCTAGTACTTTGCCGTTCTCCTGATCACACGGGTATAATTGTGACCACTTTGAAATAAATCTGCCATACAGAAACAACGTGTTAACCAATACATGCAATCCATGACGGACGGACGAATGCACATTCAGGCAGACAGCCGGCCGGACGCCGGATTATACCTCCAAGCTTTACAGACGGAGACAACTCATAAAGTATTGATTACAGAAGACTGGTCCGATGCGTCAAAACACGTCAGCTTAGATTATGGTATTTGTAAAGTATTTGCAATTTAATTGTATCTCCGAAACGGGACCGGACCGTCAAGGTTAATTTTCAAAAACCTATTTAGACTACATTTCTAGTTTATTTGTCAACAGATACATCTAGGACTATATTACACGTTGATGAACGTTGAGTCTTAAATTAACGCAAATGCATATACATTATAATTTTAGTCCCAAAATCGCTAGAAGCTTCTCAATTATAAAATAAATAATGACCTTGCGGTTATAACTCGGATGTGTTGACAAATTCGGCCAAATTTCATTCCGACGTTTGACAAAAGTCAATGCGACATGCGTCATTCGTCTTTCACCAATGGGCTAAGTCTATGTGGAAACGCAGCCAGTTGCTTGGGAAGATTGTTGTGAGGAGTACTGGTTTTAGAAAACCAGGAAATACATTTGTAGGTGAACTGGCCGCCGTGATATGACTGAAGAAATGTTAAAAACGGCGTTAAACCCCAATCAATCAATGTTGAAATTAACTTATCTATAATTTGTAGATTTAATTTCTATTTCCTAGTAGGGTCTACATACAGCGACACATGAGAATATTCAACACAAAACGCGACCTGTTTTACCAACAATTCCCCAGTAGCGGTGAGACCGTTTGTAACATTATTTCATGGCATGTATACACAGTAGGACCTCTCTCTTTGGACGAATTATGTTGTAACAAGTTTGTTTACAGTATTCCTTAACCTTGACCACATATACTAAATATACAGCAAACAACATTGAACTAAGGCATAACTATTGACCTATGATTTTGAATAGTGATGAAAACATTGTGGAAAAAGACAAACTTGTTGATTATCATTCATCTGTTAAGGTTAGTCAAATGTGTCTAAAAGGGGCAAAGGTTAAAATAATAACTGTAGACAAATGTTTTCGTTATCTAGGTTATAGAAACAAATTGATTCATGTTTCAAAGCATTGTTTGAAAAGGAGGAATTGCTCATTGTCAGCAATTGCTCCGTTTGTAAATATACTTTCAACATTTGTTTGTAACTAAGTAGCTATAACGGGAACGGTTCAACCCTTTCCCGCTTACAGTCGCTTTATGACGCATGTGCTGCAGACGGCTGCAGAATTGTTTATCATGACCCATTTCCTCTTTTTCCACAAAGGTTTCAACTATATATTTTTCCCCTTGATGTAAGGCAAAATTGCTCGTAATCATTCATCTCTAGCATGTTATTCAAAATGTGTCCGGAAGGGAGAAAGAGGGAAAGAACGTCCATAGTAAAACGTTTAAATATGAAAAGAATTAATTTGAAACGTGTTTGAAAGAATTGTGTGAAAAGGAGGAATTGCTCATTGTCAGCAATAGCTCCATTTTCAACAATATTTTTTAAATATTCGAACTGTTATAGTATCACTGAAAGGGTTCCGCTTCCATGGGAAGGATGTAACCATTTTCCGCCTACAGACGCTTACAGATGCATGTGCAGCAGACGACAATCGAAAACATTGTGACAAAAGGGGAAATTGCTTTTCGTAGGCAATTTCTACTTTTGCCACAATGGTGTCAACTCCTTTCAATAATTGTATTTACAGTGCTTTGCACATTTCTCTATAAGTCGACTGTTGTAAACTAATGGGGTCACAGAACGGTCGACGTTACCTCACACTACTGACATTGAGGTCAACCATAGTTCAGAGTGTGTTTCATTCATAGAAACTATTTTGTCTCATAAATTTATGCAAGCGGAGGGTTTCGTGATTCGGTCGAACCAATGAAATCGTTGAAAAGGCAGATTATAACCAATCAAAACTCGATTTTGGTGTAGGTATACACATGTGGACTGCGGTTGCAGCTTTAATCCGACTTTTCGAAAGCAGCTTCGCTATGGGATAGTGGCGAAACGCCCCTATCCCAAAAACAGTTGTCAATGCGAAAGAAAAAATTGTTTATTATAAGCAATTTCTAATTATTCAACACAAGGAATCCGCTGTGGTCGAGTGGTTAACGTTGGGGATTTCGAAACTGGGTGTCCCGGGTTCGATCCCCAGTCGCGGTACTACGGTCATGGTGGAGGGCAAGGTACATTTTCAAGCCTAGTACTGGTTTGTTTATCCAGGGATCATGAATAAGTGAACTGTCGCCGTGATATAGCTGAAATAATGTTGAAAGTGGTGTAAAACCCCAATAAATAAATAATAAATAAATAAATAATTATTCCACAATGTTTTCAAAATGCATCTGCTGCAAATATATCACAACTCGGCGTTAGTGGTGAAAGGGCTAAAACCTCCTGTCATATATAGCGGTCAGTACTGGTCATTTGAATGTGAAATCCAGAGCTATATTCAAATACTCATACACTATTTGGTTATCAAGGAGGTAAGCTCGCTTTGTTTCCCGATTGATTGATCGTACGTTCATGTTGCAGACACATTTTTGGGAAACATTGTGGGAAAATGAAAAATTGTTCTAGACGAGCAAGTTCACATTTCCTCAAAATGTTTTACATTACAATTAAAAAGAATACTTGCAATTTTCCACACATTAGTTTTGATTTCTCATGCATTGTCAAGGGAGGGGACAATTAGCATGTTATATACGAAATTGTTCATCCTCTATATAGTATATGGTATACAAAAAACAGATCTTACTAAACGTTTATGTATTTATGTAACCGTGTTTGATCTTCTTTAATTAATTAATTAATATGATTGTATGACGAGATGATTGATTGATTGTTTGGGGTTTAACGCCGTTTATAACAATTTTCAATCTCAGTTATATCACGGCGGCCAGTTCACCTACTCATGCATTTCCTGGTTTTCTCACACCAGTACTCCACATAAAAATCTTCCCAAGCAACTGGCTGCTTTTTCACATAGACTTAGCGCATTTTTGGAAGACGAATGACGCATTGACTTTTGTCAATCGTCGGAAAGAAAGTTGGCCGAGCCGTTATTGGAACTCACAACCGCTGGATTGATAGCCCGCGTCGCTACCGACTGAGCTACCGGGGCTCGGCGTATGACGAGATGTATATATGTTGTATAAGTTAATAAAATATATTCTATTCTATTCTATTCTTAAAAGCATATTTCAACAATTTTGTTTTGCTTATATTTTGAAAAGAATGAGTGGTGGAATTTATTTAAGTTATTCACTAAGTTGATTCTTGACTCAAATAGTTACCTTAGCGACTAACAGTAATTGTTGTGAAATGAAATATGTTGGCATTTTTGCGAGGGAAACTAAAATGAAGAAATATGCTTAAAAGTATTACTTAGCGCTAAGTAAGATTGGTGGAATTGAGCCCTAATTAAATTATTGATGACACAAAGGTTGAAATATAAACATACATATATGCTCACTTACGGCAAAGGGGTATTGTCTTAACCCTTTTCCACAAACAGACGTATTTTGAGCCCTCTGCTTTAGACGACTTTTAAAAACATTGTAGATTATCGATATTTTTTACCTAAATTGCGAATGGGTGATTCCAGTACCAGGGAAATTGTGAAAAAAACGTTAATAATATGTCGTTGTCTGTTTAAATAAGCTTACAATACAAGCTAGATGGTTTTATCAAGTAAGTTTTAATCGACATCAACGAGACGCTTTAGATATGCATTCGTCTTCAATAAGTATTTGTTTCTTTTCACATTTATCCGACTGGTGCGATCAACGTACCATAGATAGCTAATGCAACGATTAAATAAATCATACTTAACATTAAATTAAATCTCAAAAATATGCATCACATCAGCTAAATTTTTTAATCGCCGCCATTTTGTTTCAAATATACAATTATTCCGTTAATTATTTGATTCGGTTAAATATCACATTCGGTAAACAAATGCGACACCTGAATATACGGCACTGAAAATGTTGGGATTTGTTTAAAAAAGTAAACAACGGGTTAAAATTATGATAGATGGCCAGAATTGTCAACGGGTCCGTTGGACCCTGTCAGAAAAGTGTGAAGAACCGTTTGTAATTGTGAATGGGTCCGTTAAAGTTTAAACGGTACCATCTATAGAAGGACAAGCATCTATTTCTTCTGTCAAAGTGGATTTGTTTGTGATATTTTAATAGCATTTTTACCACTTGCAGCAGACAACTTTTGAAACAGTGTGACAAATGGAGACATTGCTCATAGAGAGCAATATCTCCTTTTCCACAATGTTTTGTGTTCTTTTCTGAAATATTTAGAAAACCTTTGTCAAAGGACCAATTGGGCGCTTTTACGTCCAAAACCTTGAACCATATGTACAAAATGGACGGGGGATACATCTTATTCTAAGACAATGGGTAAGGAAACTCAATTAGAGCGTTAACAAGATTTCCCTTTAATTTGACATAGTGACCTAGTTTTTAACCTCATAACCAGTTTCGAACTTGTCCAACATTTATTAGAGATGAATGTTCTGATTAACTTTCATGAAGATCGGTTGCAAAATGTAGCATATAGAGTTTTAACAAAGTAATTGTTGAAGATCACGAGGCACGACGCACGGACGCCGGAAAACATGTGATCACAATAGCTCACCTTGAGCACTTCTTGCAAAGGTGAACTAACAAAAAATGTATGTCATGGGTATTTATAACAAAGAAATGATATTTTTCATAATAAATTATCCATCAAAAAAGTTAGTGTTCAATCAGATGTTTTAAATGTTGGTGAAAAATGAAGTATGTTAAATTTCATTTGTAATACAATGTAAGCGTTAAAGCAAAATATAATTTAGAAACAGATTATTTTATATTGAAATATAACTAGCCCTGATGCACATTTAAGGTTAAAATGCCATTCTCGAATTTCCAATGTTGGATTTTTGTAAATAGGAGATAAAAATATATATATTAGACTTCAGATGGTTCTGTAGATTAGAGGATCAGGGCATTCCTAGATAGGAAGCATAATGGCTTATAATAATGTTAAAACACCATTCTTATGAAAGTGCTTGTCTAATTTGTTCCATCATAGACCATCTTCATACTTATTTAAGCCATATTGATTGGTTGAAATACACAGTTACCAGGCGGCATCAGAAAAGTTGTAAATACCATTTTTAGCTTCAAATGACATCTCATCCTAATACACTGGGAAAATTTCAACAAATCTTCACGGAGGTCCTCTTTCAAATTTGTTCAAAGATATACATTCTGAACACATCTGTTTTTACTGCGGCAGGAGGAAGGGAGTGAAATGCCTAAACTGTAAGACACAACTGTTTTGATAGATTACACTTCTAAGTTTACTGTCATCATTGTAAACATTAATAGATTGCATACTGTCAATGCATCAGTTGGTCCAGTACAGTCAATCAACAGAAAAACACTGCACTGTAATGAATGATCATGGTGGGATTTCTATAGAGCTATTGGGTAATATAATCATTTATAAAAGTACAATGTGAACAAATGATAAATTCAGAGTTGGGGTCAATTCATTTTCACAAGACCTACAATAATTTATAATCTTGGAAACATTTCATTCTGGCCTGATGCATCATTTCTTGTCTGTCATGGTTTTCTTTTAGATGCATTGTTCTACATGCATCTGCATCTCCTCTTAAACTATCGCAATTCTACCACTGCTTTCAGAACTTTGATAGTACATATTACAGTATCATTTAGAAACTGTAAAAGTAACGTTCACCCAACTATGCAATACGCAGTGCCGTAACGTGACCCATTCTATTATTTGTAAACGATAAATCATGAATACTTCGTAGCATTTTTCTCGCGAGACGCTATCCCTATCAACCGACCAATGGGAAAGACTAAATTAATCACGTGGATTGGTCACTTTCCGCCATATCATTTCATTGCATCAATTTACTTTGCTAAAAATCTTGTTTTTCCCTGCATAAATGTAAAACAGCATATATTTGATCTCAACACTGATATCATATCAGTGCATCACAATTAGAAAACTTTAAAATGCTTAAAACACCGTTTTATTTTGAAATAGTATTGTTTTCAAAACAGAGAGAAATGCTGTCAATTTTGTGTGGCTATTTGCACAACAAACCATTAACATAGTTTATGAAGTAACTTTCTACTTCTCAGAAAGTACTTTTGTATTGTGATGTGCAAACAAACAAAATCTTACTTTATTTTTATTTGTTTACATGTTCTTGTGTAAATATATGTATTGTGATCTCCTTCCTAGCTGTGTAAAGTGTGTTAACCAGTCTAACAGGATTTGGGGTTTTTTAAATTCATATTTGCCTGCGATTACACGAAATAAACATTGACATACGGAAAAGGAGAAGCATTCCCTCTAATCTGCAGCAGATGCTTTGAAAACATTTTTTTGTGTGTGCAAACCTATGAAAACTTTCTATAAATACAAGTTTAATTAGTGGATCGAGTTGACAGATGCTTTATTAACCATTATCTGGCAATATATAGCTGCGAACAAAATTGGGAAAATGAGAAGAATTTAACAACTCTGCAGCAGATGTTTTTGAAAACATTTTATTGCAAAAAATATGAAAACTTTCTATAAATACGAGTACAATTTGTGAATCGAGATGAAAATTGCTTTATTAACCTTTATCTGACAATATATACCTCCGAACAAAATTCGGAAAATTAGATGAAATTCAACAACACTGCAACAGATGTTACTGCAAAAATATGTAAACTTTCTATAAATACGAGAATAATTAGTGAGTCGAGTTCAAAATGGTTTTATCACTCTTCAATTGAGCCTAATTACGAGAATATGGTGAACTCTGTGTAAAGTATCGACCCGGATCAGCCTAATCATGCCGCGCAGGCTAACCCAGACATACACTTTTCGCCTCCATACTTTCTGGTTTGATGTATGAGTTGAAGGTAGTCATTGTCAGTGAATATTAGTCATACAGCAGTGAAAAGCTAACTTGAAGCGTATTTACATCATATCTGGACTATTGACATCGTGTAACGTTTTCACGTTACGCAAACAAAGGCAAAACCATGCGTGCGCAACGTCTTAAATAAGCACTTATTAACAGAACTCCAACATAGTTCTAAATGTATGTAGAAATACTATGAAGTAATGTACTTTGTAAGTCTCTTCTTTCCATGATGCTATGTATGGTTACATTTGTAGTCGGGCCAAGCTGCGATGCAATTTAGTTAATTATTTAAATCGAGAACAGTTTACCGGACTTTGACTGTACAACCGTCAACAAGTGTGCACTCTATCGTACGACAGCCTTGTGTTTCAAGGGCCATAGCTCTGTCGTGTATATAAATGATTTGTCGACGTTTTTTTAACTTACCCAAACGATAAACAATAGCACCTGCTTGTGCTGCACTTCTTTCTTTACACATTTTATGAGACACCGACTTTTAGTATTTTGAGTACTTTGATTATGCCAGGGTCTTTCAAATAGTATTTGAAAGACCCTGGCATAATCAAAGTACTCAAAATACTAAAATACTAAAAGTATGCATAGTTAAAAGAAATTGCTTACTTATTTGCTTTGAGTAATATATCATTTTAAAACCATGTTTTTAAACGTATGTGTCTGTTAATTCCATTTCAGAGTCGAGGTGTATTAAGATGAAAGTATCAGGCCTCCTTATTGTCATCGTGCCATGTATGGTAGGAATGATGGTTTGTCAAGACTTTTTTCCACCGCCACCACCACCTAGACCAACTAACGACGGACTCTTCGGGTTGGCAGCTCTCTTTGGAGGTACTATCCCTTTCACAGACAAGCATCTTCTCCATTTGACACGATGTTTTAAATTTTATACAATAGTTGTTCTGTTACATATAGAAAGCATCCATACTTTTGCAAAGATGTTTACAAATTCGTCTGCTGCAGATTTGTTGTCTGTGAGAAACGGTTAAACGTCTTCAATACAGTAGACCCTCGTCATTTCTGTTAAAGTTAAAAGCTGCGTAACAGATACAATATCAGTTGACTAGTTGCGAAATATCTGCGTGTTTACAAATGGTGTTTGATACAAAGTCAGACTTTTCTTTAAGTTGTCATACAGTGCAGGTATTGGTCAGACTATGCGCATACACATGTCCTATGGTTTGTTTACATGGGAGCAATTCATGTCATTAGTCTTTAATCAAGGGTATAACGAATACATTTTAATGACAATTTTAACACAAATCCCAACATGATTGGTGTACTTGCTGTGGGAAGCAACGACATAAGGAAATATTTTCTTTACAAAATTAAACCGTTATGAGTTATTTTATCTGAGAAAACAAGACTGTTAATTTAACATTAGCATTTAATGGCCCTATCACACTATTGCGTATCGTACTGTACTAGCGTATGCAGCGTATGCAGCGTATGCAAAATATCACTCATACGCTGGTATACGCTGACATTCGCTAGGGGTACGTTAGGCATAGGTTTTATACGTTTCAAGCACGGTCGCATACGCTGGCATACACTGGCATACGCTGGCATACGGCGAGGCAGATTTTTGTTTAAGCATGCCTAAAATATGTGTGCGTATTCGGACGTATGGTTTATACGCAAAGCAGATGCAAGGTATACGCTGAAAACGCTCGAGTTACGCTAGAGGTACGTTACACTTAGGACGAGTATGCTGGTCATTCGCTGGCATACGCTGGCATGAAGGTGTACCGTACAGCTAGCGTATTGATGTCGCATAAGTAACGTACTTCTAACGTATGTTTGACGTATCTGCAACGTACATGTATAGTCATCTTGGCGTATGCCTGACGATTGAGTAACGTATACATAACGAACAACTAGCGTAAAATTGGCGTATCGTAAGCGTATCTCCTGCGTAATGCCAGCGTTTTGATAAAGTGTATATATAGGATCACATTTCTAGATCTTCTACAGATCTTGCAATGTGGAAAGGTCGCAGCTTATATGGGCACTTTGTCACGTGATAGCGGTACACTGGACATGCGCAGTTCATACGCTACTCACTCGCTAGCCATATTCAGACTACTCTGGTTATACGCTTGACATACGCTGGCGATACGCTACGCATACGCTACATATAGGTTCAATACGGTAAGTTTAAAAACAATTCTGTATTTTCAAGGGCTTTTTGTGTGTATGAATTGTCATACGCAACTAATACGTTTCGCTCATACGCAAAAGTGTGACAGGGTCATAAGAAAGGCCATAATAACTTTTATTACATACCTGCACATTTTCCAGCGCAAATTCATGCAGATTGTCAAGCGAAGTTCAAACACGACTGGTGAAAATTCCATAATAGTTCATAATCATAATTTTTATTTTAAGTGTAAATTGTTATTGTTTTTTTCGTTTTTTATGATTATTTAAGAATAATTTTTCAATTATTTGTACGTAAAAAGAAATATTACAGTAGCGATATTTTGCTTTGTATTGTCTACTCGGGGCGTGGGACATTTCACATCTCTCTCGACCTTCGGTGTTGCGAGATATCAATTTTCCACGCCAATTGTACCAAACCCGATATCGCTACTGCAACATAATATTTCCTATGTATTGTATTAACCCTTGTCCTCATACCACAATTCTGCAGCAGACGACTTTGAACATATTTTGTCAAATAATGGAAAATCTCTATAATTGAATGGATAACCTATGACTAAAAGTAGAAAACATTGTGACAAAAGGAGAAATTGCACGTTTTGTGCAATTTCTTCTTTTGTTACTATGTTTTCAAAAAGCCGTCTGCTGCAGAGGCGTCAGAAAGCGTCTATATGAGGGAAAGTGTTAAATGCAATATGTGTATACTGTCATTTATTATTTCTTTATTTCTATTATTATTGAATTTATTTTCAATCAAAGCATTGCAAAATACTAATTTAATTAAAGAAAACACAGCTGTTCAACACGGTTGTTTGTGCAATATTCGAATCATGGCTTGTTAAATATCGAACATGGTTCCTATTTTGAGGTGAATCTGTTCTGTTTATTTGTATATCGATTAATGGCAGTGATATATAACAGGGTTTTGTTGGCGTTTAGAAAGCAATTTATAAATTTAGCTAAACTTTTTATTATTATATTTTTATTTCAGGTAAGATAGGGTTACTATTGTTTCTCCTGTCGGTTAGGCAAATGGTGAACGTCATCGCAACACCAGAAGCGCCGGCTGTAATGGCACCCGACCCCCCGGCATCAACATATTAGGAGGGGGGAAATAATCGACGGAAACGTAAGCTGATAGATTAAACTCACAATGAATGAAACGTATGATATTTTAATAATGTCAAATAAAAGGTTTTTTAAAAAGGTGACTATGCTCATTTTGAGCAAAAGCTCCTTTTGACTCAATATTTCTAAAGGACGCCTGCTGCAGTTGCTTTGAAATTTGCCCTCCGGCTGGGAAGCATTTACAGATTACGGTGAAGTTGAATATTCTGCTTAAAAACGTCTGTGACTTGGTGTGTAACGTCTTAGTCTTGGTGTGTAACGTCTCTCGATTGATGCGTACGGTCTGTGACTTGATGTGTAACGTCTGTGACTTCATGTATAACCTCAGTGACTTGGTGTGTAACGTATGTGACTTGATGTGTAACGTCTTAGTATTGGTGCGTTACGTCTGTGACTTGATGTGTAACGTATGTGACTTGATGCGTAACGTCTGTGACTTCATGTATGACATCAGTGACTTGATGTGTAACGTATGTGACTTGATGTGTAACGTCTTAGTATTGGTGCGTTACGTATGTGACTTGGCATGGTTAAACATACTCACATCGGAAAGATCAATAAAAACAAAAGTCTGGAAACCGCACTATTCAACACGCAATTCAATTCGATAACAAACAAAGAAGTATATCAGATTATTGTAAATAAAAAGTTCGATGAACCATACATTCATAAATATTGGAATGAACTACTTCATCACAAATCCAACTGGTCGACTATATATGAATTCATTAACAATCTATACGACAACAGAATAAAACCGACTAATACATAAAATCTTCACATCAAGAGAAACACGTTTCAAGTTGAAAATGATAGATTCTCTTAACTGTCACGTTTGTAATATAATTGAAACATACGAACATGTCATTGTACATTATCCATTAGTTGCGGACAGTTGGTTACAATTACATAAACTGTTGGCAATATGTCGAATAGACAAAAACATATGTTCAATGCAGACAGTAATAGTCTAAATACCATCAACTTAACATCGTACTGTCACTTTTTTGTTTTTGTATATACAAAGCCTATTTCCTTAGTGAAAACAGAACAAAACTCTACAATATAGTTTTACTGTTCAAACAAGAGTTCTTCTATCTTTGGAAGATAGCAAACAGGAAAAGTACAGATGACGCCATGCTTAAAAATGTTCACGACAATCTTTAATGATATCAAACAAAACATTTTTCATGTCTTAGTCTTGGTGTGTAACGCCTGTGACTTGATGCGTAACGTGTGTGATTTCATGTGTAACGTATGTGACTTGATGCGTAATGTCTTAGTCTTGGTGTGTAACGTCTGTGACTTGATGCGTAACGTGTGTGATTTCATGTGTAACGTATGTGACTTGATGTATAACATCTGTGAATTGATGTGTAACGTCTGTGACTTCATGTATAACCTTTGTGAGTTGAAGTGTAAGGTATGTCGATTGCTCTGCACGTCTGTGGCTTTAAGTGTAACGTATCTCGATTGCTCTATACTTCTGTGGCTTGAAGTGTAACGTATGTCGATTGCTCTACACGCCTGTGGCTTGAAGTGTAACGTATGTCGATTACTTTACACTTCTGTGGCTTGAAGTGTAACGTATGTCGATTGCTCTACACTTCTGTGGCTTGAAGTGTAACGTATGTCGATTGCTCTACACTTCTGTGGCTTGAAGTGTAACGTATGTCGATTGCTCTACACTTATGTGGCTTGAAGTGTAACGTATGTCGATTACTCTACACATCTGTGGCTTGAAGTGTAACGTATGTCGATTGCTCTACACGCCTGTGGCTTGAAGTGTAACGTATGTCGATTGCGCTACACGCCTGTGGCTCTAAGTGTAACGTATGTCGATTGTTTGCACGTCTGTGGCTTGTACATTAACGTATCTTGATTGATTTATAACATGTCTTTATTGATGTGTTACGTCTGTAACTTGATGTGTAACTTCTGAGGCTTTGTGTGTTACATCTATGACTCGATGTGTAACGTCACAATATTGATGTGTATGTAACTATTTGTTATATAATTTTTTAAATGACTGTATCGAAATGTATACGTGCATCTAGTAGAAGTAATAGTAGTAGTAGTATTAGTAGTAGTAGTAGTAGAAGTAGTAGTAGTAGTAGTAGTAGAAGTAGTAGTAGTAGTAGTAGTAGTAGTAGTAGTAGTAGTAGTAGTAGTAGTAGTAGTAGTAGTAGTAGTAGTAGTAGTAGTAGTAGTAGTAGTAGTAGTAGTGGTAGTAGTTGTAATAGTAGTAGTAGTAGTAGTAGTAGTAGTAGTAGTAGTAGTAGTAGTAGTAGTAGTAGTAGTAGTAGTAGTAGTAGTAACCTTATAAATAAAATATATATTTTATCTTAATTATCCTTATTTTCAGGTGCAGCTATTATTGACGTCAAGCGATCCATTAGCTAAGTTTCGTATGCATAAGGCGTATTCGTACCGACCTGGCTTTGTTTACGGAACCAATGAATTGATAAATAGTATACACTTTGTTATGAAATATATATTTTTTTGATTCGTTAACTTGAATAAATTGATTGATTAATATATTTACATATTTATTTTTATCTGGGTACTATACCATTTGTAATAGTAGATCATATATATATCATTATGATAAAACGCTGCTGATCTATTGTTTACTGGGTAACCAGTACTAGGTTCCGAATGGTCCAAATACATCCACCAGGGTCGCTTCGAACTGTCATCTATCTAGGAATGCCCTGTATCCAATCCATCACATATAAGTATTACCTGAATACCGCAGTGCTTACTGTTCATTTTGGGGACAACATCCAGCGTCTAACGTTCTTTTATATTTCTTAATCAATAAAATATATTAAAACATTCTCATTGCGAAAGTTTAAAAAAAATGTCCATCGGCCGCCATTTTGAAAGGTGAACTCTTGAGTTGGTGGTACACACTATCGTGATATAAAAACACATTGGTATCGTAACCTCGTTTTACAATATTAAAACTAAATGTGTCATTTAATTGGAAAATGATTATTGAAATTCAAAAATGTAAAACAGAACATTTGTATTGGCATGGACAAGTTAATTGCTTTAAATCTGTTTCTTGTATTATAAATTACAAAGCTTAAGTAAGCTGATATTTTCTGCACATGTTAAATATTCACCGTGCTTCCTGTAAATTAATCTTTATTGGAGAGGACCTTCAATAAGCTATGAGCTTTCAGTCCAATCCATTTCTCCATTGTATATTTCTTGATGTAACCTACTATGTAAAAATATATGGGAATTAAATATGTTTAAACTAATTGCTTTAAATGTTTCCAACTCTTAATAGTATAAATCACAAAATTTTAAAATGCATAAGTTAGTTTAAACGTATTTATTTTACATCGATTGCGAAACAAGCTTCAATCTTATATTAATCACGATTGGAGACATAACCAGAACTCGCGCCGTTTGTGTGGACAAATCTCAAAGGCATTAGTTGAAAGTACTTGTTGGTACAATCGGAATTTATATTTCCAAATAAATGGCACATATACTTGGTTTTTTTTCGGTACTTAATGGCTTGCGTTGTTTTTATGCGGGGGATTCAGCTATGCTGAATACCTCCGTATACTGTCATGCTCAGCTTTCAGGAAGTGTAAATGTGTAAACTTTTTGTGCTGCCCTCTGTCTTTTCAAAATGGATAATTTTTCTTGATTGTCCAGTGATCAGTTAAATACGTTTCATAACAAGCTAAACAGTATGCACATTATACGAAGTAAACGTACACAATGTAAAGTTTTAATCCATGAAGTTGTATACATAATTTAGAAAGTTAAGTTAGACATAAGGATCTTAAATGTTTCTTTTAAATATATTGAGAACGAGTAGCTTGAAAGCGGGTAGCTTAAAATCCCTGCAATGAAAAATACAGAAATACGGCTGTCGTGCATCATCAACATTTTCCCTTGTTAACACTCTACAGGCTATCTTCATGAAAGATTATCAGAAAATTCATCTCTATCAATTCTTGGACAAGTTCGAAACTGGGCCATTTGAGGTCAAAAACTAGGTCACTAGGCCAAATTGAATCGAAATCTTGTTAAAACTTTGGAGGCCTTGTTTTCAACTTGAGCATGTTGAAACTTTATCAGAATGTTTGTCTTGATGATTTGTAGGTCAAGTTCGAACATGGGTCACGATGGGTCAAAAAGTAGGTCACTAGGTCAAATTGAAGGAAAAGCTTGTTAACATTCCAGAGGCCGCAATGTTTGCTTCAGCAGTTGGAAATATTGTCAGAATATTTGTAATAAAAATATCTAGGTCAAGTTAGAATATGGGACATATTGGTTCAGAAACTAGGTAACAAGGTAACAAGGCCAAATTGAAGGAAAATCTTGTTAATACTGTAGAAGCCACATTTTTTGCTAAGGCAGCTTGAAATTTGGTCAAAATGTTTATCTATATGATATCTAGGCCAAGTTCGAATATGGAAATATTGTTAACACTCTAGAGGCATTATTTTCAATTTGAGCATGTTGAAACTTTATCAAGTTGTTTGTCTTGCTGATATGTAGGCGAAGTTCGAACATGGCTTATGATGGGTCAAAAGTAGGTGACTAGGTCAAATTGAAGGAAAAGCTTGTTAACACTCTAGAGGCCACAATCTTTGCTTCAGCAGTTTGAAATCAGTCAGAATGTTCGTAGTAATGATATCCAGGTCAAGTTCGAATATGGGTCACATTTGGTTTGAAACTAGGTCACTAGGCCAAATTGAAGGAAAATCTTGTTAACTCTGTAGAAGCATCTTTTTTGGCTACAGCAGCTTGAAATTAGGTCAGAATCCTATATAAATAATATCTAGGTCAAGATTAAATATGGGTCATGCCGGGTTAAACACTAGGTCACTAGGCCAAATTGAAGGAAAATCTTTTTAACACTCTGGATACTGTTTAGCTTGAGCATGTTGAATGTTTTTCTTGATGATATCTAGATCAAGTTCTAACATGGGTCATGTTGGGTCAAAAAGTAGGTCACTAGGTCAAATTCAAGGAAAATCTTGTTAACACTATAGAGACAACACCCCCCGCATTTAAGTACTTTCAGTACTTTGATTACATTTTGGTCCTTATTTTCTTACCTATGTTTTATTGTTGATAATATGTCATGTAATGAAACCATGTGACCTCAAGTTCCCGTTATGCCTAAAACATTTAATAGATGAAATGTTCAAATTTGAAAAGCAAATATTGAAAATATTTTTTTATTTTATCTTTAAAAAGGGATCAAGGCATGACTAACAACAATTATAATGTGACGTATTCATTAATAAATTTACAAAGAAGCAATATCGAATGAGTAAACAACCGGTATTGCGCGCGCAACAACAACAAAATCAAAATCATGTTTGTTGCGACAGTCATGATCCTGCGATATTCGTGTAAGCGACTATCCAGTATGTCCACCATTACCCCTCACCTGAATTTCTCCCTGTTTTTTATTAAAACCATCATCTTTACGTGCGTAAAGTCGTCGCTGACGGTGACGGTGATGACGCACATAGGACAAAAGTTAAGACATTGTGTACGGTAATAACAAATATTAGAATAACTGAAAGGTGTTGAGTGCAATACTGGCGCACATAAGAGTAACATTGAGACAGTTCATACGGTAACGACGTGCAATCAGAACTACTGCTGTGCTGTTTTCTAATATTAGTTTATAGCTGACATTCTTTTCACATTAAACATTAAAGTACGAATGAATTACAAAGTTGATACGAAGGGCATTCAATAAATGTTGTCACTTGTCTTCGAATGTTTAAATTGTTAACTGCATCGGATACTAGTTCTGGTCAACCCTTCAACATATTCCCCCTGCACACAGAAACAAACCAACTTTTGAAGTATTGTTATTTACGACGTAAATGTTGTAGAGTAGTCTGCCCTTGGTATACTCTTGATACATCCTTTACAGTGACTCATTTAGAAGTAACATAGGATAATATCCTGATGAAATCAGACTGTTCCGTTGTACCAAATGATAATTACTACCTTCTCCTTGGTGTAGTGATAAAGGTGTCCACTTCGGCACTGGAGTCACACCAAAGTCAAAGGCTAGGAAGTGTTAGTAATGTAGTCGGTGATTGGCGCTCAGGGTTATGTGGTTAGCATTACGACTGATGCATCGTTGTAATGGATAGATCGTACTGACAGAATAGGTAAATTCTCCGTGTTATAACTTAAAATAGCCGTCCCGCGAGTCAACCAACATTATGGCATCTGCGTAATGCATCGTCCCAGATCAGCCTGCGCAGTCCGCGCAGACTGATCCGGGCCGACACATTCCGTATCAGGGGGATAGAGGTATAGAGTGATGATTCCTAAAACAGAAAATCCACAGGAGGCGGAAAGTGTCTGTCCGGGTTAACTTGCGCGGCATGCTAAGGCTGATCCGGGTCGATACTTTACGCAGAGTCCACGATGTTGGTTTTCTCGCGGGACGGCTCAAATGCCGTTGCAAAGGGGATAAAACACCAACAGTAACATACAGACAATTGATACTTTGCACTGTTTTCTATGTCTTTGACATTAAATCATAAGATGAAAGCATGAATAGAACATAATATATGCTTGTTTAAATGTAAGATCGAGATAGGGTTGCTTTGGTCAGATAAGCAATATCTGTTTTCACTCGCGGTGTGGCCACCGAGGAAAATATTCCTTCTGGTGATCACACAGTCGATCTTACACGGAATCTACTGTTACAAGTATCCAATGGGCTGTTTAACCGTCTAGGTGGAAAAGCAGCCAGTTGCTTGGAAAGTATGTTGAGTGGTGTACTGGTGTGGGAAAGCCAGGAAACGCATGAGTATGTGTACTGGTCGCCGCGCTATGACTGAACAATTGTTGAAAACGGGGTTAAATCCTTTCGCTGGTCTCACCAGCTAACACCTGACAGTCTGATCTGTAATAATTCCACATACTTACAGTTGACGTTTTTATACATGTATGTATCTGCATAGTTTAATTAATAGTTTTTCCTCCAATTGTCAACTTCATACGATAGTCACGCAGTGTCCTTTCTTCGAAATCGGAATTTAAAAGAGAGAGAGACGTTCTTGGCGAGTTGACATTTCGATTTATTTATTTATTTCGGATAGAATCAGATTTTATCGGATTATTCAGAATTACATTCACTATTAAAAAGACGGATACCATTGAACATTTTATACGGTCCGGCACCCCACTGGGAAAGTTGGAGAGACAGGTTTCAAAACAAGGTATGTCTTTTTTAACTTAACTTCATGCTCTATCATTGACATATATTTTACTTCAAACATATTTTATTGACAAAGTTCATGTATACAACATTGACAAATATTCAACAAACTTAGATAATTACTTTTGACAGGCAATGGGGTTTGGTTACAAGTTCTCACAACTTAGATACCGCCATTCACAACGATCCTTACAATATAAAAAACCTGTAATGAACTGACCCTGCTATGTATTCATCATGCGATAGTTGAATGAACACCGATGTTAAATAAATACAGTCAAACTTGTGTTAGAGGTCACCTCT
Source organism: Serripes groenlandicus (assembly GCA_031761405.1). NCBI lineage: Eukaryota > Metazoa > Mollusca > Bivalvia > Cardiida > Cardiidae > Serripes > Serripes groenlandicus. Next base: position 26,807,151 of record JASEVX010000008.1, on the reverse strand, counting down.
GTTAAGCAGTTTATAAGCAGTTTACTTAAACAGCATGGTATTCTATACTTGAATAAAGCTGTGTTCATCAGTACGATTTATCTCTACACTTGGTGGCTGCTTAGGACACGTTTAACTGTTTAACCATAATACAAAATGGTTGCAGTTTACTATAAATGACTGCTTAAGAAAGAACAATCCTTGGATCGGAGATTTCAGTATGAAGTTTATTTTCGTGGGCTGCCCAGTCAGTTCCACCTCAAATGATAAACTTCACGAACAATACCGATCTCTTGACCGAATTACCACGGAAATATCCGAGCATATCGAGGGCTTGGCGTGAAACGGTTGTAACTAAAATTGGTAAGTTTTCACCAAGGTTAATCACCTCGCCATAAAGTCTTTATAAGCGTTAAATCATTTTTCTTGGTAAACAATGGAAATTTAGGTGCCATTGCTCGTTCTGAGCAATGGCACCTAAATTTGCATTGTTTACAAAATGGTCAAAATTGCTCCTAAACCAGGGTTTTCAAAATAGGTTTTAAGTTACAACTGTTTCACGCCAAGCCCTCGATATATAAGTACTATATACCGACATCGTATAGAAATCGCCGGATCCATTATGGGTTGGTCTATCTGAAGACAGTTGTGATCATGAATCTCAATGCTCGATCCCGTGAACTACATGTACAATGGGCAGATATTGATGTCGTGAACAGATAAATCAATCATCCAGTTTTTGACAGTTATTGCTTCTATCTAGCGCACTCGCCGTCTACGTCTGGACAGGAAATTGAAATTAAAATTGAAGACTCTGACATCCGAGAAAAATCAGGAGCCGTGTCACAATCATGCCAGTTTAAACTGTTTGAGTTGGCGGAAGAACTCCTTGTGATTGATGCATGCACATATCGAGGGCTTGGCGTGAAACGGTTGTAACTAAAATTGGTATTTTTTTTACCAAGCTTAATCACCTTGCCATAATGTCTTTATAAACGTTAAATCTTTTTTTCTTGGTAAACAATGGAAATTTAGGTGCCATTGCTCGTTCTGAGCAATGGCACCTAAATTTGCATTGTTTACAAAATGGTCAAAATGGCCCCTAAACTAGGGTTTTCAAAAAAGGTTTTTAGTTACAACCGTTTCACGCCAAGCCCTCGATATACATGCTATTGAATGCTAATCTACCTTGAATATGTGTTGTTGGTTTTCATTTTCAAATGACAACGTTATTCAGGATCCTTACGCTAAATTTTGCAGTGATAGATAGTAGATAGTAGCTTTATACAGTAATACAAGGCCTCCGGTCCAAAATACACTATGATTATACCAAAGAACATGAAAGTAGTTGTGACAATGGTTATAGTTAACACTCAGTTTACTTGGTGAATCAATGTGTTATACAAGATCCATTTATTAAATACATATGAGAATAAATAAACAGTTAAGTGCTTAAATTTTTTTACTTTCGTCGAATGCCAGGTTAAAGAACTTTGCATGTGCTATGATTCGCCGGTAACGAGTGTCCGACATAATAATCACAAATACATTCAATCACATGAATTGTAATTTAACCATTCTTGTAAGAAATGAGTATTTCTCAGTTCTTCATATACCGGACACCATGAACAATGGTCTGATATTTATACTTCTCCAAATTGAAAACAATACATGTATGTAGCAAAAAGAAAAGAAAATCTTGTCATCAGACGAAATTATACGTTAACCCAAAGAAGAAAAACAGTTATTAATGCGAAAGAAAAAAATACTTATTGTAAGCAATTTCTGATTATTCCACAATGTTTTCAAAATGCATCTGCTGCAAAGATATCAAACGTCGACGTTAGTGGTGAAAGGGTTAAAACCTCCTTTGTCATAAAGCTGTCAGTACTGGTCATTTGAATTTGAAATCCACAGCTATATTCAAATACTCATACACTATTTGGTTATCAAGGAGGTAAGCTCGCTTTGTTTCCCGATTGATTGATCGTACGGACGACATTTAACACTTATGTTGCTAACACATTTTTGGAAAACATCGTGGGAAAATGAAAAATTTCTCTAAACGAGCAAGTTCACATTTTCTCACAATGTTTTACATTACAATTAAAAAGTATACATGTACTTGCAATTTTCCAAACATTGTTTTTTATTTCTCATGCATTTTCAAGGGAGGGGACAATTAACATGTTATATACGAAATTGTTCATCCTCTATATAGTATATGGTATACAAAGAACAGATCTTACTAAATATTTATTTATTTATGTAACCGTGTTTAATATTCTTTAATTCATTTATAAATATGTTTTGTTTGACGAGATATATGTATGTTGTATAAGTTTCAACAATTTTGTTTCGCTTATATTTTGAAATGAATGAATAGTGGAATGTATTTAAGTTATTCACTAAGTTGACTCAAATTGTTACCTTAGTGACTAACAGAACTTGTTGTAAAATGAAATATGTTGGCATTTTTGTGAGGGAAACAAATTATGAAATATGCTTAAAAGTATTACTTAGCGCAAAGTAAAGTTGGTGAAATTAGACCCTAATTCAATTATTGATGATACAAAGGTTAAACTATAAACATACATATATACTCACTTATGGCATAGTGGTATTATCTTAACCCTTTTCCACATACGGACGTATTTTGACGCCCTCTACTTCAGACACCTTTCAAAAACATTGTGACAAAAGGATGAATGGCTCCTAACGAGCAATTTCCCCTTTTGCCGCATTGTTTTCAAGTCTACACTAATTATACAATAACTGATAAGTATTTTTTATAAATTTGCCTTAATGTTTTCAAAGTCGTCTGCTGCATATTTATCGGACGTGGGAAAGGGTTTAATAACATAAATTTAGATAAAAGCAGTTGATTTGCAAAACAAGTGATTTGTTTATTGAGGCCGCGTTTCGTTTCGACGCAGCGTCAGTATTTAATAGGTTTCAATTGTGTGCCATGGTGTTGCGTAATCGAATAGAAAGCAACCAACATTATTATTGTAAAGAAAAACTCTGTAATATGTTTGAAGAAAAAAACAAATCCTCATGAATCAATAAATTGTATTAACTGATTTAAGAAACAGCAAGACACAAAATGCGTATGTCTTCTACCGTTATTAAAAATGTTTAGACACATTTAATGGATATTTAATAACTATTCCCCTGCAACCTAGACTACGCTTGTTTAATAGTTTGGTAAACGGCCGATTCATCAAAGCTCAGAAAAAACTGTTTTCGGGGATGTTTTTGAGATTTTTAAATAAATGAGTAATCTTGAAAAAATCCATGATAATTCATTGTTGGTAGATTGCGAAACAAGATACCATATCTATAGCTGCTTTTTCAGTCACGTGATATAAATGACACACAAATAGAGCGCAAACAAATTCTAGACTGAACAAGAGTTGCTGCAAGATGCAGCAATTCGATGTTAGCGCGGGAATCAACATTGTATGGCTAAAGAAAAACTGTTTGATTCGAAAACCACGAAATCCGCTTTTAAATATATGATATAATGATAACAATATTCTTTTAGCTAAATACGTGAAATGATAACAAAAAAAAAAAACTTTTCCCAACGTGTAGACCTCGATCTCCCAAAATTATTGTAAACATTTGTCTGCGCATGCGCGTCCTTTTTTCCCCTTAGTATATTCTTAAAATCGCAAAATTTAGTACAGTAACTTCGCATTTATGAAAATATGCCCATTATCCTGTTATTAAAACCCCGGTGGTTCCCAGTGATGTTACATAGACTCCGCTCTGGTATACTGCTTGTATTTAGTTATGTGACTTCGGGTCGAAGTCAAGAGAAACGAGGGAGAAATGTAACGGGAACGGGTATAAATATCACTTCTACGGCCTTGCTTTGGACGCCGGCTTTTATAGCGACATTTGTAGAGTGATTGACCTTTTCGTAAAGTTAAGCAACGTTTATCGCGGTTAGTGCCTGGATGGGTGACCCGAGATGGCTAAACGCCGGTACATGTTAAACTATGGTTTTAATTTACATTTTAATTATAAAAAAACTACTCGCATACAAACTCGAACGAGAACCAGTCTAGTGACGAACTGCTACGGAAATATCCGAGAGTTGAAGGTAAAATACGGCGCATGCGCGATCAAGACGATTAACATGGCGCATGCGCAAGCCCATTGTACCAGTGACAGTTTTTTCACAACCAATATATGCACTGGTGCTTAGGCACCCGTGCAATTACAAATGCAAACATAAGCAAAAGTCAAATAAGTAGAATGAATTCGACTTATTCTAGGTAATCAAATAAAATTACTAGTCTCTGAATGTGTACCTATCATATTTAAGTATATTACATTATTAGGATATCGCTACGCAATTATATACACAAGTTTGTAAACACTGCAACTACCCTTTGTTAATTTTAATGCTTTGTTCCCTCTACTTAATGAAAAAGATCATCGATTTTTTTTTTACCTAAATTGCGAATGGGTCCGGCATCAGGGAACTTGTGAAAAATAGCGTCGTTTCTAAAAAAAATGTGAATTTCAATATTACAGCTACTGAATAATATGTCGTTGTCTGCTTAAATAAGCTTACAATACAAGCTAGATGGTTTTATCAAGTAAGTTTTAATCGACATCAACGAGACGCTTTAGTTATGCATTCGTCTTCAATAAGTCTTTTTCTTTCACATTTATCCGACTGGCGCTATCAACGTTATCATGATGTTAACACCATAGACAGCTAATGCAACGATTAAATAAATCATCTTTTACATTACAATAAGTCTCAAAAATATGCATCACATCAGCGAAAATGTTTAATCGTCCGCCATTTTGTTTAAAATATATAATTAATCCATTAAATATTTGATCCAGTTAAATATCACATTCGGTAAAATAAATGCGACACCTGAATATACGGCACAGAAAATGTTGCGATTTGTTTAAAAATGTAAGCAACGGATCGAGAATTATATATATTTTTTGTCTTAAAATCAAAGTAAGAAGTTAAAATTATGCTAGATGGCAAGAATTGTAAACGACCCTGTCAGAACGTTGTGAAGAACCGTTTGTTATTGTGAATAGGTTCGTTAAACTTTAAACGGTACCATATATAGAAGGACAAACATCGCTGTTAAATCATATATTTCTTCTGTCAAGGTAGATTTGTTTGTGATATTTTAATAGCCTTTTTACCACTTGCAGCAGACAAATTTTAAGAGCAATATCTCCTTTTGCCACAATGTTTTGTGTTCTATTCTAAAATATTTAGGAAAATAGACCTGAGATATCAACCTTTATCCCCAAACAGACCCGTTGCAGGCCTCTGTAGCAGACGACTTTTGGAATTATTGTGGCAAAGGAAGAAATTGCTGATAATATTTATTGTGTACGGAGACCTTGCTGTGACATCAGAAAGCAGTGGTCGAAATTAGCACTAGTCCGACTGCAAATAACTATTAGATTTTCTTTTGGGATAGTAACAAATCCGAAGAAACCAGCCCGACATGCTAGATCTAGTGGACACAAATATGGTGACTTTCCCATTAATTTTGGAAAACCTTTGTCAAAGGACCAATTAGGCGCTTTTACGTCCAAAACCTTGAACCATATGTCCAAAATGGACAGGGGAGACATCTTATTCTAAGACAATGGGTAAGGAAACTCAATTAAAATTACGGATTCTCAATGTTTAATCACGAACTGTGTATCACTGTTTTAACTTCCGATCAACTCTGACTGCATCAAAGGAAGTTTTTAGGAGAAGATTTACACAGTGTGTGTATACCACGTGACTTTCACCTTACAAATGCTACGGTAGACAGAAATATTTTACTTCGGTTTAGAAGTAAAAAAAAGGTAACTTTTTTTATTTCTTCATCATTTTTTAATGAAACATGGCGCAGTCTACGCCGCTTACAAAGCCCTATCTCCGGTTTTTCAACGGAGTTTGATTAGTGGTTTAGTTTCTTCAAACACTTCGATGAACCTTTTCTCAAAAATTATTAATATCGCCGACAGCCGGAGCATTATCAAAACTGGATTTTGAGAACAGGTTCTTCGAAGTGTTTGGAAAAACTAGAACACCAATCGAACTCCTGTAACACAACGGAGATAGGACATTGTAAGCGGCGTAGACTGCGCCATGTTTCATTAAAAAAGGGTGAAGAAATAAAAAAGTTACCATTGTTTTTACATTCTTATCAAGAGCAATTATTGCTGTCTGACCATGCAAATATGACGTCAAAAGTCACGTGGTATACACACACTGTTACAAAGGGGGGAAATTATATTCAAACTTGTATTCCACAATTATTCCAGAATTAAATAATCTTGTCCCAAGGAAAGAAAAAAGAGTCATACAAGTTAAAACATGATCCATATATAACCTACTTAGTGGCCGGTAAGTCACATTCAACTGGGAAAGAGCAGAGACATTGTGTCTATATGTTTCCGGAAAGATCAAAGAAAATGTCGCCCTGTTTGTTCGAGTTTCCAAACGACATCTGTGCTTATGTAATCACATTCTTTGACACCTTAAGTGAATGGACATCCTTAAACTTACCTTTTGGATCAATCCAAATAACCTGAGGAGTGGAACTTTATTAAATAAGATTAAAACAAAATGAGTTTTACTTGTTTTGTGAGAAACAAATACTCATGATTGTGTCGAAGTTTCTAATGAGTTTCGAACTTATATACAGTTCCAACCATAAACATGTTCATAAGTGTGAGGGAACTACTCATACAAACTGAAATGGACTGGTCCTGTTTAGAATTAATTCATTATTTGTAGTATAAATAAAATGTGCGTGGTTTTAAGACTTGTGTCGGTCAAAGTAAGACATTCAATTTAAGTTTAAATAACAATAAAAACTGATAGCAAGCGCAGTCCACACAAGATTTGTTTTCTGGTTTGTTAATACAAGTTGGCTGTTCCAAAATATCACAAATCATGATGGCTGACATAATAATGTACGTATGCAGTAAGATGCGGCAAAAAATATATTCAATTCGCTTATACCATATACGAACGCATATTATCATATGCGCAGTAGAAGTCTTTTTAAAACATTGTGGCAAAAGGAGAAAAGTCTCGTTATAAGCAATCTTCTTTTGCTGCAATGGTTCGAATTTGTGAATGTACTTCAGAAGGAGACGGACATACAGGGAGAATTAATCAAAGAAGATCACACTGAGCCTTCGTTTCAGGTAACTTAAATACAACCACACCCTGTAGCACGTTAACACACCAGGGAGAGTTTCTATGTACAGACAGTGTATTTTTATAATAAACGTCAAAACATTGTGAAAAATGGAGAAATTGCTAATCAAAAGCCGTCTCACATTTTGCCACAATGCTTGCAACTCCCGTCTGCTGCAGGGGCGTTAACATGGGGGAAAATGGTGTTACATTAGTATTTATCGTAATATTACAAGAATTAAACATAAAATAACATTTAAAAACCTTCAACTCATTTCTTTAAAATAGCATTATCATTTTTCAAAATCAATTCAGCCGCTACACGTTTAACATATTTGTAAATAGATTGGAAAGATGCATATAGCGCATGCAGCACACCTCGGACGATATCGATACCTTACATCTTAATATTAAGGCCCAGTAGGTGTTTATAGTATCATCGCAATTACGAAAATGAATTGAACAAATACTTAAATATATATATAATTTCTACGGCAGCTCTAAAGGGACACACATTTTTTTATCTCGTGCGTACGAGATAGTATCTCGTTCGCACGACTTAGTATCTCGTGCGCACGAGATACTTATCTCGTTCGCACGACTTAGTATCTCGTTCGCACGAGATAGTATCTCGTTCGCACGAGATAGTATCTCGTTCGCACGACATAGTATATTGTGCGCACGAGATAAAAACAAAATCGTGTGAGTCCTTTTAAAGCTGCCTACGGCAACTTTAAAGGGACACACACATTTGTATAAATTACATACGATTTTTGATAGTATCTCTTTCGCACGACTTAGTACCTCGTTCGCACGAGATACTTATTTCGTTCGCACGACTTAGTATCTCGTGCGCACGAGATAAAAAAAAAATCGTATGTAATTTATAAAAGAAGTTTAGATAAATCAAGAGGGCCATGATGGCCCTAGATCGCTCACCTGAAGTATGCAATGTGATTTCTAATGCAAAAACAGATCAAGTCAATTATTCTGACAAAGATTCAAAATGCAACTAGCCTAGTGACCTTTTTTTGTTTTTACCTGATATGACCCATATTCAAACATTGACTAGATATCATTCAAACATTCTGACAAAGTTTCAACTGGCTCAAAGTAAAAATGAGACCTCCAGAGGTTTACCAATATGTTCCTTCAATTTGGCCTAGTGACCTAGTTTATAACCTATTATACAGTTAAAATATAAAAATAAAGTTTCAACATGCTCAAGTTAAAAATGTATCATCCAGAGTGTTAACAATAAATCATTCAATCTGGCATAGTGACCTAGTTTCTGACCCAATATGACCCATATTCAAACTTGACCTATATAACATTCAGATATTTATTCTGACAAAAGTTCTTCAATTAGCCTAGTGACATAGTTTTTGACCCGGTATGACCCATATTCAAACTTGGCCTAGATATCATTAAGATAGACATTCTGACCAAATGTTAAGCTGCTAAATAAAAAAATGCAGCTTCTACAGTGTTAATAATAGTTTCCTTCAATACGGCCTAGTGACCTAGTTTCCTACCCAATTTAAACCATATTCGAGCTTGATCTAGATATCATTAAGACAAACATTCTGACAAATTTCAAACTGCTGAAGCAAAAATTGCGGCCTCCAGAGTGTTAACAAGATTTTCCTTCAATTTGACATAGTGACCTACTTTTTTATCCGACATATTCCATGTTCAGACTTGACCTACATATCTTCAAGACAAAACATCTGATAAAGTTTCAACATGCTCAAGTTGAAAATGTGGCCTCTAGAGTGTTAACAATATTACCTTTTAATTTGACCTATTGACCTAGTTTTTAAAAATCTCATTTGTCCAAAATTTAATAGAGATTAATGTTCTGATTAACTTTCATGAAGATCGTTTGCAAAATGTAGCATGTAGAGTTTTTACAAAGCAATTGTTGAAGATACACGACGCACGACGCACGAAGCACGGACGCCGGACCAAATGTGATCACAATAGCTCACCTTGACCACTTCGTGCACAGGTGAACTACAAAAAATGTATGTCATGGGTATTTATAACAAAAAATTATATTTTTCATAATATTTTATCTATCAGAAAAGTTAGTGTTCAATCAGATGTTTTAAATGTTAGTATACAATGAAGTATGTTACATTTCATTTGTAATACAATGTAAGCTTTAAAGCAAAATATAGTTTAGAATCAGATTATTTTATATTGAAATAACTAGTCCTGATGCACATTTAAGGTTAAAATGCCATTCTCGAATTTCCAATGTTGGATTTTTGTAAATAGGAGATAAACATATATATTAGACTTCAGATGACTTCTGTAGGTTAGAGGACCAGGACATGCCTAGATAGGAAGCATAAGGGCTAATAATAATTTTAAAACACCATTCTTATGAAAGTGCTTGTCTAATTTTTGCCTTCATAGACCATCTTCATACTTATTTAAGCCATATTGATTGGTTGAAATACATAGTTACCAGGCGGCATCAGAAAAGTGGTAAATACAATTTTTATCTTCAAATGACATCTCATCCTAATCCACTGGGAAAATTTTCATGGCGGTCCTCTTTCAATTTTTTTCAAAGATAAACATTCTTAACACATCTGTTTTTACTGCGGTAGGAGGAAGGGAATGAAATGCCTAAACTGTAAGACATAACTGTTTTGATAGATTACACTTCTAAGTTTACTGCCATCATTGAAAACATTTATAACATAACTGTGAATGCATCAGTTGGTCCAGTACAGTCAATCAACAGAAAAACACTGTACTGTAATGGATGATCATGGTGGGATTTCCATACAGCTATTGGGTAATATTATACAATTATGGACTTTTCAGCTGTTATACATGATGTGATATCCACCAAAAAAATCGTTATTGACCGAGGCGATAGCCGAGGTCAATAATGAATTTTTTGGTGCATATCAACATCATGTATAACAGCTGAAAAGTCCATAACTGTTTTATTATATAACCCTCAATTTATCTTATTATACCTCACGTGACATTGTAATGTTAAATTCTCATATACTCATCATGGGCAATTTCTTACTGTCTCATGATAACAGTACGTTTTTGACCGGTTAACAGTATACTGTTACATGGCACGCGCGTTAAAATGTTGGTTATGCACGTGCATGACGTCATTTCAAACAATAACGTCACTTTTTAGACGCCCGTGCGATGTAACAGTATACTGTTAACCGGTATATTCATATGTGTGTGTTACATTGTAGTAGATCTACCCATGTTCACCTCCCCTACAAAGGTACAGAATAAATTGAATAAACGTGTAATTTTGTTCGGTATAATAAAATAAATAGTGCATGGCTTCCAGTGTGACAGTACATATTGTCAACATTCGGGTAAATACTGTTAACCTCGGCTGGAAGCCATGCCATATTTATATATTATTACACCTCAATTTCATTGTCCATATAAAACTCCCATTGACAAAACGTTGCTATTTTTACTGTCAAGACAAATGTACCACGTGACCATGCGACAGTTTTTGTACTGTCTCACGGCGGTATGCAAATTTTTTACTGTCTCACGGCCGTATGCAAATTTGTTTACTGGCAGGTAGGATGTTAATGAAACTCATTAAAACTAGACATGTAGAGCGCTCTATGTTGTACTTGTGTGCTATGAAACATTTTACAGATCATAAAATAATTTAATTCAGTCGTTTTATATTTATTAGTCGCCGGGCAGAAGCCCGCGACTTCTATTTTTAATAGGTTTTCGGAAATCACATGGAAAGGGGGATTATTATTAGAAAGCGATTCGGTACAGTGAGTTATAATCTAGCGCATGCGTGATGAAAATTTGTAAACATCCGTTATCGACATTTTATTATTTATATTTTATTATTTATTATTTTAATATTTTTTGGTATAATAAAATAAATAACACATTGCTTTGAATTGGACAGTAATATTGTCAGCCTGAGGAGAATACTGTCACCCGAGCCGCATATTTATTACACCTCTATTTCATTGTCCGTATAAAACTCCCATTGACAAAAAGTTGCTATTTTTACTGTCAAGACAAATGTACCACGTGACCATGCGACAGTTTTTGTACTGTCTCACGGCTGTATGCAAATTTTTTTACTGTCTCACGGCCGTATGCAAATTAGGTAGGTAGGAAGATTTATGTTAATGAAACTCATTAAAACTAGACATGTAGAGCGCTCTATGTTGTACTTTTGTGCTATGAAACATTTCACAGATCATTTGCTAATAATAATAATAATAAAATAATAAAATAAAATATTTCATAAAATATATAAATAATATGCAAATATTTTATTCTTTTATTTTTGTATTTCTTAATGTTATTTATTTATTATTTATAATTTTATTATTTATATTTTATTATTTTATTATTTTTCGGTATAATAAAATAAATAACACATTGCTTTGAATTGGACAGTAATATTGTCATCCTTCGGAGAAATACTGTCACCCTCGCCTGCGGCTCGGGTGACAGTATTCTCCTCAGGCTGACAATATTACTGTCCAATTCAAAGCAATGTGTTATTTATATAATATTGTCATGATCATCCGAACGAGCTTCGGAAGCTTCCGTGGTCATTCGGAACGCGCCTCGGAAAATTCCGTAGCGTTCGGATAAAGGCGAAGTATATTAATAGGCGGCTCGTGGGATTCCCCGGTCTTCCCCTGTTACTATTTATAAAACTGGTCAATATAAGAAAAAACGGTCAATATCGCTAGATATTTTTTCTAAAAAATTACTTTTTAGCCAATGAAAAGGCGTCTATTTATAGGTTATATAATAAAATCATTTATAAAAGTACAATGTGAACAAATGATAAATTCAGAGTTGGGGTCAATTAATTTTCACAAGACCTACAATAATTTATAATCTTGGAAACATTTCATTCTGGCCTGATGCATCATTTCTTGTCTGTCATGGTTTTCTTTTAGATGTATTTTTCTACATGCATCTGCATCTAATACGAGAATAATTAGTGAATCGAGTTAAAAATGGTTTTAATTACTTTTCAATTGAGCCTAATTACGAGAATATGGTGGACTCTGCGTAAAGTATCGACCCGGATCAGCTTTATCATGCCGCGCAGGCTTACCCAGACATACAATTTTCGCCTTCATACTTTCTGGTTTGACGTATGATTTGAAGGTAGTCATTGTCAGTGAATATTAGTCATACAGCAGTGAAAAGCTAACTTGAAGCGTATTTACATCACATCACAGGCGTCCGAATTTCTATTACAGCAAAAAATACGGAAAATCACACAATACCTCGTTAAAATACTCAAAAAGTCTCTCTATATTGTCTATACGCTTTTATAAAAATGATCGTAATGGTAATTTGGGGAATCCCGCACGTGTTACTATAAATAGCCCCTCTATACGTCCATATAGTGTAATAATAATGACAAGGTGTGCAACGGCATTTTACCCCCTCGCTTCGGGCTATAATTTCCGCAGAAAAACGTCTAAAACGACCTGGTCACAGGTAGGGACAGGTTCATAAATGATTTTTCTCGTGATCCACCACATCAACATTTGTCAACCGACAAATACGCCGGCGTTTTTAAGCTTAATGTTCATTATATTTGGAAATTTGCAGTTGTCCGTACGACAGCCTTGTGTTTCAAAGGACATAGCTCTGTCGTGTACATAAATGATTTGTCGACGTTTTTTAACTTACCCATACAATAGACAATAGCACCTGCTTGTGCTGCACTTCTTTTTTTACACATTTTATGAGACACCGACTTTTAGTATTTTGAGTACTTTGATTATGCGTAATTGAGAAACGTTTACCTTGTTCGCTTTGAGTAATATATCATTTTGAAACCATGTTTTTAAACGTATGTGTTTGTTAATTCCATTTCAGAGTCGAGGTGTATTAAGATGAAAGAATCAGGCCTCCTTATTGTCATGGTGACATGTATGGTGGGAATGGTGGTTTGTCAAGACTTTTTTCCACCGCCACCTCCACCTAGACCAACTAACGACGGACTCTTCGGGCTGGCAGCTCTCTTTGGAGGTACTATCCCTTTCACAGACAAGCAACTTCTCCCTTTGAAACAATGTTTTACATTTTATTCAATAATTGTTCTGTTACCTATAGAAAGCATCCATACTTTTGCAAAGATGTTTACAAATTCGTCTGCTGCAGATTTGTTGTCTGTGGGAAACGGTTAAACGTCTTCAATACAGTAGACCCTCGTCCTTTCTGTTAAAGCTAAAAGCTGCGTAACAGATAAAACATCAGTTGACTAGTTGCGATATATCTGCGTGTTTACAAATGGTGTTTGATACAAAGTCAGACTTTTCTTTAAGTTGTCATACAGTGCAGGTATTGGTTAGACTATGCGCATGCACATCTCCTATGGTTTGTTTACATGGGCGCAATTCATTTCATTAGTCTTTAATCAAGGGTATAACAAAGACATTTTAATGACAATTTTAATACAAATCTCAACATGATCGGTGTACTTGCTGTAGTGGGACGAAACGACATAAGGAAATATTTTACACAATTAAACCATTATTGATTTATTTTATCAGAGAAAAAATGTAATCTAACATTAGCATGTAATGGCTCTGTCACACTATTGCGTATCGTACTGTACTAGCGTATGCCAGCGTATGCAAAATATCACTCATACGCTGGTATACGCTGACATACGCCAAGGGTACGTTAGGAATAGGTTTTATACGTTTCAAGCACGGTCACATACGTTGGCACACGCTGGCTCACACTGGCATACGCTGGCATACGGCGAGGCAGATTTTTTTTAAGCATGACTAAACTATGTGTGCGTATTCGGACGTATGGTTTATACGCAAAGCAGACGCAATGTATACGCTGAAAACGCTCGATTTACGCTAGAGGCACGTTACTCATAGGGCGAGTGGCATGAAGGTGTACCGTACAGCTAACGTATTGATGTCGCATAAGTAACGTACTTCTAACGTATGTCTGACGTATCTGCAACGTACATAGTCATTTTGGCGTATGCCTGACGATTAAGTAACGTATACATAACGAACAACTAGTGTATAATTTGCGTATGGTAAGCGTATTTCCCGCGTATTGTCAGCGTTTTGATAAAGTGTATATATAGGATCCCATTTCTATATCTTCTACAGATCTAGCAATGTGGAAAGGCCGCAGCTTATATGGGCACTTTGTCACGTGATACATGTAGCGGTACGCTAGACATGCGCAGTTCATACGCTACTCATTCGCTAGCCATACGCAGACTGCTCTGGTAATACGCTGGCGATACGCTACTCATACGCTACTCATAGGTTCAATACGGTAAGTATAAAAACAATTCTGTATTGTTAAGGGCTTTTTGTGCGTATGAAAATTAATTCATGAATTGTCATACGCAACTAATACGTTTCGCTCATTCGCAATAGTGTGACAGGGCCATAAGAAAGGCCATAATCACTTTTATTACATACCTGCACATTTTCCTGCGCAAATTCATGCAGATGGTCAAGCGAAGTTCAAACACGACTGGTGAAAATACCATAATAGTTTTTTTTTTCCGTTTTTTATGATTATTTAAGATTCATTTTTCAATTATTTGTATGTAAAAAATATGTTACAGTAGCGATTCTTTTTTGCTTTGTACTGTCTATTCGGAGCGTGGAACATTTGACATCTCTCTCAACCTTTGGCGTTGCGAGATATTAATTTTCCACGCTGCTGGTACCAAACCCGATATCGCTATTGAAACATAATATTTCCTATGTATTGTGTTAAATCTAAGATGTGTATACTGTCGTTTATTATTTCTTTATTTCTATTATTATTGAATTTATTTTCAATCAAAGCATTGCAAAATACTAATTTAATTAAAGAAAACACAGCTTTTCAACACGGTTGTTTGTGCAATATGCGAATCAATGCTTGTTCAATATTGAGCATGGTTCCTATTTTGAGGTGAATCTGATCTGTTCATTTGTATATCGATTAACGGTAGTGATATAACAGGGTTATATTGGCGTTTAGAAAGCAATTAATAAATTTATTAAAACTTTATTATTATACTTTATTTCAGGTAAGATATGGTTACTAATGTTTCTCCTGTCGTTTAGGAGAATGGTGAACGTCATCACACCGCCACAAGCGCCGGATGTAATGTCACCCGACCCAGTTCCGATGATAACATAGGAGGAGGCGGGAAATAATCGAGGGAATAGTAAGCTGATAGATTAACCTTTTTCTACACTGTAGACGTCTGCACAGACGACTATGATATACGAAACGTATCATATTTTAATAAGGTCAAATAAAGTTTGTCTAAGGGTGGCTATGCTCATTTTGAGCTATAGCTCCTTTTGACTCAATGTTTCCAAAAGTCGCCTACTGCAATTGGCTTGACATTTGTCTGCAGGTGGGGAAGGAGTAACATATAACGGTGTAGCTAAATATTCTGCTTATAAATGTCTGTAACTTGATGTGTAACGTCTTAGTCTTGTATAACATCTCTTGATTGATGCGTAGCGTATGTAGCTTGATGTGTAACGTCTGTAACTTTATGTGTAACGTCTGTGACTTGACATGTAACATATCGGGCTTGGTATGTAACGTCTCTTGATTGATGCATTACGTCTGTGACTTCATGTTTATCATCTGTGACTTCATGTATAACGTATGTAACTTGATGCATAACGTATGTGACTTGATGTGTAACGTATGTAACTTGATGCATAACGTATGTGACTTGATGTGTAACGTATGTAACTTGATGTATAACGTCTGTGACTTGATGTGTAACGTCTGTGACCTGATGTGTAACGTCTCTTGATTGATGTATCTCGTCTGTTACGTGATGTGTAACGTCTGTGACTTGAAGTGCAACTTATATGACTTGATGTGTAACTTATATTACTTGATGTGTAACTTATATTACTTGATGTGTAACTTATGTCTATTGATCTTCACGTCTGTGGCTTGGTGGCATAACGTCGCCTGGTTGATGTGTAACTCTCTGTATTGATGTGTAACATCTCTGTATTGATGTGTTACGTCTGTGGATTGATGTGTAACTTCTGAGGCTTTGTGTGTTACATCTATGACTCGATGTGTAACGTCTCTTGATTGATGTGTAACGTCTGTGTATTGATAAGTAACGTCTGTGTATTGATAAGTAACGTCTGTGTATTGATAAGTAACGTCTGTGTATTGATAAGTAACGTCTGTGTATTGATAAGTAACGTCTGTGTATTGATAAGTAACGTATGTGTATTGATAAGTTACGTCTGTGTATTGATAAGTAACGTCTGTGTATTGATAATTCTAACATGACGTTGTTTTCCTTGCCTATAGAGAGCGAAGAAAATAACCGTTGATTATTCGTCAATAACCAATGGAAATGCACTACTTTTCACATTGGCTATTCCAGTTATCCCCCCGCGTATAAGCCTGTCATTCAGCGTCACGTGATGTAAAGAAACATACATGTGTATACTACGTCGTCTGCAATGGCTGACTCGATATTTTATTTATTTTATTTTTATTTATTTTACATTGATTGCGAAACAAGCTTTCAGCTTGGATTAATCATGCTCGATGTCTGCTTCCTGGAGACTTAACCAGTACTCGTGCCGTTTTGTGTGGAAAAATCTCAAAGACAGGACCCGCTCATCACGGGACGCGAACAAGGGACCTTTGATACGAGAGGCCGACGCTCTACCTCTGCACCACTGTAACGTTATGACGTCAAACCGCTCACGTGACGTCACTTTCCTAATTCACGCCCACAGAAAAAATTTAAGTTAAGAACCCCTATTAAAAGCTTTCTCCAAGAATCCAAACTAAATGTATGAGAAATCTAAACACACCGTTGTTTGCACTGGATCTCGGACAAGTTTTAGGTTGAATTTCAGGTTTCTAGCTGATTCCGTTAATTGCTGGTGCGAGATCTACAGAAATATGTTGTGAAAATGTCGATTTTTCAGGTTTTAACCTAAAAAATATCTGAAACTAGATTATTCCCAGATATAACGAACACGCCCAGACCTAGATCTCATTGAGTTCTATAAGTGTGGGGAATTTCAGCGGAATTTCTTTGTCCTCAAACCGCTGAATTTTCGGACACATTGTGACACAATAGCCCTGTAGACATTCGTTCCGTAGAACAGAATAGAATAAGTGTGGGGAATTTCAGCGGAATTTCTTTGTCCTCAAATCGCTGAATTTTCGGACACATTGTGACACAATAGCCCTGTAGACATTCGTTCCGTAGAACAGAATAGAATAATTCTGCTCCACTACACTCATTCTATACATATTGTTAACTTGTGTATTACAATGAAAACTAAATAATTAATTAAATAAAATTACATTGTCTTGTTGCTGAGTCTACCCCTCTTTGTCGTTTTTTTCTGCAGTTATGCGTATAATGCAGTGGGTAGTCACAATTGATGGAACAGCAAACTGGTGGGTAAACTGGTTTGCTAAATAGTGCATTTATTTCCCTTTGTTAAGGTGTC
>JASEVX010000008.1:26656960-26786960 GCA_031761405.1 Serripes groenlandicus | reverse complement strand
TAACTTATATATATAATATATCTATTTTATCTATATTATCCTTATTTTCAGATGCAGCTATTATTGACGTAAAGCGATCCATTAGCTAAGCTTCTTGTGCATAAGGCCTATCCGTATCAACCTTGCTTTGTTTACGGAACCACTGAAAGTATGCATAGTATACACGTTGTTATCAAATACATGTACTTTTAATTCGTTAACTTGAATAAATTTGGACTGTATCCAATCCTTCACATTTTATTTTAGGGGAAATATATTGAAAATATATAAACGTTAACTACATCCAGCGTCTAACGTTCTTTTATATTTCTCTATCAATAAAATACATTAAACAATTCATTATTGCGGAAGTTTAAAAAAATATGTCCCTCGGCCGCCATTTTGAAAGGTGAACTCTTGAGTTGGTACACACTATCGTGGTATAAAAACACATTGGTATCGTAACCTCGCCGTTTGTGTGAAACAAATCTCATAGTTGAAAGTACTTGTTGGTACAAAGGATTGATATTTTCAAAATAATGGCCACATATCATTGTTTATTTTTCGGTCCTTAATGGCTTGCATTGTTTTTCTTTTTGGTCCTTATTATCTTCCCTATATTTTATTGTTGATAATTTGTCATGTTATGAAACCATGTGACTTCAAGTTCCCGTGATGCCTAAAAAATTTAATTTGAAAATTTGAAAAGCAATTATTAAAAATATTTGTTTATTTTATGTTTAATAAAAGAAAATGGATGATTTTTGTCAGGGATCAGGGCATGACCAACAACAATTTAAATGTAACGTTTTCATTAATAAATGTATAAAGGAGTGATATCCTGATTTCCAGATCGAATGAGTAAACAACCGGTATTGCACGCGCAACAACAACAAAATCGAAATCATGTTTGTTGCGACAGTCATGATCCTGCGATATATTTGTGGAAGCGACCATCCAGTATGTCAACCATTACCCCTCTTACCTCTCCTGAATGTTTCCCCTGTTTTATATTAAAACCAACATCCGTCGCTGACGGTGACGGTGATGACGCACATAAGAGAAATGTTAAGACACTGTGTACGGTAATAACAAATATTAGAATAACCAAAAGGTGTTGACTACAATACTGGCGCACACAAGAGTAACATTGAGACAGTTCATAAGATAACGACGTGCAATCAAAACTGCTGCTGTGCTGTTTTCTTAATATTATTGGAAGCCGCCAGGAGGCGGCTTCCTGTAGGGATGCTTAGAAATATCTGACAAGGAGAATATTTAGACCTACCAGCGTGACCACATATCTTGATTTCTCTTTGTCCTTACTAAGTACATTCATATAAGGTAATGACTTTTAAAACATCTATTTTACACTCTCTATACATGTGTGAGTATTACAAATTAAAAACAAAAGACAAAGGCCAGTATATTAATTGAATGCATGTACATTTTCATTTAAGCGAAATTCATACTGTATCTAGTCTAAACAGTAAAACAGAATTGGTTACCTGCCTCAGACACTTTATTAGTTCGATAGTGTGTTAAACCGGCAACCATGAACAAGAGAGGCACGCGGTAAATGTAATCTGGTTCATTACATGTTATCATATATTACGCAGTAATTAGATGAAGAAGTGCAGACATGAACATATATAAACCACAGAAATATCTGTTTCAAGATAAATTTTGCCGTCTAGTTGAAATGTTAATGTTTATCAAACTTATGCATACGAATGACAAGAAATAAAAATCCTGGTAGTACTTAAAGGGAGGTAATTTGAAGTATACGCACAATTTAACTAAGTTCCCATTTGGTCTGACACCTGTGTCTAATAATACACATGTATGACGAGTTAAATAAACAATTTAAAGGGAATACAACTATTTAACAGAGTTAAACATTTAAATACATGTTCAGCAGCAAACCGTTTCCCACATACAACAACCAATTTGGTAGAGGACGTTCACGTCGTGCCGGGTTAGCTAGTCTCAATATAAAATCACAAATATTGGAAATATACTTATATTCAAACGGACGTTTCTAGTTTAAGTGCATACAAGAACGGTTCATACTTAAATTTACTTTAACATGTTTGGTATATTGAAATGGTTGTTTCTGCGAGAGTCACAGTCAACAGACTTAGTATGTTCAAACGAATATGTGTTTATAAATTTATAAATTTTATATTCATACCTATACATTAGGGTATCTACAAACAAATTAATGAAATGTGTACACATTTATCTTGGCTTAAATTTGATTTTGATGTTGTTACTAATTTAAATAATAGTTTTCATTCATATAATTTCAATGTTTGTCAATCTTATTCATACGAATCACAAGGTAAATATCCTTGTATTGCTTAAAGGGAGGTAATTTGAAGTATACAACAGTCTTCAAAAGGATAAATATGTCAACATATTACCATCTACAGTTGTGTGTGGATTTAAATGTTCTTTTTTTCTTATTTCTACACGTACAACGAAAAGTTGCGGCTTCTCTTTGACGCTTTGCGTCAAACATTCCTCTTGTTTTATAGCTGACATGCTTTTCACATGAAACATTAAAGTACGAATGAATTACAAAGTTGATACGAGGGGCATTTAATAAATACTGTCACTTGTCTTGGTATGTTTAAATCGTTAACTGCATCGGATACTTGTTCTGGTCAACCCTTCAACATATTCCCCCTGCACACAGATACAAACTTTTGAAATCTTGGTATGCACGATGTAAATGTTGTAGAGTAGTCTGCCCTTGATATACTGTTGATACATCAGACGGTTCAGTTGTACCAAATGATAATTTCTATCTTCCCCATGGTGTAGTGATAAAGGTGTCCGCTTTTTTTTTTTTAAAAAGGAAGATCAGTTTTCGAACACCGGTAGAGTCACACCAAAGTCAAAGGCTAGAAAGTGTTAGTGATGGAGTCCCTGATTGGCGCTCATTTTTACGGGGATAACATTACGACTGACGCATCGTTGTCAGGATAGATAATACTGACAGTATAGGTAGGATAGATAATACTGACAGTATAGGTAGGATAGATCATACTGACAGTATAGGTAAATTCTCCGTGTTATAACTTAAATGAGCCGTCCCGCGAGAAAACCAATAATATGGCAACTGCGTAATGCATCGACCCAGATCAGCCTGCGCAGTCTGCGCAAACTGATCCGGGTTGACACATTCCGTCTCATGGGGATAGAGGTATAGAGAAATGATTCCTAAAACAGAAAATCCACAGGTGGCGGAAAGTATCTAACCGGGTATGCTTGTACGGCATTCTTAGGCAGATCCGGGTCGATACTTTACGCAGAGTCCACAATGTTGGTTTTCTCGCGGGTCAGCTCAGATGCAGTTGCAAAAGGGATAAAACACCAAAGTTACCATACACACAATTGATAATTTGCACTGTTTACTATATCCTTGACATGACATCATTAGATGAAAGCATGAATAGAACAAAACATATGAGCCGTTCCACCAGATAACCAACATTATGGACTCTGCGTAAAGTATCGATCCGAATCAGCCTAAGCATGCCGCGCAGGCTAATCCGGACAGACAATTTTCACCTCCTGTGAATTTTCTGTTTCAGGAATAATTACCCTACACCTCTATCCCCCCTGAGGCGGAATATATCGACCCTGATTAGCCTGCGCGTACTGAGCAGGCTGATTTGGGACGATACATTACGCAGAGCCGATAATGTTGGTGTTCTCGTGGAATGCCTCATATCTCTGTTGAGATATAGGATCGAGATATGGATGCTTTGGTCAATTAAGCAACATCTTTGTTTTGCTCGTGGTGTGGCAACTCATGACAATGTTCCTTCTGGTGATCACACAGTCGATCTGACACCGAAACTGCTCTGTTATAAGTATCCTCCAAACTCATTTAACCCTTTCCCTCATATAGACGCTTTCTGACGCCTCTGCAGCAGACGGATGTTTGAAAACATAGTGACAAAAGAAGAAATTGATCAAAACGAGCAATTTCTCCTTTTGCCACAATGTTTTCCAATTTTAGCCATCGGTTATCTATTCAATTATAGAGATTTTCTATTTTTTGACAAAATATGTTCAAAGTCGTCTGTTGCAGAATTGTCGTATGAGGGAAAGGGTTAAACCAGACTTAAGTTTTACCCCTGTAGCCTATTACAAGGTCGCATCAGAACGGCCTTCGCGTCATTTAATCAAATCTATCGCAAGGGGAGATTACCCATGTGAATAAATGAAATACGGAAGCGCATTATTTAGATAATTTAAATGTATATCGAGGGCTTGGCGTAAAACGGTTTTAACTAAAATAGGTATTTTTTTACCAAGGTTAATCACCTAGCCATAAGGTCTTTATAAGCGTTAAATCATTTTTCTTGTTCTGAGCAATGGCACCTAAATTTACATTGTTTACAAAGAGGTCAAAATTGCCCTAAACCAGGATATTTCAAAATAGGTTTTTAATTATAACTGTTTCACGCCAAGCCCTCGATATGTTCAATTCGAGACGATTTTTAATGTGGTTTCCACCGTTACAATATACGTACAGTATTTTGTCTGATTTAAATGTGATTGCAGTAAAGTCATTATTGAAAAATCGAAAGTCGAGTTGAGACCGTTGATACTTTCTCAAATAAATACAACGAACCCAAAAGCTATTAGTCATTAATTGATAACGAGCGACCTCTACATGTACGTGACAAGCTGGACGGACACTAAAACCACGTACTGACCACATAACGAGACTAGAATAGATTCATCACGATGCAATTGTCGTCCCAAATGTCATCAGTTTGACTTCCTTGCTAATGAGCACTGGTTGTCATTCGATAGTCGGTCCCTTTGTTTCGGTTTAGAATACGTGTATCGTCGACATACACCAATGTTATAAATTAATTAAAATAGTACGGAAAAGGTAGCATTGATTCATTTTTACGAGTAGAAGTGACGCTTTTTTTTTTTAAATTTGATTGCAAAAAACAACATATTAAAATGATTTCTTATAACATAACGCTGGTGGAGAGTTTTAAATCCGCATTAACATATATTTAACGGTGTGAAAGGTTACATGATTTTGAAAGAGCAAGGGGCGGATACAATGTTATATATTTCGCTAGCCTCATCAGCGTCTTTCAGCCAATTAAGCTGTCATTGCTAACACCTGACAGTCTGATCTGCAATAATTCCAGGTACTTACAGTTGACGTTTTTATACATTTATCTGCATAGTTGCACCCTAGTGTTTAATTAATAGTTTCTCCTCCAAGTGTAAACTTCATACGATAGTAACACAGTGTCCTTTCGTCAGGAATTTTAATAAGAGAGAGACCTTCTCGGCGCGTTGACATTTCGATTTATTTATTTATTTCGGATATAAACGGATTTTTTCGGATTATTCACAGAACTGCACCATCCACAATTAAAATGGCGGATACTATTGAGCATTTTATACGGTCCGGATCTTTCCGGGAAAGTTGGAGAGACAGGTTTCAAAACAAGGTATGTCTTTTGAACTTAACTTCATGCTCTATCATTGACATAAACTTTACTTTAAACATATTTTATTGCCGAAAGTCGTGTATTAAAACATTAACAAATATTCAACAAACTTAAATAATTAATTTGTATAGGCAAAGGGGTCTGGCCACAAGTTCTAACAATGTAGATACGACCTTACAATTAAAGAAACAATGTGTCTTCAATTAAAATAACACAATTAGTAACGATAAGACGAGGTTTTGGAAGACTTTCAGTTTCTAGTTAGGCAACAACTTAATTTCACACAAACACGATTACGTCCATGAATAAGTGGCTATTGTGTCTGGTCAGAACCAAACCGCTTACTGAATTTGTATGAATACACGAATGGTGTTATGGCTTTATATGAACGAAATAAACATTTAGAAATGTAAAACGTAGTTGATTGAAAATAAAGTGTTTATGAAAAGAAAAAGGGAGAAATATGTCAGCGGGGATTCAAATGAATTGACATATGTATCAGAAAAAATGCAAGTCACGCCTATCCCGACGTTCAGGATTTGCGACCTGCGCAGTCTGATCAGGATCTTCCTTGTTCGCCATCTAATAGTACACACATCCTAGAAGGCGGTTGGGAGTGGTTAAGACAAAATTCGGACTGAACCCGTATACAGTGTGAGCTGTCCCGCGTGAAAACCGACATTATGGTCTCTGCGTAATGTATCCGCGCAGACTGATCCGGGCCGACACATTCCGTCTCATGGGGATAGAGGTATAGAGTAATGATTCCTGAAACAGAAAATCCACAGGAGGCGAAAAGGGTCTGTCCGGGTAAGCCTGCGCGGCATGCTTATGCTGATCCGGGTCGATACTATACGCAAAGTTCACAATGCTGGTTTTTTCTCGCGGGACGGCTCATATCAATATATCTGCGTAATGTATCGACCAGATCAGCCTGCGCTGTCCGCGCAGACTGATCCGGCCGACACATTCCGCCTTAGGGGGATAGATGTATACAGTAGTTATTCCTGAAACAGAAAATCCACAGGATACGAACACTGTCGGTCCAGGTAAGCCTGCGTGGCATGCTTATGCTGATCCGGGTCGATACTTTGCGCAAAGTTCACAATGCTGGTTTTTCTCGCGGGACGACTCATATTTTGATCGTCGCTCCGCAAAATCCAAACATGAGCTGTGATCCACAGCAACCAACAGTTTACTAACAGTGTAGATACAGTTCAGCTGTGATCCACAGCAACCAACAGTTTACTAACAGTGTAGATACAGTTCAGCTGTGATCCACAGCAACCAACAGTTTACTAACAGTGTAGATACAGTTCAGCTGTGATCCACAGCAACCAACAGTTTACTAACAGTGTAGATACAGTTCAGCTGTGATCCACAGCAACCAACAGTTTACTAACAGTGTAGATACAGTTCAGCTGTGATCCACAGCAACCAACAGTTTACTAACAGTGTAGATACAGTTCAGCAATGCAATCGGATCTGACTCTGCACTGTTCGATTATTTGTCAAAGAAAATTTCATTAATTTGCTGTATCCATTTTGGATATTTTATTATGAAAGCATAGAGATTCTTTCATATTTTTGTCTGGAAACTTTTAAAGTCATCCACTGCAAAATTAACTGTAAGTGTAAATGGGTAAAATATCCGTGACAATATTACAACCATAACCAAATTTCTTTGATACGGAGTTTGGTTTTAAAACCACAAAACTATAAATATTTGTCTCTTACGACCTTTAATTTCACTGCTTAAACATAGATATATGCCTTAGAAATATATAAGTGCTTTATGAAAAATGTGTAGATAAAGATCATTCTGTGTGGACCGGTATTTGGTCTAAATGGACAAAGTTTTTCAGATGATCCTTGGAATCTTCTGTTAACGTATCGTTTATTCACATACGCATGATCGTAGGCTGTTCACACGTTATATAGATATTGCTTCTTGTAAAAAAAGCTGATTATTGCAATATAAATAAAGACCGCCTTTGTAAGCAATTTCTTGTTTTTATCAACTACACTTTTAGTCTCCCTCCCAATTACTCATTTTCTGCATAAATGACCCTCTAATTAAAGACCACCTGTGAAAAGACCCAAGATTGTTGCCTACCGTCCACTGTTGTAACAACAATTTTGCTTGAAGTCTTTGATATGCAGAGGCGTCAGAAAGAGTCTATATCTTGCGTTAAAGTTATATAAGCGGACAACTACTGGGGCTACAAATCCAGCTTTTTGTCAGAAAATGCATTTATGTATATATAACATATATGGGAACGGTGAAGACTCGGGATAGACAGTGCGGAGTCTTCACTGTAGGTGCATTTGGACTAAAACTTGCCCAAACGTGCGCAATTTCGCTACTTAGGTCGGCTACTTTGTACATTATGTGAATTTTGAAAGTAAAGCCATCCTCATCGCGTCCGTTCTATAAATGGGTTGCGTTTCCGCAATTCTAAATCATGTTAACCTATTTGAGCTGTCCCGGGAGAAAACCAACATTGTGGACTCTGCGTAAAGTATCGACTGGGATCAGCCTATGAATGCCGCGCAGGCTTATCCAGGGAGACACTTTTCGCCTCCTGTGGATTTTCTGTTTCATGAATCATTACTCTATACCTCTATCCCCCTGAGACGGAATGTGTCGGTCCGAATCAGTCTCCGTGGACTACGCAGGCTGATCTGGGTTGATATATTACGCAGAGGCCGTAATGTTGGTTTTCTCGCGGGACGGCTCATTTCACAACGACAACGAATCTGCAAAAGAAGACTTTGAAAACCTAAAGCCAGAAGAAAGGCCTTTACACATACACATGCAGTGGACTCGTGATAGCTCGAAGTCGACAGAAACACATTAATTACCTCGAGCTATTATTACTTCATTCATTTATGTATTTTCAGCTTCGTTATTTTAGCCGTCCCGCGAAAAACCAGAGTCCATAATATTAGTTTTCTCGCGCGACGGCTCATTTGTTGTACATAAATGTTTATAAGGAAATGCAAGCCGGTGATAAAATCATACCAAGAAAACAGGGCAGCAGCAGTTTTGATTGCTCGTTTCGCACTGTTTTCTAAATTCATATGCAACCTAATATTTGGAATTTTGCTTTACATGGATTTAACTGCATCGGTGGTCGAACTTGTTATATCTGCCTCGAGTTCAGTATAGCAGTATGTTAGCTCACGGTTTGTACCAGAAGTGAAAATGTTGTCAATTGATTGGTTAATTGGCTACCGTGGTCAACCGTAAATAATTATTGAACGCATGGTTGTTCCTATCAACTAGCCATGTGCCGTGTTTCGTTTTGATTGATAAAGATGCTATTACCCTTGTTAACAGCGGGAATCCGCTGTGGTTGAGTGGTTAGCGTCGGGGATTTCGAAACCGGATGTCCCGGGTTCGATCCCCAGTCGCGGCACTACGGTCATGGTGGAGTGCCCTTGGGCAAGGCACATTTTCTAGCCTAGGTTTGTTTACCAAGGGATCATGAATAATTAAAATTAATTGCGCGCTAAATGACCTTAGCTGTCGATGCGCCATAAAACAATATACATTCATTGCGATGTCAATAGCTAGTGAAGATCGATACTACCGGTTAACCGATAGTAAGATCAAACGAGTAACCGGTTAGTACTGCCAGTAATCGTTGATGTCCTTACTTGCTATAAACCTTTATACATATGTATACGACTTAAACTTTTTCACTGCCGAATTCCACAAAGTTGTCTTTTTCATGTTGAAAATAGAACCCTTCAATCTTCAAAAAAAGTTCGTAGAATTTAATTTATAAGTGGCAGACAATGCAGATTTCATGAGAGACAACCCTCTAATTTACACACGCCTTTAATTGGCTTTGGCAGCGGAAGGGTTAAACGACGTTCTAAGAACAATGTGTACGACTTTTGATACCATGTTCGTACAATGTGTACATGTACGACTTTTGATACCATGTTCGTACAATGTGTACATGTACGACTTTTGATACCATGTTCGTACAATGTGTACATGTACGACTTTTGATACCATGTTCGTACAATGTGTACATGTACGACTTTTGATACCATGTTCGAACAATGTGTACATGTACGACTTTTGATGCCATGTTCGTACAATGTGTACATGTACGACTTTTGATACCATGTTCGAACAATGTGTACATGTACGACTTTTGATACCACGTTCGTACAATGTCTACATGTACGACTTTTGATACCATGTTCGAACAATGTGTGCATGTACGACGTTTGAAACCATGTTCGAAAAATGTGTGCATGTACGACTTTTTATACCATGTTCGTACAATGTGTACATGTACGACTTTTGATACCATGTTCGAACAATGTGTACATGTACTACTTTTGATATCATGTTCGAACAATGTGTACATGTACTACTTTTGATACCATGTTCGAACAATGTGTACATGTACTACTTTTGATACCATGTTCGAACAATGTGTACATGTACGACTTTTGATACCATGTTCTAACAATGTGTACATGTACGACTTTTGAAACCATGTTCGAAAAATGTGTGCATGTACGGCGTTTGAAACCATGTTCGAAAAATGTGTACATGCACGACTTTTGATACCATGTTCGTACAATATGTACATGTACGACCTTTGATACCATGTTCGAACAATGTCTACATGTACGACTTTTGATACCATCTTCGAACAATGTGTACATGTTCGACTTTTTATACCATATTCTAACAATGTCTACATGTACGACTTTTGATACCAATTGGTATACATTATTCGGCACTTGTTATATCAATATCTAGTAGAAGCCTATCTTCTAAAACTAAATGAGGGGAGATCAATGCAGATATAGGTATGCAGTGGGATAAGGGTTAAAGTAGGTCGAGATAAATGGTGAGAGCAAATAGTAAAATATTTACCCTTTCCCACATACAACACATCTGCAGCAGACATCTTTGAAAACCTCGAGGCAAGTATATACAAAATATCTGTAAAGGACTGTTGAATAATCCAATATAACTGAACTCATTGTGCCAAAAGAAGATATTACTCACACTGAGCAATTTTCTCCTTTTCCCACAATAATTTTAAAAGTCGTCTGCTGCAAATGCGTCAATATACATTTGAATGTGGGAATTGGTTAACATTGCTCGTCCAACGCAATTGATAAATGGAAAGAGAATACTAATTATCCAGTTACACACATTGTTCGCAGAGTAAGAGAACCAGGGTCCAATTCCATCAACTTTTCTTAGCGTTAAGTAATACTTTTAAAAATACTTAAACGCATATTTCATCAAATGTGTTTCCATAATAAAAATGCCAAAATATTTCATTTCTTAAACCAATTGTTAGTCAGCAAGGTAACTATTTATGTCAACTTAGTCATATATTTTTAAAAATACATGTACATTCCACCATTCATGTTTAACAAAATATTAAGTGAACAAAAATGATGAAATACGCTCTTAAGTATTTAAGCATTACTTAGCGCTAAGTAAGGTTGGTGGGATTGGACCCAGGTCAGGCGGTTTAGGGTCTTATTGACTCGACGTAACGGGATGTGACAAAAATAATATAAAACTACGGCCATTGGGAAAACAATTGTCATATATATTCAAAACGATACATATGAGTCTACATTACACTCAATGGGAAGTGAACACTATGGTGACACTGTGCGCGGCTACAGGCTCATCTGAGTCTTCACTGAACGCAGGTGCATCAAAACCCCAAACAATTGATAGACACGGCGGCTTTAATGAAATTGATTTTTAACCCTTTCCTTCATATAGACGCTTTCTGACACCTCTCTGCAGCAGACGGCTTTTTGAAAACATAGTGACAAAAGAAGAAATTGCTCAAAACGAGCAATTTCTCCTTTTGACACAATGTTTTCCACTTTTAGTCATAGGTTATCCATTTTATCCAATATATGTTCAAAGTCGTCTGCTGCAGAATTGTTATATGAGGGAAAGGGTTAACAAGACACATACTGACTAAGTTTCATCGTTATCAGAGACGGTTCAATGGTCCACTTGTGTAGACAAGTAATGGGCAGTTTTATAGCTCTTTCATAGGCTGTCAAATAAAGATCATTGTTTTCGTGAGGGGTCAAGTCGAGAAAAAGGCATGTTATTGGTGACAGACGATCCGTTTTTTGGGCGCCAAGTTGTCAAGGAAACTGTCAAAAATACAATTCCTAAGATACCTATCTTTCTTTGAACACCTGATACCTTTGTTGACATCTGCAATACAAATGCACGTTATATAAAGAGCTTTATTCATTTTGATATTTGAAACACGTGCATGTGTTCATTTAATCGTTTGACTTTATTTGAATATATTCGCAATTATTAATTTTAATGTGTCTATATATATTTATCTATACTTTTTTTACTTGATAACTATTCGATCGATCTGTCGGGTGGTTGAATTGTATTAGGCGATTGATAATTTGCTCGAGTTTACCCCTTTCACACATACAACAATTCTACAGCAGACGACTTTGAAACTATCTAGGTAAATCCCTTTAAATGAAAGAACAATAATTGAATAGAGTTGAATACATGATGAGAAATTGCTCAAGTCACAATGTTTTCAAAAGTCGTTTGCTTCAGATGCGCCAAAATTCGTCTATAGGTGGGAAAGGTTTAACGTCATTGTCAACAGTATTTCAGTTATAATTCGGGGATAAGTTCATCTAGCAAATGTTGCTTGTCTCCGTAAGTGAGATAAAACACGATCTCTATTCAACAGACACATTTGATATTACATTGTATTTATGTACAAACTATTCTAAGAAAAACCACAGGAGTCGAAAATTGTCTGTCCGTGTTAGCCTGCGTGTTCATATGATATTAACGCCGTTTAAAAAAGAAAATCAGTCAGATTTTGGCGGCCAGTTCACCTACTCATGTGTTTCCTGGCTTTCTCATACCAGTACTCCATACAATAGACTTTCCAAGCAACTTATTGCTTTTCCGTATAGACTGTTAACCCATTGGTGGAAACATGTATGGCGCTTGTCACAGTGACTTTTGTCAAACTTTGAAAAGAGTTTTGACCGAGCTGGGGTTCGAACTCACATTCCCTAGATTGACAGCCCGCGTCGCTTCTGACTGAGCTAGCGGGGCGCGGTTCATCGGTAAATGTTGCATGACGTCGGGTTAAGGTGGAATCATACCTTTGAAATAAGGTCGTTTTTGCGACAATGACAGTGTTGTTAAAGAAATCACCATGACATTCTCGTCTGAAGTTGTATTTGGAAAAAGTTACCACCAGACCGAAGAGAATAAAATTACCTACGTAGTGATGTAATTTCCATACAACTGCCAAGACAATTAACGTAACATAAGGGGAGTTGATTCTCAAGACAAAACGAATTACCGGTAGTTTTAATATAATGGGGACATATTTAGTAAAAAAAGAAAGATAGAAGAAGGGGTGGCTGTGTTTCATTTTCAATTCCACAATGCGCGTTCCGGCGCACGTTAGCAGTAGGCTATAACGGCATAGCATTTTACTAAAAGTCCGCCCGATATATTTCCATCAAATTTGAGTAAATTGGAGAAGAAATGGTGTTCTAAATTATAATGATTTCTTTTAAAAGAAATATCTTGGGCATTTTTTTTTTAGTATAATAACTGTTTTATTAGTCAGCGAGTTCGTAACAAAAAAAAGAGTTTTGCTTTAAAATTATTTAAGGAAATATTGTGAACTATATATCATGACGGAGTTTATATTATTCGCTTCAAATCGATGTTAATATAAGATGAGATAGTAATGGTCATTCCTTTAATCATACATAACTGCGCAGCTGTGTAAACACAAATTGCAATTTAATCAAAAACTTGCCGCAAACGACAACAACATTATCACGGATAGAATACCAAGAAAGCTTTGCATGACAGGTATAGACTTCGAAATTCTCAAAATTGCATATTAAGAACAACATTTTTATACTGTTGTCTCAAATACGATACAAAAAACCATGGGTGACATATTATATTTGTGATAATTAGATTTCTTATATAGAACAACAGGGAAGTAAACGAGTAAGTTTACACATACATGTATGACAAATACAAATATTATTTTGTTGTTTTTTTGCTAAATGTTTTGACCGTAATTACTTTAATTCTTTAAATAAAAACACATATATACTACCTACCATTATTCTTTAGGGGAAAGCTTAAATTTAGAATGAAATTAGGAAAAAAAAAGTATTCATTTGAATTAACCTGGATGCGTCTCAATGTTTAATTCCGCAATGTACGTTACGACGCGCGAAAGAGGTTTAACGGCACTGTGATTTATTAAAAAATATTCTCGAAAGTATGGCAAATGGTGGATGAATAGGTGTTCTATGCTATATCTTATTTAAAAAAAAATCTCTTGGGCGAATTTTAAATAAATTAGAAATAATCAAATTATTGTTAAAATATTCTAGCGAATTTTCTATTTTAAGTCGGCTTATATTACGTTAATTGTCATGACAGATGTATGAAATTGATATCATCACATAGGTTATTGTTATAATGTTATCCAAATCCAAATTGAAATGAGGAAGTAATGGTGATTCTTTAACAACACTGTTATTGTCGCAAAAACGTACGATTTGACGTAAAAAACGACGTTATTTCAAAGGTATGATTCCACCTTAAGTAGTATGAGTTAATTACTTTAATTATCATAAAAGTTGATTATTTGATTTATCATAAATGTTAATTAGCTGAGATGAGTTATGTGTTATCATATTAACTATTACAGTGGCCAGCAATGACTATGATGATGATGAAAACTGAGTCTGAGATAGACTATCCGAATATTACACCCTGTCCGGATTTCGGTATTAAGAACCCAAGCATCCGAAGCTGGCCAAGTTCGAACCAGGACACATGGGCAGGTAAGTGAAAGAGCTACACCAACACCGCCTGTTATGAGTTTTACAAGTAATCGCAATGTCTACCAAACTGCAAAGCGTATGTGGACCAAGAAACGTACCTAACCATAAGATATGAGACAGAAGACATTTTATTTCCATCATTTTTGACATCGGCCCTTCTTACAATATACAGCAATACACTTATACAACAGTGACCGTAACACTTGTACAGCCATTACATGATAGGTTATTTGTTTAGTGAAAAACATTTATACGACTTTTGACAAAGTTGCAGCAGATAACCTGTGAAATTATAATATCAACATTTCCTAGATGTTTTCTACTCTATGCGAAAATTTCACTTCCAGTTTTCAAGATATTACATCTTTGGCCGTTGCTGCTTTCAAATCGGTCGACTTTGTAGTGCAATATCCAGTAAAGAATATGTAAACCATATCTAAATATTCATCGAATCCGCCCTATAAATAGCAGAGATGAAATAACATCCAAATCCTTGTTGTAGAGATACAATGTATAATATTTTCAATTCATCTTACATGTTCTTTATTACCGAACTAAGGTATTTACTATCGTACTTAAAATAATTGTTTGAATGAGAGAATCATTTGAGTACCCACAACATAGGGTTTACTATTTAGATAAAAAGTTTCAGGACGTGAGTATATACAACGTATATACAACTCTGCGCAAACTGTCCATAAGTCTTGTTTGAAACTCTTTCCAAGGAAATGAATACTCTCAAAAACAGTGGTGGGAATCAAATAATGCAAGTCGTAATCATCCTTGTTTAACCCTTTTCCTCATACAACAATTCTGCAGCAGACGACTTTGAACGTATTTTGTTTAAACATAGAAATTCTCCATAATTGAATGGATAACCTATGACAAAGAGTGGAAAACATTGTGGCAAAAGGAGAAATTGCACGTGTTGTGCAATTTCTTCTTTTGTCACTTTGTTTTCAAAAAGCCGTCTGCTGCAGAGGCGTCAGAAAGCGTCTATATGAGGGAAAGGGTTAAACATTGAAATTAATATCCGAATGAGTGACTGCAATCTACAGGCTCTAGAAACCGAAAACTGCAACATAATCAGGGAATCCGAAAGGATTTTAAGCTTTTGGGTTTTCCTCTCTTTAAACTATGCGTATATTAATTTAATTTGAACATTTTTATTTTACATCGATTGCCAAATAAGCTTTAAGCTTACAGTAATCACGCTCGATGTCTGCTTCCTGGATACTTAACCAGTACTCGCGCCGTTTGGGTGGAAAAATTCCAAAGGCAAACCCCGCTCATCACGGGATTCGAAGCCGGGACCTTTGGTACAAGAAGCCGACGCTCTACCTTTATACCACTGGCTTCCACTATATGTGTATATTAAGACGATTATAGAGAAAAAAGCGTGTAAAAGTTATAAAATCGAATGTCTTGAGTACTTTTTTGATAATATTATAGAAACAATGTAATAGTTTAGGAATATTTCAATAAAATACAACCACTAACAACATAAAGCTATAATGTTAAAGTGTAGGCATATTTTAATGACATACAACCACGAACAAAATAAAGTGACAAATACAACCATTAACAACATAAAGTGATACTTTTAAAGTATAGGCATATCTTAATGACATACAACCACGAACAAATTAATGGACAATGTAATAGTTTAGGCATATTTCAGTAAATATAACCCCGAACAACTTCAAGTGATAATTTTTTAGCTTAGGCATATTTCGTTAAAATACAACCATTAACAACATAAAGTGGTAATGTTAAAGTACATGTATAGGCATATTTCAATGACATACAGCCACGAACAACCTTAAGTGACAATATAATAGTTCAGGCATATTTCAATGACATCACACCACGAACAACCGTAAGTGACAATATAATAGTTCAGGTATATTTCAATGACATCACACCACGAACAACCGTAAGTGACAATATAATAGTTCAGGTATATTTCAATGACATCACATCACGAACAACCTAAAGGAATAATATTATAGTTCAGGAATATGTCAAAAACATACAGCCACGAACAACCTTAAATGATAATGAAATAGTTCAGGAATATTTCAATGACATACAGC
Source organism: Serripes groenlandicus (assembly GCA_031761405.1). NCBI lineage: Eukaryota > Metazoa > Mollusca > Bivalvia > Cardiida > Cardiidae > Serripes > Serripes groenlandicus. Next base: position 26,770,486 of record JASEVX010000008.1, on the reverse strand, counting down.
CACAAATAACCTTAAATGATAATGAAATAGTTCAGGAATATTTCAATGACATGACAATCACGAACATGCTAAAGTATGGAACGCCTTTACTGTCTTAGTATGTTGTATTGTATTATACGCAGTACATTTTCACGTATATGAGGTACATATTTCATTTGACGTGGTACATTATTCATGATATGCAGTGCCTTTTCTATTATGTATGGTGATTATTGAATAATATGCAGTGCAAAATAGTGTTTAAACAGTAGAATAACCATTATACGTTGTACAAACAACGTCTAGTGCAATACAAACTATATACTATGCAGTACAAATAACATTATATGTGGTGTATTTGTTTGTGTATGCAGTAGTTTCACATGTATACGCTGTATGTTGGTCAATAGATGCGATGTATGTTTAAATATATGAAGTGCCTGCACGTATCTTTATACCTGGTGAATTATTATGTATGTGTTCATAAAAAATCATGGTACGCAATGCATTTGGCAATAGGTTCGGTCCATACTAATTTATACATGGTGTAAACAGCTTTATATGCGGTCCATTTTTCATTAGGATGATCATACTTTCCGGCATTCTCCGTAATTATTTATCCGGAAAATACCGAGTCAGACAGATAGATATTAACATTTACACCGTTTACTCAATTTCAAAAAAAGCGCTTGAATAATTTATAAATAGATGTGTACACGTACACATGTTCTGAATACACGAGGGGCAGAATGTCGTAGTATGCACTGAAATCCGCTCTAGACGAGATTGGTCTGTTCATTCGGCATGATTTGCAGTCTGATCAAAATCTAAAATCTTAAGTCTGAATATTACTAGTCCAATAATATGTGACCTCTCACAAGCTCGAGTGCTTGTCAACTGAGTCTTATGTTATAGGAGTAGAATATGACATGTACTAACATATGCTTATTAGAAGCTTCAGTCAACTTGTGAGGATTATGATAAGACAGAGCAAATATGTCGGCTGATTTGAACTTTCACTGTTCAGAAAAAAACGAAGTTATGCCTTTTCCCAAAGACAAAATCAAATATATCATGTAAATCAAGTTATTTCTCTTATTTCCAGAAGCTGCTGAGGAATTTAAAGTTGTTTTTATAAGGGAACATTACCTTTAAGTGGTAACCTAAACACATTTTTAAATCTTTTTCGTAATACAACAAGTATGCATCAGATGACGTTATGGCAAAACTATAGAAAATCTTAATAAATGAAAGTATAATTATTGAAGAGGGGTTGGTTGAACGCATTGTGACAACTGGAGAAATTTCTCAAGATGAGCAATTTATCCTTTTGCCATAATGATTTCAAGAGTTGTCTGCTTCAGGAATCAGAGATCGTCTGCATAGACGACATTCTGCATCTCGTCTATTTAGAAAAGTGTACACTCTCATAAAGATTGTTCCACAAGGCCTTTTTAAAATGGATTAGACGGTGTTAACGTTCAAACCTATCTGTCATGCTCGGTAATTTCCGGAAATAATTCCGGAGAGTGCCGGAAAGTATGATCATCCCAAATGTAAATGCACTGCGTATAAAGTTTAAACCACCGCATACAAAGTTTAAACCACCGCATATAATCAAAGTACCACCACACGTATTGAAGAATAGACTGCATATAATGTTGTTTGTATTGCATATGACGTTGTTTGCACACTATATAATGGTTATTCTACTGTATCTTCATACTTGTGAACTTCATATTATTAAATAACCACGATATATTATACAAAATGCACTGCATATCATGTAAAATGTACCATGTCAAATGAAATATGTACCTCGTATACATGAAAATGTACTGCGTATAATACAATACAACATAGTAAGACAGTAAAGGCGTTCCATACTAAAGTGTTAATGTTATAATTCAGTCATATTTCAATGAAATATAATCACAAACCACATCAAGGGATAATGTTATATAGGCATATTTCAATGCAATTAAATCAAGAGCCATCTTAAATGATAATGTTATAGCTTAGGCATATTCCACTGAAATATAACCACGAACAACCAGAAGTTTGCGGTTTTTGTGCCAGAAGTGCAATTGTAACCCAGTATATATGTACGATGGATTCTTAATTCGCATCTATATTAAGATAGGAGGGGATCTTATGATGAAAGAGCTTTTCTTTTTATTGAAGACACTAGAATTGGTGACCATGAAATGACGGACGAAGAATCCTCTTCCCGGACCACAAAGAAGAGTAAAAAACGTAGCCGGACGTGTAGCTGTGTGTTATGTATGTTCCTTGTACTGAGCATATTGGCCGCCGCATTCGCTGGTATTGGACTATCCATACTGTGTATGTATGTTGTAACACGTTTATGTAGACTCAATTTGAAGCATCAACAGAAGATGAATTGTGAAGACATTGTGACAAAAGAAGAAATTGCTCGCAATGAGCAAATACTGTATTTCCATTTATGGAAATTTCCCATAGTTATGCCATGATTTGTTCAAAGTAGTATGCTGCAGATTTGTTGTACGAGGGAAATTATCTCTAATTAATAAGTATATTTTCAAATGTTGGATACTGTTGTTTTTTCACTGGGGAACAATTATATTAAATTTTTCTTCGATTTTCCTAAAGCAAACTGTAAGTCGGATTCGTTGCGAGTTTGGTTTGGCCACTAGTGGTTTATTTGCATATAAGAAAGACAAAAATGCATTCTGGAATAACGAGAAAATGTGAAAAACGGATTTCATCTAATGAAACGGCATACCTTCATAAAGATCACATGCACATGCGTGAAATCTACCAGTTGTATTCATTGATCGCTCTTTATTGAAATAATTGAAACGAAATAGTAACATCAATCTTATTAACGTCAGACGTACTTTAATCACGTTTTTGTTCTTTTCCGCAGTAACGCAGCCTCAGTTTGGAGTCACCGGAAAGACATCAGACATTGAAGGTAAAATTATTTAATATATTATTGATGTTTTGTAGGTTTTCATGATATAGCTTTTCATCGGCTCTTGTTTCAAAAGGATCTTTAGAAGCACGCACCGTAAAACGACATATATTTCGCTGCAGTGGCAAACGGTCGTATAGACGTGATGACTGCCTATTACAGACCTTAACGTCAGCCAATCAAACTGTCGCCTTCAAAACCGTTAGTTATTTACAAGGGAGATAATCTTTATAAATGAACGATTAGCTAGATAATCGGTGATTGCCGAGAGTTGATTATTTCGTGCGATTTCATTGGAATGAAAATTGAGAACCTGATCATGAATGTTTTAAATTAAACCGACATTATGGTCTTTGCGTAATGTATCGACCCAGATCAGCCTGCGCTATCCACGCAGACTGATCCGGGCCGACACATTCCGTCTCAGAGGGATAGAGGGATAGAGGTAAAGAGTAATGATTCCTGAAACAGAAAATCCCCAGGAGGCGAAAAGTGTCTATCCCTGTAAGCCTACGCGGCATGCTTAGGCTGATCCGGGTCGATACTTTACGCAAAGTTCACAATGTTGGGATTTCTCGCGGGACGGCTCAAATGTCAAGAGTCGATTTGAGACGACCTTGAATGCGGTCAGATCGGATATATACACAGCGAAGTATTACGGTCTTAATGAATGATATTGATTTTCAAGGAAGATACCAATGATAAACAATTCATTATACAGATTCTTTTTCCAACACACATCTTAAGAGTTGAATGATTTGTTGTTATTGTTTTTGAATCTCCTCCGTCCATTTATAAACCTTCAGTTCAACCAACAATCGCTATCTTATACTGCGGGTCTACATTTCTGTTTCAGTTTATTTTTGTTGCAACTCTATGGCGAAAAAAAAAATACACTTTGATGTGTTGAAAATGTCATTTATTATTAATGACGTAAGCAATTTGAAATTTACCAAAATAATGACTATAAATATAAATCAAAAATCCAGAGCTTCATAATTAGCCCACGAAGAGAGTTGCTAACACATAGGTGGGTTACATAATCCGCCACAATCTATAACATTGCGTACCCACCCGTTAACCGTTTGTGATCATATATTTGATTAATTTATTATCAATACCATTTTCGCATTGAATAATTGATTTAATTGAAATCGCTAAAGGAAACGTCGCACTTATTATGAAAAAACAACAACAACCATACACACACAAATAAGTGTCACATTTTTGGCAGGATCTAATAAAAAGTATCGCTTAAACTGTGTATACTCTGATCAGACCATGCTACCTTTTTGTACCTGACCAGGGATTGAACCCATGATCTACCGTACCCGAGGCTAACACTCTACCATTACACCAACGATGAAATGATCTTGCGTTGCACGTGTGGCACAACATGTGGGTCATTACAGTTAGTAATGTACGTGTATATTTTCCGTTCGATGTCGTTAAACAGAAAACAAGAGAAAACAAGAAACAAACACTTGTATAACTCTGTATGATGGTATTTTAAACCTTTCCAAAAAGCTAAATCTGCAGCAAGCGGCTTTGAAAACATCTAGGTAAAACTATGGACATTTCTTTGAATGATAGTATGATTATTGAATATAGTTAAACACATTGTGGTCAAAGGAGAAATTGCTCAATACGAGTATCTTTTTCTTTAGCTACAATGAGTTCAATAGTCGACTGTTGCATGTTCGTCAGCAACCATCTACATGTTGGAAAGGGTAAATGACAAAAAATGATATAGACAATCGCGTCAGGATTGATTTATTTTTGTACACTAATTGACTCGTGTACATGCAAAAACATATGCTATTAGCCGCGACGCAAGTAAATAGGTCCCGAATATATTTAACTCTTTCCAACATATAGACGCTTTCTTACACACCAAGAGCAGACAACGTTTGAAAACATTGTGACAAAAGACGAAATTGCTCAAAATATGCAATTTCTGCTTTTGCCACAATGATTTCAAATTGATCTAGTCATTCTCATTTCATTTACGGAGGTTTTTCCATACATTTGCCTTGATGTTTTAAAAGTCTTCTGCTGCAGATGTGTTGTATGTGGGAAAAGGTTAACTGCTGAAGATACAGACTAGTGCAGACATTCCTACAGTCTGATTGGTGAACCTACGCCATGCATGAATACTATTTGATGATCCATTGACTCGATAGCAAACAGTGTAGCACCAGATCAGATTGTACATATGCAAAGGCTGGTCTGAGCTACTACACAGCTTAAGAATGTAAACAGAAGTAGTTTGTTACGCTGAGGCTCATCATATACGAGGGTCATTGGCCACGAGTTGTTTATATATACTAAATCACTCAAAATTGATTTGCCAATCTAAAAAAGTTTATTAACTTATTTATATTGATTGATTGATTGGGGTTTAACGCCGTTTTTAACAATTTCTCAGTTATATCACGGCGGCCAGTTCACCTACTCATGCATTTCCTGGTTTGCCCGCACCATTACTCCACACAACACTCTTCCCAAGCAACTGGCTGCTTTTCCACATAGACTTAGCCCATTGGTGGAAGACGAATGACGCATTTCGCATTGACTTTTGTCAATCGTCGGAAAGAAAGTTGGCCGAGCCGGGATTCGAACTCACAAACCCTGGATTGACAGCCCGCGTCGCTACCGAATGAGCTACCGTGGCTCGGCTAAACTTATTTATAATATCGTTCTTGTATCTTTGACCGGCCGGGTCATACCAAAGACTTTAAAATGATAGTAATGGCTTTCATCCTTGGCAGTGAGGAGTGTGGAGATGTTAGCACTCCAACTGACTCGCTGGTGTCAGGATAAATGTACCAGTAGAAACGTTAACTTACTCAAGAAAGGTCGTGGTATAACTGAAAAAAATGTTGAAAATGACGTAAAACGCCATTTAATTAACTCTTTTAGCGCCGAATTGATTAAAGTAGACTCTCCCATGTTCAAAATCGACCGATTATATTTTTCATGTTTTAAGAATTTTGGAATATTTTTATAACTAAAAAGCAAACAATGCTGATTTAAGATGAGACAGCTCGTCACGAGCTGTCTCACCTTAATCTGTATTGTTTGCAAAAACCTCAATATTGCCTTTGGCGCAGAAAGAGTTAAACAAACTGTATGTTTTGTAAATAACCTGTATTTTAGCCGTGATCCAGCAAAAACAACACCATTGGGCATTTTGGAAATGGATACATAAATATGGAACGCCGTAACTGCCTTAGTTGACGTTACAACTGGATGTTCAGTTGCAACATCATTACATATGACGCTTTCACCTTGATATGGGACCCTTTTATATATACATGCGACAACAAATTTAATACATGTGCCTGTTTTATAATTACATGAGACTGAATAATCATTTTGTGTGGTGAAATCAACATTGCGTGTGGCAATTTCACCTTTATATGGGACACATTAATCCATACATGTGACGAAATGTTCTATACGTTTGACGAAATGTTCTATACGTGTGACGAAATGTTCTTTACGTGTGACCAAATGTTCTTTACGTGTGACCAAATGTTCTATACGTTTGACCAAATGTTCTATACGTGTGACGAAATGTTCTATACGTGTGACGAAATATTCTTTACGTGTGACCAAATGTTCTATACGTTTGACCAAATGTTCTATACGTGTGACGAAATGTTCTATACGTGTGACGAAATATTCTTTACGTGTGACGAAATGTTCTATACGTGGGGCGGTTCGATCTATATATGGGCGAGTTCAGATGGGCTTCTCTAGGATAGAGAAATGACGTCATGTCTAAATATAAATTCAGAAAAATATGCGCACTAATGCTTTCCATCTGAACGGTGTTTCCTCGTCTTAGTAGTAAACCATTCGGAACTCTCGGGTAATTCCGTAATCCTTCATCATCTATTGATGAAGCATTCCGGCATCACCGAGATATTCCGAATGAGTAGTAAACATCGTTGGTCCCCATTTTGAAATCAAAATGACGTCTCTAAGGTTAAAATTATCACCGTTCAAATGGATTCCGAGTGCACTTGGGCTGTTCTCGGATCCCATATGAACTCGCCCTATGTGAACACCTTTCCGTGAGTCCCTGGACTCTCCGAAATCGACCTAAGACCGAAATCGACCTAAGACGACCGAAATCGACCCTGAGACCGAAATCGACCTCAAATTCACCTTAATTGACATTAATTAATTATTTTTTCGATATATTATAAACAATTACGTAGTTATGATATACTTTAGTCAATAAAATATATAAAAAAAAATAGTTTGTTCTCAACGAAATCGACTTTTCACTCTTCGAAATCGTCTCGTGACCGAAATCGACCTCAAATGCACCGAAATCGACATATATTATTTATTTGGTATATAATAAATAAGTATGTAGACTTTAGTCAATAAAATATATAAGAAAAATACTTCGTTTTTAACGCAATCGACTTTTCACTCTCCGAAATCGACCTGAGACCGAAATCGACCTGAGACCGAGATCGACCTGAGACCGAATTCGACATGAGACCGAAATCGACCTCAAATTTACCTAAATCGACAAATATTTTTTAATTCTTTGATATATTATAAACAATATATTTGTTATGATATACCTTAATCAATAGAATATATAGAAAAATACTTTTCGGTCTTGGGGTCGTCGATTTCGGAGGTTGATTTCTGTCTCGGAGAATGAAAAGTCGATTTCGTTGAGAACAGTATTTTTTTTATGTATTGTATTGACTAAAGTATATAATAACTACATAATTGTTTATAATACATCGAAACAATAAAAAAAATGTCGATTAAGTTGAATTTGAGGTCGATTTCGGTCCCATGGTCGATTTCGGTCTTAGGTCGATTTCGGTTGGTCCAGTCTCTTTGGGTACTTTAACGAACAAGATGGCGGCAAATATAGCAACATTGTTACAATCATTATGTGTACATGGTTTAATCGAGAAGTTTTATGAACAAAAGATTGAATTAGATGCTATTCTATCGCTTACTGACACACAACTAATCAACATACGAGTTACGACTATTGGAGATCGTGTAAGAGTTAGGAACGGAGCTCGTGAGTTACTAACAAAAGTGGAACCACGAGGGGCGGATGAATTGAAGCACTGCATTGTCACATATAATGATCAAACCGGCACATGTATTAATGGTATCGTCGTATGTCTTAATAAAAGTTTCACATGTCAAGATGAAACTACCACACGTAATGTTGACTCCACCACATGGAATGACGATTCTGTCAAACATAATGATGAAACCGTTACATGTATTAGAAATGTCGTCACATGTATGAATAAATGTGTCACATATCAAGGTGAAACTACCACATGGAATGACGATTATGTCACATATAATGATAAAATCGTCACATATATAATAATTGTCGTCATATGTATAAATAAAAAAGCCACACATCAGGGTGAAACTATCCCACGTAAAGATTACTCCACCACACAAAATGACTTTTCTGTCACATGTAATGATAGTACCGACACATGTATTAAGAATGCGATCACACGTATAGCACATTTGGTCACACGTAAAGAACGTTTGGTCACACGCATAGAACGTTTGGTCACACGTATAGAACATGTGGTCACACGTATATAATATGTGGTCACACGTAAAGAACATTTGGTCACACGTAAAGAACATGTGGTCACACGTATAGAACATTTCGTAACACGTATAGAACATTTCATCACACGTATAGAACATTTGGTCACACGTAAAGAACATTTGGTCACACGTATAGAACATTTGGTCACACGTATAGAACGTTTGGTCACACGTATAGAACATTTGGTCACACGTAAAGAACATGTGGTCACACGTATAGAACATTTCGTCACACGTATAGAACATTTCATCACACGTATAGAACATTTGGTCACACGTAAAGAACATTTGGTCACACGTATAGAACATTTGGTCACACGTTATGACAAGAGCATTACATAGAGCGTATACTGATAAAACCGTCACATGTATTAGAAATGTTGCCACACGCAATGGTGACTCCACCACAAAAAATGATTATTCAGTATTATGTAATTATAAAACAGGCACATGTATTAGAAATGTTGTCACATGGATGGATTAATGTGTCCCATATAAAGGTGAAATTGCCACACGCAATGTTGATTTCACCACACAAAATGATTATTCAGTCTCATGTAATTATAAAACAGGCACATGTATTAGATTTGTCGTCGCATGTATATATAAAACGGTCACATATCAAGGTGAAAGCGTCATATGTAATGATGTTGCAACTGAACATCAAGTTGTAACGTCAAATAAGGCAGTTAAGGCGTTCCATACATAAAGACCAATTGGAACATCTATGCTCTCTTATTTCAATGTCTACTGCATATCAAAAATGTCTTGAGAGGTTGTGTGAGGTTTCAAGACAATTGCAGATTCATATTAGACTGCATTTAATGAATGTTCAGGCTTAACTGTATTTACCGACATCGCAAATGGCCAAATGTAGATGTTCGTAGATCGCCTCTCTTTTTTTCTCAAAGAGTACACGAAACAATCATTAAACAACTCTATGTTAACCAGAAACATATACTGGGGTTCAATGTCTGCAGACTTGGGAACGGCGACTGGTGCTCATCCGGTCTTTCTAATTGGGTTTTTGAATTTCGTGACAATGAAATGGTTGCTTAGCAAATCGTAAAATAGTTTGTTTTTAATTCTTCAAATCAACATGTTTAATAACGGTTCTGAAAAACATAAAAATACATCAAATGTCCACTTCTCTTACAATGTATTTGTTGTCAGTTCCGTAGCAGTACATAGCAGTACACAGCAGTACATATCTGGTAAAGGCTGCGTAATAACAGCATTAAACCTTTCCCACATACAGAAGCTTTTCTGACCCCTCTGAAGCAGACAACTTTTTCTAACATTGTTGCAAATCGAGAAATTGCTCACAATTAGTATTTTTTTAAATGATCGCTTGTGTACACTTACATTAGTAGAAATTTTCCATATGTTTGCTTAAATATTTTTAAAGTCGTCTGCTGCAGACAAGGTTAATACCGACAATTTTAACCTGATATTGGAGAGCATCCTACTAAAACAATTTAAGAATGTTATTTAATTCAATGAAACGAGGCACAATCCTTGCTCTTATATATTAAACCATTTCCCACATACATGTACAACAAATCTGCAACAAACGAGTCGTTAAAGCATAACTGATTTTAAATATAATTGAAAAACATTGCTGTAATTTAAAAATTGCTCGTTGTGAGCATTTTTATATACATGTATTTTCCTACAATGTTATAAAGATTCGTACTCATGAAAATGCATCAAATCGCGTTTGCATATGGGAAATAGAATAAACACTGATATTTCGATGACGATCCATCTTAGAGAGCAAATAAAGATGTGAAATTATAATTGAGTCTTCAATCGAACCAGTTCAGTTTTGAGTATACAGGTAACATTGGGCAGTAAATGTAAGGCTGATTTGCGCACCACGAAGTCATGTGCTCTGTGTTAGTATTAGCATGCGAATTTTTGTAGTTTGTATTTGTTGTGTGCACCCCGAAGTCATGTAATCGTTATTAATAGCAAGGCTATAAGAGTGTTTGTAACTTGTGTTTGATGTGTGTACCACAAAGTGATTAAATCGGTGTTTGTAATAGTAAGGCCGTGTGAGTTGCTGTAGTTTGTATTTGATTTGTGCACCCAAAACAGTTTCTTAAATTCGTATTCAGGCTATTCAAATAATTGTAGCTTGTATTTGAATTTCGTACTGCAAAGGAACTCAATCTGTATTAGCAAGGATATGCGAGTTGTTGTTGTGTGTATGTGATTTGCGCTCTACTTATTCATGTAATCGGTGTTAGTATTAGCAAGTTATTCGAGTTGTTGTTGTTTGTATTTGATTTGCACACCACTAATTCATGTAATCGGTGTTAGTATTAGCAAGGCTATGCGAATTGTTGTTGTTTGTATGTGATTTGCGCACTACTAAGTTAGTATTAGCAAGGCTATGCGAGTTGTTGGTGTGTGTTTGTGATTTGCGCACCACTAATTCATGTAATCGGTGCTAGTATAAGCAAGGCTATTCGAGTTGTTGTTGTTTGTATTTGATTTGCACACCACTAATTCATGTAATCGCTGTTAGTATTAGCAAGGCTATGCGAGTTGTTGTTGTTTGTATGTGATTTGCACACCACTAATTCATGTAATCGGTGTAATTATTAGCAAGGCTATTCGAGTTGTTGTTGTTTGTATTTGATTTGCGCACCACTAATTCTTGTTATCGGTGTTAGTATAAGCAAGGCTCTGCGAGTTGTTGTTGTTTGTATGTGATTTGCACACCACGAACTGTTTTTGAAATTTGTATTTAATGTGTGAACCTGATAGGCATGTAACTTTTATTCGTATTCAGGCTAGTCTAGTTTTTGTGAGTTTATATTTGAATTTCGTACTGCAAATGCACGCAATCTGTGTTAGTTTTAGCAAGGCTCTGCAAGCTGTTGTAGTTTGTATTTGAATGTCGTACTTCATATGTACGCAATATGTGTAAGTTTTAGCAAGGCTATGCGATTTGTTGTTATTTATTTTTGAATTTCATACTGCAAATGCACGCAATTTGTGTTAGTTTTAGCAAAGTTCTTTGAGCTTTTGTAGCTTGTATTTGAAATTCGTACTGCAGAGGCACGCAATCTGTGTTAGTCTTAGCAAGACTTTGGAAGTTTTTTGTAGACTGCATTTGTAAAGACACGTAATCAGTGTTCGCTTTGGGAAGGCTTTTCTAGTCCGTGTCAATTATATTTGATTTGTGCACTCTAAAATGCATGCTATTGGTATTTTCCGATTGGTTAATAGGTGAATGCGAATGCGTCATGTACATCCCTCTAGGGTCTTCGTTTTGATTTTAATACTTTCTCGTGTTTATGTAGAATAAAGATCCACACTTAGTCTGAATGTTCACGTGGCGTAAACAAACTCTTGTTGAAATCCCAATAAGCGGAGATCATAAATTCACACCAATACAAGGTCGCGATCGAAAAATGTTTAAAACTAATATAACAAATGACAACATTGAACAGGCAATATATTATAAATACCTTAAGGCCTTGACAGTAATGTGTTAAAACTATTAATGGCATTGATTAATGGGTGTCAAAAAGTAATTAAACTTTAAACCATGTCTACGCGTTCTTTAACATGTATATTAAAATGATCTCGGCTTAATATTTTACGAAAAACGTTTTGAGCTGTAAAAATTCGATAATTAAGCCGTCCCGCGAGAAAACCAACATTATGGCCTCTGCGTAATGTAACGACCCGCGCAGTCCGCGCAGACTGATTGGGCCGACACATTCCGTCTCATGGGAATAGAGGTATAGCGTAATGATTCCTGAAACAGAAAATCCATAGGAGGCGACACGTGTCTATCCGGATAAGCCTGCGCGGCATGCTTAGGCTGTCGATACTTTCCGCAGAGTCCACAATGTTGGTTTCCTCGTGGGACGGCTTAATTCCTTTTTTTTCTGACGATGTCTTCAGAGCTACTCTACCCATTTTACAGAATTGTCAGGATTGTCGTTTTAGACTTATACCTGATGGGGAAATAGCCATAAGCGCTTTAATCAGCAATAAGGTTTGTCAATTAAGATCACCAGGAGAAAATAATGGAACATATAAATATATGGAGGTAACTTTTAAAGGTACAGTTAAAAACACTTTGAAAAGATGTTGATCCGTAGTAATACCCGCTCTACTCACTACATTTTTCTTCCAAACTCGGGTGCGGGAGTTCGCGGGTTCGATCCCCGGCCGGGTCATACCAAAGATTTAAAGAACAAAAAGTAGAAAAATGATGTCCTCTTTGGCGGTCTGGTTTGCGGGGTTAGCATTACGACCGATTGGCTAGTGTCAGGATAAATGGACCAGTAGTACTGGTAATCTATCCAGGAAAAAAGGTGTAATATAACTGACAAATTGTTAAAAGCGGCGTAAAACACCAATCAATTAATGTTTTCTACACAGCACCGCCTAATTGCAACTGCAATTTAGTTGTAAACATTGGTCGAATGTAAAGGAGTTACTCTTCGTTATTTCGATCAAATTTCGCAACTACATTCGGCTTTTATTGAACGTTAGATATTCAAATTAAATTGTATCCAGGCTTAGGTTTTATCAGGACACGTGTTTAGGACAGTGAACATATGTCAGAATATGCCAATTCGGTTTGCTTACAGATACTCTAAACAAAGTGGTCGTAAGCCTATCACGTATCTCAAACGACCGTCCTCAATGGTGTTTAATAACGCAATCCCTGATTGGACAACAGTATACGGGCTATAAATTGTAAAACGTACGTTTATCTATACATAGGTCAACATTTGCCAAAGGGTAATATTCTGTATAGTGTAAACGAGTTGATTTTAAGGTCAATGTTTAAAACACGTATTAGCTTCGAGGTCAAGAAACGGGCATTCAGGCATTTCCCCTTTGTGTTACAGGGGCGTAGCTCCCTTTAGGCACTGTAGGCACGTGCCTACACATTTTTTCTCAAAATGCTCAAAACTGCAGCTGCGGCTATAGACATCTGCTTAATGTATCGACCAGATCAGCCTGCGCTGTCCGCACAGACTGATCCGGCCGACACATTCCGTCTTAGGGGGATAGATGTATAGAGTAGTGATTCCTGAAACAGAAAATCCACAGGAGGCGAAAAGTGTCTATCCGGGTAGGCCTGTGTGGCATGCTTAGTCTGATCCTGGTCGATACTTTACGCAGAGTCCACAATGTTCATTTTCTCACGAGACGGCCTACACATTGATTATTGCAAAGCTACGCCCCTGGTATAGTTAAACATAGTTAAGTACACTCCTTTAGTCATTGCCAATTGATCTTACTGCGATTAGTCAAGGTCCTTATGAAACAATGATCAGACCTTGTGTGTGTATGATCAATCCGATCTGGATCAAACCTTGTTCTAAGGGCTTTGTGACTTTTTTGTTTGCAATTAATAAAGTTCTTATTCACGCTGAAGTAAACTTTTGAACTTAACTTATATACTTTCCCTTTGACGCATCAGTAGTTTACATTTTTTTTAAAAATTGTTGCAACTGGAGATATTGCTTTTAATTAATTATATCCTCTTTCGCAGCAGTGTTTTCAAAAGTATTCTGTTGCATATGCGTCATACGTAACATATTTAAGATAATCAGCAATAACTCCTTTTCACACAATGTTTTCAACTCTATCTCGTAATCACACCTTTTTTTATTTAGATTTTCCATACGTTTTATAGTGTGTTCTGTAGATAACTTAATCCAAACCATCTCAACTTATTTTCAGATTCGCAAATAGATGTTGGCTTAAATGAAAATGAACAATCCGTTTTAACGGATAAATTCTGCGATTTGGTAAGTAAACGAAGCATATTCTGACAGTTTTTTACAAACACCTTGTAAATGTGGATGACATGTTTGATTTAATAACGATATCAAGAGATTTCAGTTATATAACGGATGTCATTTAACCTAGCCACGTGTTTCCTGGCTTCATTCCAATACAGACTATTTTTAAACACATTGGTTTAACCCTTTCCCTCATACAACAATTCTGCAGCAGAAGACTTTGAACATATTTTGTTAACAAATAGAAAATCTCTATAATTGAATGGATATCCTATGACTAAAAGTGGTAAACATCGTGTCAAAAGGAGAAATTGCTCGTTTTGAGCAATTTCTTCTTTTGTCACTATGTTTTCAAAAAGCTGTCTGCTGCATAGGCTTCAGAAAGCGTCTATATGAGGGGAAAGGGTTAAGAAGACAAATAACGCTAGTCTCATTTAAATTTGTTCATCATTATCCAGGAAATAATAAATTGATGAGCGATGGTTCGAGCTCACGACCCCTTGACAGAAGTCCGTGCCGTAACCGATTCAGCTATCGCGGTTCGACTGTATGATAAATGAATTCGAACCGAAATACAATGGAAATGTGATTAATAAGGCAAAACAGTTTGATTTTTATCATATAATGCACACAGTCCGTATACATTGAATTTGTATTGATTGACTTTATGTTAACGCAACTTACACAAGTATTTCGGCTTTATCATTGCGGTTTGTTCACCTTAACCAAGTGTTTATGAGTTTCTCACATCAGTTCTCGTACGGCATCGGAACGAATGTATATTGTTTTATGGCGCATCGACAGCTAAGGTCATTTAGCGCGCAATTAAATTTAATTATTCATGATCCCTGGGTAAACAAACCAGTACTAGGCTAGAAAATGTGCCTTGCCCCAAGGGCACTCCACCATGACCGTAGTGCCGCGACTGGGGATCGAACCCGGAACAACCGGTTTCGAAATCCCCGACGTTAACCACTCGACCACAGCGGATTCCGTACGGCATCGGTGTTGTAGTGGTAAGGCGTCTGCCTCGGTGCGGTAACTAGCGGGTTGGATCTTCCGACGGGTCATACCGAATATTCTAACATGATGGTAAGTTGCTTCCCTCCTTGCCGGTCAGGGTTGCGGGGTAAGCATTACGACTGACTGGTTGGTGTCAGGATAAAATCGCCAGTAGTACTGGTCACTTACCCAGGAAACGTCATGATCAAACTGAAAACTTGTTGAAAGCGGCGTAAAAAAAAAAAAAGATCAACTTCAGTTCACCACCACACAGCGTCCTTCCAAGGTAGGCAACTGACAACATGCCAGTAGAGACTTTTAATGCATTGGTAGAAGACGAATTACGCTAGTCACATGTACTTTTGTCAATTATTGTAAGAAAAGAAGCACCATGAACAAACGTTGTTTAATGTCGGGTATAGCAGTATAGGGTTAACAATGGAATATATATTGGTATTATGAATTAAACTATGTGTATGTGCAAAATGTTGCGCTGTTCATTAGCATCTGAATTTATTTTGTTTCAGGTGAAAACACTTTTAAAAGATGCACACTTTCCAGTTGAAAAGGGAATGGAAAACTGTGAAACAGTATTACGGTTCGTGCTAAATATTTTACCTGGTTCTTTTTATATTAAATAAAAGTACACTATAGCCTGACACACTCCCTGTTTTATCCAGTATATACCTTTCACTGTTTACTCTATCTGTATCGAGTATATACGTGGCACTGTTTACTCTATCTTTATCCAGTATATACGTGTCAGTGTTTACTCTATCTTTACCTAGTTTATACGTTTCACTGTTTCCTCTATCTTTACCCAGTATATACATTTCGTCGGTTGGTAAACTAATGTAACAAAGGGAGCAGTTAAGACCGTTCTATCTGTGTGTGGGTATTGATGACACTCCGCTTTGACATATTTAAGTTTATATGAAACTAGTAGGGTTACACTTGCAGTTTTCTGAAAGAAGATGTGTTTAGGTCTACATAACACAGTTACGGAGGACGAAGACTCTGGTGAGACACATGCGCGTTCCACTACAATGTAAACTGGATGTTTACGTATTCTAAAAGTGACAATTAAATAATGCAGGATAATACTCTGGAATAGTATAATATGCCCTGTTTGTACGAAAAGGTACAAGTTTGCATTTCTGAATAAAACAGTTTCGCAACGCCATGTCCATCTGCTCTTATTGACTCTTCACAGGTTGGCAGTAGCTTCTTACAAGTGTGTGTAAGTTAAATGCGAACAGTTTATAGCTTGATCAGACTGTGTAGATGCACATACTGATTCAGATCTACGCTGTTCATAAAAGTAAACGTCTGCCTTTTGTCGTATCGACGAGCTCATATGATAATGCTGTATTCCTCTCTAAAAGACAACTTTTCTTCCCTACTGTAGCAATAGTAGATAGTGTACAATGGTTTCTTTTACAAATCAATAGTATGCATGTGTCAGGACAATACATCAATAACGATTCTCACAAATAAATGAAAAAAATGGAATGCACCAGGAAAACACCCAAAGTGTCCCTTTAAACCTTGTTTTTTTTTTGTATACACTTCCCTTTGTGAATCGACAATATGGACTGTCCTACTGACCCTCATTGGACAAGTTCTCTGCTTATACTACATACGTAATTACTACCCGCTACGCCCTTCGTGTGTTTGGCAGCAAAACGCTTTCTCCACTCTTGTCTGTTTGATACTCTCTTCTGAAGCGTACCCCATATTTCTTTTAGCTGGTACATCCCTGTTTCCATTGCAGGGACGTATCATCAAAATTAAGACTTCCCCTGCAGTGTAATCGTCCAATTTAATTCAGTATTGTATTCAATCGTGTTAAATAAAAACTTAATCATTCTGTTGACAGGTTAATGAAGGGTTCTGAGAAACTTCGGATTGAAATACAGATTCAACCAGCTGATGGCTACACACTGAAAGAGAAGTTTATACGGGCATTGACTGATCTGGTCAAAAACAGGTATAGTGTCTATTATTGTGTGTTGCTAAATCCAAATTCCGTTGTATGACATTCGTTCTTTCGTCCCTGATTTGTTTTCTTCTATCGTGTGAAGATGAACTTGTAAACGCAAACATTTCATTTTATTTTTTATTTTGACAGCAAACTTTCTGGCGATACGAAGCTGAATATTTCGCACAATTCAACGAAAAGTGACAGTAATATGATATTTCCAAAAACGGGAGGTTTCTTTACGTTTATTCCTGATGGGGATGGTGGCAACGCTGTTAACACGTCTGACATATCGGATGACATCGTTAAAAGTGAAACGTCCTATACCAATTCAACAGTAATTGATGTAATAACTGCAAGTATAACCTTAAGCGATTTAGTAATTAACACGACGGATTCTCCAAACAAGGAATTTAATGATGAAACAAACATCACTCAAAATTATGAAAAAACAACGTCAAATGGTGCGATCGTGTCGGCTAGCAAGAAAGGACAACCAGATACAAAGTTAAAGGGGAATAACACAGACGTAACAAACATGCACGGTAGTAAGCACACAACGTCCATACCAAGACTACGCGAAGTCATTGAAGCTGTTGATGCCAATACTTCCACAGCGACGAAACCACCAACAACACCAGCCGATACTCACAACTCAGCGCTGAGAAGAAAAGATCACCCGGACCCATTTGTTAAGACTGTTCCAATGGTATCTATTCCGAATACGGATGATATCGCCACCTCTACCGACTCTGCCACAACTACGACTGTTGGCCCAACACAAGACCTGTCTCTTTTTGATAGAGGTGTGAGTTCTAGTACACAATATATACCTACGACAACTGATGCAATAATAAAACATAACATATCTTTTAATGAATCAACAACTATTCCAAATACTGATATTACAAAGAAATCCAGTGCTGGAATTCCCATTAGCGTACAGTTATTTGAAGTTAATACTATGGGTAACGCTAGTGATAGTGTATCAGTAAATGGACTAGAAAATAAAACAGATGGTGTCAAAGGTGATAAAGATTTCGTTGCAGAAAGTTTAATGAGCGGAGGGGTGTTTAAATTACCGATGCGAACCACGTCAAACTTCAAGTTGTTTTTATTTTCAAGTGGAACTGGAAACAAAATGATATCTGGAGAGGGAAAGTCCAAAGCAAAGCCAGTTGTCGTTGTCCGAAATAGAAAGAGAAAAAGTGGCGAAACGAAAAAGAAGTGAAAAATTTGAAATTCTAAAAATAATAGTTAATATGGAAGTCACAAGCATGGCACGTAAGAACAATCATTGGAAATCAAAGCAAACAGATGTGAATTCAGAGGTCCATATACGGAGGCGTATACTGCTCTTTTCCCCATCATATCTCTCTCACCATCCATTCAAACCCTATGATGTGGGTACTCAAAAGAATCGTCTCAATGAGACGATTCTTTTGAGTACCCACAACATTAGGGTTATACGGTCAAATAAGGATTTTAGAAAATGCAAAACGCCCCTTATATAGAGCTCTGGATGTGATGTATAGAACAGACGTAATGGGCTCAATCGGTAGCGACGCGGGCTGTCAATCCAGGGGTTGTGAGTTCGAATCCCGGCTCGGCCAACTTTCTTTCCGAGGATTGACAAAAGTCAATGCGACATGCGTCATTCGTCTTCCACCAATGGGCTAAGTCTATGTGGAAAAGTAGCCAGTTGCTTGGGAAGATTGTTGTGTGGAGTACTGGTGTGAGAAAACCAGGAAATGCATGAGTAGGTGAACTGGCCGCCGTGATATAACTGAGAAATTGTTAAAAACGGCGTTAAACCCCAATCAATCAATCAATAATAACAGCACATCTTGATAGTGTTGGCGGTGAATCATTAATGTGTGCAATACGGATGGCTTACACACATGTAGCAAGATTACTAAATTGTGTATTCCGGCTCGGCGAAATACTATTTCAATATTTGAGTGAATAAAAACCGTGAAGCAGATAGAATGTTATAATGAGGAACGTTTTAGTCAAGATTGATAACTTGTCTAGTATCATAAATGTTTATAGTACAAGGAGTGTTGTCCCCTTTTTTCACATTTACTGAACAGATTCTGTTAAAGGGCATCAGTATTTATGATATTTCATACATTTGTATTTTTACATTTTTACTTTGGCTAATTAAGTTGGTGGTTTTTTTGGAGGGGGTGGGGGGGGGGGGGTGGGGGGCTGGGGGGTTGGGGGGGCGACCCATTTAGAAATAAAGATAAAGAAGAAACAAAACAAATCTCGATAAACTAGTGTATACGTTTAAAAAACGCAGAAGACGTTTCAATTAGAAGTCACACAATTGTTATGAGTCATTTAACCACCAACCCCTTCTTTCAGTGGTTGTGCAACATACTTGACAATGCGGTAACATTTCAACATATTTTGTTGCACAAACGTCTTACCATTAATAAATAAACGAGCCAATTTTCTATTAAGAAGGACGTTAACATAATTTAAATTAACGATTGACACATGTAAAAATATTTATTCATGTTTTATACATATCATACATATACATACACCATTATATGCTTCATTAAATACTTTCTATACATACGTATACATATGTTACATCCCCACGATAATTTACAAAATATGCTTTATTAAAAACTAGCATAAGCTTGTCATCTAATATTAGAAACATGTATTTCGTTTGTTTGTTTGTAATGTAATCAATGTTAACCCTTTCCCTCATACAAACGCTTTCTGACGCCTCTTAAGCAGACGACTTTTGAAAACATTGGCGATCATCAGGAGCAATTTCTTCTTTTGCCACTAAAGCAGATGGTAAATTTAAAAGCCATTATTGAGTTAACTGATTCCGCATAATTGAGCAATAATGTAGACGAAAGAATCACCATAGTCACTGCAAGCAGGAACCGAACAGTTGGAAGGTCAATGTCAAATTGCTTGTGATGGATTTTGGACTTGCTTTCACGTAATTGTTATTCGCATGTGACAACAATGGTGACAATGGCGCTGGCTCATTTGAAGTATATTCAAACAGGAAGTATCTTACAGTTTTAAAAAAAAAATCAATTTGAGAAATCTTTGCCAAATGAGCAAATTCTCATATTTCATATTTTTGCCTAGATGCGTTCAAATTCATCTTCTGCGGTTTTGTTGTACGAGAGGAAATGTCCTGTGTCGTTTAAACACTTTAAATTTCTAATAATACAATTCCACCAGCAGAATTGTTTAGACGAAACTTCAGCAGAATACCTTTGAAAACGTTGTTGCAAAATGAGGAATTTCTCATACTGAGCAGTTTCTCGTCTTACTGAATTCAACCTTATACCTGCTTACAGGAACGTCTGATACAATTATATGCATGCAAAAAGGAAATACAGCAGGATACCTGTTTACCATTAAGCCTATCTTTTGCAAGCATTGTTTGTTATTTACAGGCATCTATCCCTTGGACAGGGCTTCCAGTATATAGTCAGGCAAGCTGGCTTATCCTCGCCGTCTGACCAGACTATAAACTGTTCGCTACCCAAACACAACATTTTAAATAAGATATACCTAAACCTTCCTATGAACCTTTCCAATTGCAAAATATGGTAAGTCCATTTGGAATAATCAGGCTTAAAATATTTTACATATTTCCTAGAAATGCCATTTTCGAGTATAACTGTCGAGACGACATTTCCTGAGACAGATGACGAAAGATGTTAAGTCGTGATTATATCATAATTGTCTAGTAATATCCGTTTATGATTTTCATCTTTTTATGAATTGAAAGGCTCCATTTCATTTCAACGTCCTACAGGTATGTGTTAAAACCGTCATACTTGAGTCCAAGTCAATGTAGCGCGATGACTTGTCTCCTTTATCTACAACAAAGAAACTATTTATAATAGCATACAGCTATGTGAGGTTAATGCCAGTTATGACCTTGACCCTTTCGCTGCCAAAGGCAATTAATTGGTTCTGAAAATAATATAGATTCTCTTCTGAAATCTCCATTGTTTGCCATTAGATATTATTTTTTTCCAAATTTCCTGTTGGACGAGAAATAGAGGGGTCCAATTTTCAACAGGGAAGAGTCGACTTTATGAAAGTTGGCAGTGACAGAGTAACTGTACTCATGTAAACTAATCTTAGGGTCACAAATCTTCTTCTGAAGTTTATTCTATGAGGGTTTAATGGCAATATGGTGAACATGCCAAGATATGTGCAGGCTGGTATTAGTCTTCACCGGTCGCTTATAACCTAGGGTCGGTGTCCCCATGGCTTAGAAACTTTGCTATCAGTGGAGATCAAGATCAGGCTGCGACCCTGCGTAACGAAGTCAATCACTGCCGTATGAGGTAACCTTTCAAACTTACAACAAATTTGCAGCAGACGAAAATATCTAAGCTTAAACTATGAAAACTAATGAAAGTGGTTTTGTTGAATAGAATGGAAAAGATTGTTGCAAAATTAGAATTTGTCAATTATCTTCGTTTTCGACATCGTCTGCTGCAAGGGAGCTTAAATAGGTCTACAATGTGATCAATGGTAAATTATTCATTATAGAGTATTGTCATGATCGCTGAAACGCTTTGAAAGAAATATAGAACGGTGCTCTACGAGAAAGCAACCTTAAAGCAATTATTTCACGTGGAGAAAAAGAAAAGTCTGCGAGCCCATGCTGAGAATCGAAATGGATAAGGTTTTATAGGAGCATATTGAAATCTTCTATGACGTTTTAGCAAAAAGTGAATGGCCATATCAGTTTGATTGTTTGGTGTTTTACGCCATTTTCAACAATTGTTCAGTTATATTACGGCGTTTCCTGGTTAAGTTACCAGTACTGCTGGTTCATTTATCCTGACCTGACAACAGCCAGTCAGTAGTAATGCTAACCCCGCAATCCTGGGCGCCAAAGAGGGCAGCCATTACTACCATTTTTAAAGTCTTTGGTATGACCAAAAAAGTAAGAGCCAGATCAGACAAATTTTTCTAAGAGACGTTCCACTACACGATAAAATGTCCGGATTAAAACAAAATCACTGATACGAATATAACACACTTATATTATGGAATCGAGGTTGCTGAATTGCTGGTAGATGTGGTGTTATCCCTTGTTGATGGTAAGTTATTTGTCACGGCCCCGACAAGCGCTGATATAGTTCCATTAGCGTTGAGACCGCCGGTAAAAGAGGAATTAAATTGATTATTTACTATATTAGTATCAACAACTGCTGCTGTACCATGTGTATTAGCTGTAAATTCTCCGGGAGTTGATGTTTCGTTTAAGAAACTTAAATCTGTCATGTTTAACAACGAGAAGTCTATATCCGAAACATTTTCATATAACGGAAATTCAGTGCTGTTCAAGAATCCTGTAAGAGTTTCATTCAGAGTTGTAACATCTATCGGTGTTTGCTGTGTTACAGCTATTGTTGAGTTTACGTCTGGAGATGTCTGTGTTACAGCTATTGTTGAGTTTACGTCTGGAGATGTCTGTGTTACAGCTAGTGTTGAGTTTACGTCTGGAGATGCCTGTGTTACATATATTGTTGAGTTTACGTCTGGAGATGCATGTGTTACAGCTATTGTTGAGTTTACGTCTGGAGATGCTTGTGTTACAGCTAGTGTTGAGTTTACGTCTGGAGATGCCTGTGTTACAGCTATTGTTGAGGCTAGACCTGGAGAGGCAGGTGTTACAGCTATTGTTGAGTTAACATCTGGAGATGCCTGTGTTACAGCTATTGTCGAGGCTACGTCTGGAGATGCCTGTGTTAAACCTATTGTTGAGGCTACATCTCCTGTTGGAGATGCCTGTGTTACAGCCACAGTTGAGGCTCTAATTGGTGCTGATTGGGTAACATTTATTACCAGTAGCTCTCTTAAACCTGTCTCGTTTGATTGGGTATCAGTGGCATTTAGCAACATTGTGCTATCGGTAAAATTATTTATTAAATCAGTATAATTGCCAAGGTCGTCCGTAACATTAAGTAACAAATCGTACATATCTGTGACATTGGCTGGTGCTTCAGTGCTACCTGTCGCTGATGTTAGCACCTCAGTTTGTGTAGGTTTATATGTAGAAGTAACTGTGTCTATGAACGTGACATTTACAGAAGAGGTTGTTGTCTGACCCTGAGTTGACGTAACAAAACCATCCATTGTTTGTTTAGACGTGTCTATGGTCATGGATGGATCTAGTGTGAAAGCACTACTAGTGACTTCAGTTGGTTTAGTTGTAAGATTTCCTAAAGTTTCTTCGGTCACATTTGTAATATCCGAAATAATTTGACTGTCGTTTAAAGTCGTTGTGTCAAACACTGAAGTGACAGTTTCAGTGAATGTTTCATTGCTTCCTTGCGTTGTTATATCGGTTTCAGTTACCGCCATTGAATCGGTAAAGGTCGACACACCTTCTGTTATTATGACGACAGAATCAGTTGTCAACTTTATACCCGGTGTAGTAACTGATTCCATGGTAACCTGATCTGTTCGAAGGGTACTCTGAACTATTGCGCCATCTACAACAGTAGTTATTGATGCGTTTACATATTCCGGTGTAGTAATTAACGAGTCTTGGCGGAATGGAACAGAAGATGGTTCTATGCCTCCCGTGCTTGTTATATTATCTGATAGACTTTCCGTAGTAGTACTCTCATTTACAGTGACACCATCTAAAGTAATACTATCTGTAGAAAATCCATCTGTAGTGATATCAGTCAGCAATGTTGTCATATCTTTAACGGTGACGGGTACCTGAGTTTGAGTCTCATTACTAAACGTGGTACCATCAGGCGATGCGCTTGTTACAGTTTCCTGTGTTGCAGTTGTATCCTGCATTGTTACCATAGTTGACATGTCAGTCGTAACCTCAAATGTTGTGGCGTTCATTGACGTTACAGTATCTGTCGGAACAGTGCTTGGCACCGATGTTTGAACGGTTGATGTGTCTGCTTGTATGTCCGTAGTTAAGTTTACCGTTGTGGTTTCAGTCATACTTTCGGTGGAAGCAACCTGTGTTGTTGCATTTGAATAATATTGCATTGTTGAAAGCGTTTCTCTCGATGTTGATACATCTTCAGTCACAGCTTCGACAGTGAAATCAGTTACGGATTCTGTTGAAGTTAGATTGGCGTCAATAAAAGATTCAGTAGTTGTTTCTGAGGCCATTGATTCATTATAAAATGTTGTGTTATCAACACCAGTAACTGAGGTAGCAGAATCTAAAGTTGTATTTATTGCACCGCCGCTTGCTGTAACCACTGATGTTGTAACTGCTGTTGAATCTATATCCGTTACATTCGCTACCGATTCGGTTGTTTCTGGTCCAACTGTATCTACAATTGATATTGTGTCTACTGTAGTTTGGCCCGGCATTGTCGATATAGCTACATTAACGGTAGTTAATGAAACTGTTCCAGTTGTAAGATCAGAATGTTGTTGCGCTGCGGTTGTGACGTCCGTGGATGATTCACTTGTAGTGACATCTACGAACACTTGACTCGAATCAGTAACGTTCCCTGATGTGGTCGTTTCCATTACATCGGTTGAGGTTGGAGAATCGGTTGATTCCAAAGATGAATGAATGGTTACGTCTGGAGTTATTGGATCTACGGGAGTGACTTCAGTGTTCACAGCTGTGTGGTTTACAGTCGACACGAGTGCAACTGTTGAGGCAGCCATGGTAGAGGTTATATCGACTGACTGTGTGTGATCTGAAGGCAGAGGTGAAGTGTGTCTTGGTATGTATTGGGTAGTAATATCTTGATGTGTCTCCGTACTAGTTTGATCTGCTACAGTAGTAATATCTGAAATGTTTGTTACTTCTGTCGTCTCATTATGTGATACGATACCGTATGTTGTTTGAACCATTGTCGCAGTCATTTCAGATGTAGACACTCCTTCTGTAGTTACCTGTACCGTTTCCGTTGTTGCTTTGGTAATTGGGACAGACGTTTGGCTTACGTCTGTTCCATGTTGCGAAACATCTACAGTTGTTATCCCGTCTACTGTTGTCATCCGTACATCCGTAGTAACAGAAGTTGTTTGATCTACCGCTTGTGTTGATACAGGTTTAGTTAAAGGATCAACAACAGTCACATTTCCAGTTTGGTCTTTAGTTGTCTCTTCGAAAGAGTCCGTGCTTGAGGTCCCGTTGTCTGGCAAAGTGATGTTATCAAACATATAGAAAGGGTCTATAGTTGTTACATCTGTCACTACTCCTGATGCTGGTCGTGTATCAGGAGCAACGTCTGTAGTTTCAGCAGTTACAGATACAGTTATGTTCGTAAATACATCAGCGATTGTAGTAATATTTATTTTTGTATCAGCTGTTGTAAAATCCCGAGGCAAAGTTTCCGTACTATCTGGAATAGGGGTTACTTGCGAGACAGTTGTAATACTATCCTTAGAAACAATTGGTGTTATAGATAGTGTGGTTACACTGGTGAAGTCCTGGGTAATGGCTTTGGTAGTCTGTAGTGTAACCGTGAAATCAAAACTGTCTGTAGTGTTGTGTATTGATTCAGTTATTGCCTCAGTAAACATTTCGATTTCAGTTACGTTTGTACTTGCGGTTTGTTCCGTGACCGCCATGCTATCCGTAGGTCCTGGTGTAGATTCAGTTGTTGTCTCGTTCATTGCTGGTTTCTGTGTGGATTTATCAATGTCAGGTCTGCTGGTCGTTGTAGTCTCTTGCGTAGCTTCTGTAGTGGCTGAACTTGTTGTTGGTGTCTGTATTATAGGCGCTTCTATTTTAACAAAACGACGTGCAAAGTCTGGGTCAATCTTCACAGATTGCCACGGACCATGCTGTTTGACTTTGCTTGAAAACTGTTCCTCTAGCCTTTGTCGTATTCTGTTTTCACTTTTATATCCTTCGGAAGACTTTGGTTTCAGTCGAATTCTGAATGTTACGAGAACGGTGTTCTCCTGCCTGTTAAAAAGAAAATAGAAAATTCGTTAATTTATTTGTCAGTTTCGTGGTGGTTTTACTGCTATTGTCATCCTGGTAAATTCATGCAACCGACAAAATAAGCCTTGATTCGTAAACCACGCTTGAATATCATTGGTATAGTCTTTGCTAAAGCCTCAGTCAAAATGAAACCCACGATAAAGAAAAATACGAAAAAAAAGTGTCGGGTTAAATCTTTTAGGACATCAACAATGTTGTGGAAGTGGTCGAATAAACATTTCTAAAGATGCTTTCTCGATAGATTTAGCGAGTAGGTGCGATGTTTTATAAAGGTTTTACCCCCAAGTTTATATACCCTCTCCAGTCACGGAGGAGTAAATAACGAATAAAAAAGATCTGGAGATTATCATTCCTTTTTGGTACTTTTATTGATTTGATTTCGTATTGATTTCGTATTGATTTCGCACGAGTATCTTACGACGATCTTACAGATGTCGTGCAATTTTCGTGAGATTGTCACACGAATTACAACTGACTATTGGCATCCGAGACATTTCATTTTTCGATCAATTTGTCGAAGCTTAACATTGGGTTGTCCGAATTTCAAACTACGATAGGTTTTTCGTAGCAAGATATTCATTGTACGACTTTCGTACGATCTCGCAAGACAAGCCTTGAAATCCGTCATATTTACGTAGTGAACCTGTATATTTCTGTCTGGGTTTAATTGTGACCTAGGCTTAAAGAATTATCAAATGAGTAACAATCAATGTAGAACTCAAATGCAAAGGCTCATTTGTTCCAGATGTATAACATGTGTCGCGTGTGAAGATGGAGAAGCATTTTTTTTTTTTAAATCGCACACGGCAGGATAAGTGTTAATCACCAGTCATCGTTATATAAACACCGCAAACACTAGTATAGGAGTCACATCGCGGGATTTGAAGTCTTAATGCATCTGCGAATATTGAAAACTGTGCATAAGCACTGTCTCACCAGTCTTCGATCCCCGTCCAAATGAAAGCAAGTCTGATTAGATACTTTTGACAAAAAAACTTTAGCAGTATACAAAAACATTGCCCCCACTTATGTAACGCCGATATTACTTTAAATGATGTCAAACCGGATCATTGATAAGACCCCAAATTTCCAAATTGCCAAATCTATCAAGTACGTTCCGTCAGGAAAAAGCCTAAACTTTCTTTTATTAGAAAAAAACTCGTAAATCTTCAGTATACTGGTTTTATAACATAAATGATGATTGGGTACAATTTTCAGGCTTTTAGAGTCTAATGACGTATACATATGAGCCGTTCCGTGAGAAAACCAACATTATTGATTTTGCGTAAAGTATCGACTCGGATCAGCATAAGCTTGCCGCGAAGGCTAAACCGAACAGACTTTTTTCGCCTCCTGTGGATTTTCTGTTTCATGAGTCATTACTCTATACCTCTATACCCCTGAGACGGAATGTGTCGGCCCGGATTAGCCTGCGCGGACTGCACAGGCTGATCTGGGTCGATACATTACGCAGAGTCAATACTGTTGGTTTTCTCGTGGAACGGGTCAAATATGTTACAGTAGCTAGATTACAAGGAGAGGGTGCAATGACTATGAAGTGATGCTGGACGATATTTGTTTTTATATCATAAATGACGTCGCCGGGAGTGTAATAAAGCCATTGTATAAATTGCGTATTCAACTAGTGTAATAACAATGCTACGTAACGTCATAATGAAAAGCATTGACAATGACCGCGCTATATAGCGACGTTATATTTATATTGCGCTAATAATCGTCGAATTGGAATTTATGATATAAATAGAATATAACATTCGTGGTCATTCAATACACAATTTTATTAAACTCGTATAATAAAATGTCGTATTGAATGACCACTCATGTAATATCCTCTACTTGCTGGTTTTAACATTCCGAAGGACGATTTTCCTTTGGCAAGTTTTAAATTTGATTTTATCTTTGTTTCTATTGAAAGATATGAATATGGTTTGGGTGTTTTAACTGAATGAAGGTTTTGTTTGTTTTGTTTGTTTGGAGTTTAACGCCGCTTTCAACAGCTTTGGTCATATCACGGCGGTCAGTGCACCTACCCATGAAGGTACACCACTTCTAAAGTAGTTTATGATACTTGCATTATCAGCAATAACAGTTAAGAAAGCAAATGCTTTAATAAAACAGTCAATACCAACAGTTCGAAGACCCTTATAATTGATATAAATCACAAGAACTAGACTTTTTGTGGGTTTTGCAATCGATGAATTTCTAGAAAAACAAGCTCCTCCGTAGTTTTGAGTTTTTGTTTTTGTTTTTTATCTGATATTTTTCCAATTTAAAAACATTATTCATATTTTTTGTGCATTTAGCATAAATACCTAAAAACCTGTGTGCACCATTCTGGTCATATTTATCTAATACAAAAATGGCTGCTTTCCCTGTCAAACCTAAAAATGTTATGTATTAATAAAATTCGTGAATAAGTAATTTGAATTAAAGGTAAACTGGTTATAATTGTGTTCGTTTGCTACATTAACTGCGTCATATGGAGAAAAGTATTAAGGTCACTGAAACTTGGCAGTTATAGGTTTTAATATATTGTGTTAAATGGGTATTCTCCTTAGCGCTGTTTTTTTTTTTTTTGCTAGTGTGGTGTTTTACGCCGCTTACAACAATTTGACAACAATTTGACAACAATTTGACAACAATTTGACAATTTGACAACAATTTGACAATTTGACAACAATTTGACAATTTGACAACAATTTGACAACAACAATTTGACAACAATTTGACAACAATTTGACAACAATTTGACAATTTGACAACAATTTGACAACAATTTGACAACAACAATTTGACAACAATTTTGACAACAATTTGACAACAATTTGACAACAATTTGACAGTTGTTTCAGGGCGTTGCCTAGGACAGATACAAGTACTATAAGCCGTTAAGCTAATCCAACACTCCTGTGCGCAAGGAGAGAAAGCCATTACAACCATTTTAAAATAGTGTGTATAAACTGATCGGGAAATGAACCCGAGACCTTCTGCACCCGAGACGGACACTCTACTGATTATGTTAAGAACCTCTATACTTATACTCACATGAATTCTATCACCATACACTCGTCATATTCGTACTGTACAGGCGAGCCGTCATCTGTGAATATCTGCGATATCTGTAATCACATAAAAAAGAACCAAGTCAGATGAATAGGATTGATTGATTGATTGATTGATTGATTGATTGATTGATTGATTGATTGATTGATTGATTGATTGATTGATTGGAGTTCATATTTAAATTATCAAATCGGTCAGTTCAACTTGCGTGGTTTTCCTAGCTTTCAACGCACCTTTACTCCACATAGCATTCTTCTCATGTAGTTTGAAACCTTTACATACCGAGGGCTTTGCGTGAGACGGTTGTAACTAAAAACCTATTTTGAAAACCCTGGTTTAGGGGCAATTTTAACCCCTTTGTAAACAATGCAAATTTAGGTGCCATTGCTCAGAACGAGCAATGGCACCTAAATTTCCATTGTTTACCAAGAAATATGATTTAATGCTTATAAAGAGTTTATGGCAAGGTGATTAACCTTGGTAAATAAAATACCAATTTTAGTTACAACCGTTTCACGCCAAGCCCTCTATATATACTATTTAGCCTGTTTGTCAGAGACGAATGACGTTAGTCACAGTGACTCTTGACAATACTCGGTAAATACTGAATTGCCGAGCCGTTACTCGACATAATGAGAACGTGCGTACGTCGGCACGTGCAAGTTTAACTGAAGTTTATAGTGCAAAGGTTTAGTGAGACCCCAATCTCCAGAAAGAACTCAACAATATATATAAAGCCGTGTTCGATGTGTTTTTTCTGGTATATCTATATGTTATTGTTCACTGTACCTACTCGATACTTCAATTCAGATGCGAAACAATAAATCAATTTCAATATTATTGTGAATAAGTTATCTAGGACAAAATGGTGAAGAGTGGAAAGTCGGATCCAATTGCTCGGACACTGGTCACGAATGTCCGGTGGTTTGTTTATTAAGGAGACGGCTCAACTATTTAGTGAAGGGTAGGCGGCATTATTTGAAGAAGTACCGAAAGCAATTTTCAGAGGCAATGGATAAATTTTTTTAGAAATATATAGGCAACAAAAAGAAAGCTCTCTATAAATAAATAATCTTTTGAATAGACTTCAAAACATTGTGTCGAAATGGGAACTTGCTAATATT
Organism: Serripes groenlandicus; assembly: GCA_031761405.1. Lineage (NCBI taxonomy): Eukaryota > Metazoa > Mollusca > Bivalvia > Cardiida > Cardiidae > Serripes > Serripes groenlandicus. The sequence goes on along the minus strand of JASEVX010000008.1, from coordinate 26,739,978 downwards.
GAGAAAGCTCTCCTTCAGTCACAATGCTGTTGTTGTCATTTGACGAGGCAGCAGAAAACGCATGAATGTGGGAAAGGGTTATGTATATACTTACAGCAGTGCAAACGTCTTTTTCCAGCTTTTTAAATTCGTCACTATTTTTGTCATATAAATTGTCGTTAAACTTTTGACCCAATAAACTCGCTATAGATTCGTATTCCTCTGTAAAGAAAGGGAGGGAGAACGGTTAAGTATGTAATATTAACCCTTTCAGACTTTTTCAAAAAGGACTAGACCAGTGTTGCATTAGGAAGTGTCCATATCCAATTTTAGGAATATCAAGATAAAAATATTGTGTTGAAAAGTATTGAGACTGGTCAGATGACGTGGATGCATCGGCTGGTATGACATTATACTGGTGACAAAGGCTTCAGTCAACTGTTAAGAGCCAGACCAACTGACGTGGGTGGCATGACTTTATACTGGTGACACAGGCTTCAGTCAACCGTATTGAGCCAGGTCAGATGGTGTGGTTGCAATGACTTTATACTGGTCATATAGGCTTTAAAAGTCCGCTCCATCGATCAAAGGGTAACGTTCATAAAGTTTTTACTCGAAGCCTGCTCACATTTGGTTATTTCTTCACTGCTATTGCATAAGTTGGTAATAAGAAATACAGTATTTGTACTTTTTACATGTTTTACATGTTTATAAATAAAAACACTTTTAACGTGAATTACAGCCTATTATGAGCGAGTTTTGACTTTGAGACAATGTTTTCAAGTATACTCTGTTGCAGACTCATCAAAATGCGTATGCAAGTGAGAACGGGTTAAAGCATCATTTATTCATGACATGTGCTTCGTGCATTAACGGTTGTAACTATATATTGAAGGTGTTTTCTTATCTGCGATTTGCTCGTCGCATGATTCATTTATATCGTTAATATTTATTTTAATGAGCACGAGTGCTTTTCTACAATAAAATGTAATTAGACAATATAAAGAAACATTACCTATAGGTCCTTGAGTGGCTCTACTTGATCTCGGGGTTTTAGAAACTGTAATACAGTGAAATGATATTGTTAATTCTCTATAATGAATGCGCATATGTGACAAACAGGTTTATTAAATTATAAAATGTTAAACGGCTCAACATTACTACGGAATATCATGCTTTCAATCAACTCTCTTCAACATCGTCTGCTGCAGACCTTCTTAAAGCATATCAATTAATTATGTTTCTGCGCAACGGTTGCCGAGTCAACTCTAAACTGTTCTTCCGATACAGACGAATTTGGAAGCGTCTGTAACACACGTCATTCGGTAACATCGTGGCAGACGTCACTTGGAAACATTGTGGCAAAAGGTTTTCAACTTTAGTCAAGTATTATCCTAAATTAAAAGAAAGTGTCAATAGTGCTGCCCCAATCTGTCATTGTGGGTAAGAGATCATAATTAATATTTTTAAATTTAATTAATTTAATATCAATCATATATTCTTCTGAATATACAAACAAAAAACTCGTTAACCTTATGCTGTTATAGAATCTCACACAGTAATATATTGTTCATTGGGGTTTTTTTTGTCGATTTTTCTCAAAAATGGATTAAGAAAAAATATACACCAATTTCAGTCTGCTGGCATTTTAATCATAATACAACTACTATAATTTTCTTATAACATGCTTTATCATTGTATGTAAAGGTTTATCATCTTCTAGTCCTTCTGTTACTTTAGTAAAGGAAGAAAATAACTGTCATTGTATAAGGTATATTTACAAGCCTCATACTATATATAGGTTAGTCACCCATTTATAATGAATAAGTGTTTTGTCGCCATGACATTACAGAAACACTTTTCGACAACGCCATACAACTCCAATAAATCAATTCATATTGGTTAAGTAAGGTTATAACTCATTCGAATGTTACGAAAACTGGGCTGGTATAGGTCCGTTTTAACTCTTTCACCGAATTTCACCAAGTCAACTATCTTCCATGTTGACAATTGGACCAGACAATTTTTCATCCGACAGACAATTTGGTAAAATGTAATGTCTAAGTGGCAAACAATGCAGATATCAGGAGAGACAGCTCGTTACGAGCTGTCTCTTCTGAATCTGCATTGTTTGCAAAAAGCCTTCAATAGCCTTTCGCAGCTAAAGGGTTAATTCATTAAACATGAATTGTTTAACAATGAATGAGTGAGATGAATGGACGTAACTATAAATTAGTGAATACACTTTGTTATTCATCCTTCAATAAAGAAAAAACGTTTTCAAAACATTCCAACGAAGCGTGCTTCGTATTGATACAATTTAGAAATTATCAGCTTTTTTGATTCCCCCATTGTAACATGTAATACAAAATAATCTACAATTGTTTTTTTTTTTTTTTTTTTACCAACTTTAGGTAATAACAAGCCGAAGTGTGCTTGACGTTCATACAGTATCGAATTCATCAGCTTCTTGTATACCCCTATTGTAAAAAGTACTACAAACGAAGGACACTGTGAGCCTAAGATCGGCATTTACCAGGGCTGTGAACAACATATAGACATGTAATAAAGTTTCAGCGTAATGTGCAAGACTAGTTTTTTGGGGGAATGAGTTTGGAATCATCAGTACCAGTACGGTACACTTTTAATTTAACCCCTTTCCCCGCCTATAGACGCGTTGTGACGCATCTGCAGTAGATGGTTTTTGACCACATAGAAATGTCTCATTATGCACAATTTTTCCGTTTGCCACAATGTTTCTAACTCTATATACTAATAAAACTCTTTTAAATAGACATATTTTATATTTTGCCAAGATGTTTAGAAAGTTATCTGCTGTATATTTGTTGTATTTGAGAAAGGAATTTATAATAAAATATGGGTATTTTAAAAAGTTGTTAACTTAGATGGACATTTGCTGTTTTCAATCTGCGCCCTTTTAACAAGAAGAAAAAGGCTGGTTTTGTGGAAAACAAACCTCGTGTACTAAAAACATTTAACATATTTGCGGTGATCTATGAAATCCAAACCTATGGTAATGTATACGCCTGTATATAACATATACCTGCTGTGGCGATACTAAGGCGTCAAAATGGATACTAGTCATTTGCTTATTGGCTTATTCTGGATTTCACATTGGGTGTACATGTCCTAACGTTTGTTTTCGAAGAGCACCGATCCTTACATTTGGTCACTGTAGCATAAGCACAGTATCGAATGTGTAACGATATACTTACGTAGAACTGCCAAAGTAATAGCCGCCACGACAACACCAATAAAACTAAGTGTCAGAAACACACACAACAACACACGGCATGTAGAGCCGCGACTTGAACTTGCACGGGAAGTATAATCGGAACTCCTCGACTCTTCATCTTTGTAAACTGGACGGTTAACATATGTTGGCTCCTCCATGCTGAACTCTGACCTCGCCGTTGGTTGAATGTAGTAACGGTACGCCCCGTACGGTTCTGATGGGTCGAAAATGTTGTCCTGGCCCATGATTGGGTCAGGATGCTTCCCTTCTTCGTCCAGATTGTGGGTACTTGCGTACAGGGAGGCCAAATGAGGCCACTGAAAAACACAACAGGTATGTTTGTATGAGTATTGTGCTTATTTGTCCTAGTTAGCTGAGCTAGATCACCTTTGTGCCTAGATTATAATCTAAGCTATGATACTGAGTTTGATTCGTTGATTTGGTTAACATTCTTTTAAAATGGTTTAACTCTTTCAGCGCCAAAGGCAATATTGAGATTTTTGCAAACAATACAGATTCAGGTGAGTCAGCTCGTAACGAGCTGTCTCACCTGAAATCAGCATTGTTTACCTTTTAGTTATCAAAATTATCCAAATTGTTTTTATATGAAATATTGAGACGCCCGATTTTTAACATGGAAGAGTCTACTTTAAACAATTCGGCGCTGAAAGAATTAAACTGTTTTATGATAAATGAGTGCCTCAAGTCATTTAAAAAAGAAATTAAAAGGTAAAACAAGACGATAGTTAATCGCATGTCCGATCTGCCAACAAAGGTGACTTAACCTCTCTATTGTAATTCCTACATGTGTTATGACATTGAAACAGCCTGTCAAGGATATCGTTGTACATGATAGGAGAGGTGGAATTCAGTTAAATAATTCATGGTGGACTTCCATTATTTATTTCAGCAGCCCACCGTTAAGGATGTTGAACTTATCAGAGATGAGTATAGTTAGTTGTATATCACAAAAAGGCGTCGGCTGTCAAGGCAAAACCATAAAGAATTTTTCTGCGAGATAAATTTAAAAATAAACCCTTATCTTGTATATAGATGTACTACAATCGCATTGCACACATCAACAAATACTATTAACCTATTCCCTCATACGACAATTCTGCAGCAGACGACTTTGAACATATTTTGTCAAAAATAAAAAATCTCTATAATTGAATGGATAACCTATGATTAAAAGTGGAAAACATTGTGGCAAAAGTAGAAATTGCTCGTTCTTAGCAATTTCTTCTTTTGTCACTATGTTTTCAAAAAGCCGTCTGCTGCACAGGCGTCAGAAAGCGTCTATATGAGGGAAAGGGTTAAAGAATAACCGTAAAGTTTGTTTATACATACAGTAGTTATGTCGTTGTGTCGTCAGACTGTGGTACGGGTATGGTTAGTTTATACATACAGTAGGTTATGTCGTTGTGTCGTCAGACTGTGGTACGGGTATGGTTAGTTTATACATAAAGTAGGTTATGTCGTTGTGTCGTCAGACTGTGGTACGGGTATGGTTAGTTTATACATACAGTAGGTTATGTCGTTGTGTCGTCAGACTGTGGTACGGGTATGGTTAGTTTATACATAAAGTAGGTTATGTCGTTATGTCGTCAGACTGTGGTACGGGTATGGTTAGTTTATACATAAAGTAGGTTATGTCGTTATGCCGTCAGACTGTGGTACGGGTATGGTTAGTTTATACATAAAGTAGGTTATGTCGTTATGCCGTCAGACTGTGGTACGGGTATGGTTAGTTTATACATAAAGTAGTTTATGTCGTTATGCCGTCAGACTGTGGTACGGGTATGGTTAGTTTATACATAAAGTAGTTTATGTCGTTATGCCGTCAGACTGTGGTACGGGTATGGTTAGTTTATACATAAAGTAGTTTATGTCGTTATGTCGTCAGACTGTGGTACGGGTATAGTCAGTTGGTTGATTACTTTGAAAATAATTACGGAAGATCACTTAAGTATAATTAATGAAAACAAATGAAGATTAAGGTGTGATAAAGATTTGAAAATGTCTCATTTTCTCACAATAATGTTCACTTCAGTCATGGGCTGTAGATGCAACAAACGTCGTCTGTATCAGATAAAGGGTTGAGCAATACAAACAAAAAATAAGCTTTTAAACAAGTAAACAATACAAAACAAATGAGATACATGTAAACCGATTTGAATTCATACACGGGCTTTAATTATGATTAATCACTGTAAAACGCGCTTTAACCCTTTCTCTGCCAAATGCAATTAAAGGGTTTTGCAAACAATGTCGTTACGAGCTGTCTCTTCTGAAATCTGCATTGTTTGCATTTAGACATTACATTTTACCAAATTTCCTGTTGGACGAAAAATGGAGTGGTCCAATTTTCAACATGGAAGAATCGACTTTGTGAAATTCTGTCGAGAAAGTGTTAATTACATTTGGACAGGTATCCGACAAAAGGGGCCTACCTACGATTATCATTTGAGGTAAACATTTAAACAACCCAACACATCACTGTTTTTGAAACAGATATGTTTCCAACTTGTAATAAAATACGAAATAATAGCCCAAAATTCAAATCCTTATGCTTTATGTTTAAACAATATTTTATTCAATAACTTCCGAAATACAATTCAACTTATAAATATATTTTCTAGGATCGAATAGAAAACTACAGCTTATTTTGAATCTCTCCCTATGCATTTGCGACCAGTGTATATGCACTCAAGCTGATATTACTGAATCCGCACTGTTCACTAATTAGTAACATGTAGATATACTTTCAAGAGCCCTCTGACAAAGATTTTATTTTATAGAATGAATGTTTCATTTGTAACAGCACATAGTATGACTTCAGAGGACTAGATACGGAGGAGTGAATATGTCTTTCTTCCATGCTATATCTGAAAGCACTCATTAATACCTATGTTGTGAGTACTCAAAAGAATCGTATCACTGAGTACCCACAACATAGGTTTTGGAGGTCAAATAATGATTTAAGAGCATGAAAAACGCTCCTCATATTGCGCTCTGATTAATGTATTGACTGATTCATGAAGAAAATCTCATATAGTATGCATTTCCCATGCATATACATGTAGGAACACTTTCCACACCGTTGTGATAAAGATGAAGTTGCGAGACACTAAACCGTTCCCGCATACCACAAATCTGCAGCAGACCATTTTGAAAACATTATGGCAAACGTACGAGAAATCATTTGAAATTAAAGTTTAATTACTTAAAAGAAGTTGAAAACATTGGGAAATGAGAAAATTGCTCGTTTTGAGCAATTTCTTCTATTGTCCCAAAGGTTTCAAAAGTTGTCTGATGTAGAGACTTCTGAAAGCGTCTCTGTTCGTAGTAGCGATCCTGGAAAAGCAGCCTTAGCAAATATATAACATGTCTAGACAAACATCTTCCTGGAAATCTATACTAGCTGATCCGAAGCGAAAATGTTTGTAAAACGTTTATGTGAACCTTCTACGACTTAAAAGCGAAGGTGCAGAGCTAGACCAAGTTGTGTGGATTGTTCTGGATCTACACATGTAGAAATGCCTAAAGGTTCGTAGTCGTAGTGCACGGCAACTATAAAATTGTCATAATTGAGCCGTCCCGCGAGAAAACTAACATTATGGCCTCTGCGTAATGTATCGACCCAGATCAGCCTGCGCAGTCCGTGCAGACTGATCCGGGCTGACACATTCCGTCTCAGGGGGATAGAGGTATAAACTAATGATGCCTTAAACAGAAAATCCACAGGAGGCGAAAAGAGTCTATCCGGGTAAGCCTGCGTGGCATGCTTAGGCTGATCCGGGTCAATACTTTACGCAGAGTCCACAATGTTGGTGTTCTCGCGGAACGGCTCATATCAATATATCTGCGTAATGTATCGACCAGATCAGTCTGCGCTGTCCGCGCAGACTGATCCGGCCGACACATTCCGTCTAAGGGGGGATAGATAGAGAAGTGATTCCTGAAACAGAAAATCCACAGGAGGCGAAAGATGTCGTGGCGATATGACGTCAGACAACACTTTCCCACATTACGAATGTAACAATGGCAGACCTCAACAGTTTAATGTTTATGTAAATAATGATTCTACTGATCGGCACTCTGCGTGAACCAACCTGAGGCTTATTATTACATGAGTGTAATCAAGACTGATTGATTGATTGATTGATTGATTGATTGATTGATTGGAGTTAAACGCCGTTTTTAACAATTTCTCAGTTATATCACGGCGGCCAGTTTACCTACTCATGCAACCAAGACTGCTAAGATTCCAGTGGCGTGGCTGCTGTAGGGTGGAAACACAAAGTCATGCTTAATCCTTTCCCACATACAACAAATATGTAGCAGACGACTTTGAACATGTTTTGTCAACAAAAAGAAAAAAATCTCTATAATTGAATGAATAAACCTATGACAAAGAGTGGAAAACATTGTGGCAAAATGAGAAATTGCTGGTTTTGAGCAATTTCTTCTTTTGTCACTATGTTTTCAAAAAGCCGTCTGCTGCAGAGGCATCAGAAAGCGTCTATATGAGGGAAAGGCTTAAAAGATTCATGTCACATAGTCAACATATTTAATGTCTCATGTATTTGTATTTATACAATGATTTATGTCATTATTAACATAAATATTATGTAAAGCCACAGTAAAATGACAAGGTCCTACACGTGACACAAACTAATTTGCATATTGATGTATCAATCAAAATGTTGGCTTATACGCCTTATCTTTAAGCAATACGTGATATAGCTCAAGGTTTCAGAAGACATTGATTGCTACTAACCGATTTTTTGCAAAAAGAAGTTCTTTCATTTCAAATGAATTCTACTGATTCATTTCTTCAACATATATATGTCTTATACAGTGTGTGTATACCACGTGACTTTTGACGTCATATTTGCATGGTCAGGCAGCAAAAGAATGTAAAAACAATGGATTTCTTCACCATTTTTAATGAAACATGGTGCAGTCTACGCCTCTTACAATGTCCTGTCTCCGGTTTTTACAGGGGTTTGATTAGTTGTCTAGTTCTTCCAAACACTTCGACGAACCTGTTCTCAAAATCCAGTTTTGATTATGCTCCGGCTGTTGGCGATATTAATACATTTTGAGAACAGGTTAATCGAAGTGTTTGAAGAAACTAAACCGCTAATCAAACTCCGTTGAAAAACCGGAGATAGGGCTCTGTAAGCGGCGTAGACTGCGCCATGTTTCATTAAAAATGATGAAGAAATAAGAAAGTTACCTTTGTTTTTACTTCTAAACCGAAGTAAAATATTTCTGTCCGCCGTAGCATTTGTGACGTCAAAGTCACGTGGTATACACACATTGCTATAGTTTCAAAGCTATCTGCTGCAGGTTGATGTTTGTGGGAAAGGATTAATGCATCATCACCAAAGTTTCAAAGAAAGGTCTAACACACTCAGCAAGGCGTATCTTAATTACTTCAATCAAAATTGCATGACTAAAACAGGCATTTACAAATGTTTACAATGCATTTCCGCTGTAAATATCGTGTTAATTGTAGTGACATTCGTGAACAGATGCACGACAGTTTATTAATCATATTACACTAATTCTAATTTCCCGGCCTGTTCATACCACACCTGTTAAAAAGTGTTGAAATGGCTTCCCCCGGCGCTCCAGGTTGTGAGTTAGCATTGACTGAATATCTGGTTTTTAGAACAAATGGATTTTTTAAAAACGCCACAAAATAACTTAAACCTTTCCCTCATACAACAATTCTGCAGCAGACGACTTTGAACATATGTTGTCAAACAATAGAAAATCGTTTTGAGCAATTTCTTCTTTTGTCACTATGTTTTCAAAAAGCCGTCTGCTGCAGAGGCGTCAGAAAGCGTCTATATGTGGGAAAGGGTTAACATTGTTGAAAGCGGCGAAATACATAATACAAACAAATACTAATTCAATTACGCATATCAGTTTCTAATTTTCATATACAATAGACACATCTAAATTCATTTTGATGATGCAAATAGGATAGAAGTGATAAAGGTAAAACTTTTTATTTCAATTAACCCTTAATAATAGCAGACATTAACAGTATTTTTAAATACCTAGTCGGAAATATTTAGAAACAAAAATATTTTTATTGAATATAGTTTAAAACATTATGGCATAAAGAGGTATTACGCATTATGAGCAATGTCTGCATTTGTCACCATGTTTACACACTTCGTCTGCTGCAGGCGTGTGAGAAAGTATGTATCTGGGTTAAAATTTGGGGTTTTGCGCAGCCGTTATATATTTAAATGTTCTTTTTCTTATAAAGAGATATATAATTCTTAAAATTTGCTCACGTATATTAAGCATGCAGAAGACAACGTTTTTAGACATAACGTGGAAAATGTCTTTCTATGAAAGTATTATAAATGAATATAACTGAAAACCTTGTGACAAAAGAAGAATAGGTCAATTTGCAGCAGATCTTTATATATCTTACAAACTTTATAGAAAGAGTGGGAAAGAGTTAATATATGTTTTGCCTTATCATTCACATATGTGAATAAACAATGGAGAATCGTGGTGGAACGCCCAAATAAATTAAAACTGTTTTCGTTCGTGATTAATCAATTTAATTAGGACAGACTATCGTGAATATTTGTTTAGATATTCGCATGCAGTGCAGTGCCTGCATAACCTAACATTATTTACCTTTTTCCAAAACACAGAGTTATTTTAATTAATCATCAGAAGACGACTTTTAATCACGCTGTGGCAAAAGGGAAGAAATAGCTCATGGAACCGCCCATGCTAACTGATACCTAAAGAGGAAAAACGAAAATGTATTGCTTTCGCTAATTGACTTGTATCGTTTCTTCTTCCTGCGTCAATGGCAATAATAAAGTTTTTGCAATCAGAACAGATTTAAGTGAGTGAGCTCGTAACGAGATTTCTCACGTGAAATCTGTTTCGTTTGGCTTTAAGTTATCTAAATATTCCAAATCTCTTATTTCCTTAATAATGGAGTCAGCCGAGTTTGAAGAGTCTTCTTTAGGAAATTCAGCGCCGAAAGAGCTAAAACAATTTGTTTAATCTAATCATTTATATATTGCCCTGCTCATTTGACATGTCAATGAGGGCTTGATACTGCTTGCGGGTAAGATACGTTGTAACGTAGACAGATGCTTAAAATCGCTCGTAGTATTCAAGCATGCGCGCTGAGTGAATACAGTAAGTGCATGATTTGCTGCGATAGGGTATTACGTTTGCCTTCGTAAAAATCATTTCATCGCAATACCGACGGCAAACGCCTCGGTTGTGTAGCCAAAAAGCGTCCATCTCGAATAAATGAGGTCATGAGTTCGATCCTTGGCCGGGTCGTACCAAAGACGTTAACAATGTTAGTATGGCTTTTCCGCATGGGTGCTCTGGATTTGCATGGTTACCATTACGATCGACTAACTGGTTTCGGGTTAAATAGACCAGTAGTACTGGTACCTTACCCAGAAAACGCCGTTTTATAATTAGAACAATATAATCTCAAAATGGGTTATAGAAGTCAATGGTAACACTCTGTTACATTAATCAGCGACGTAATTTTTGTAATTGCTATGTAGTTTTTACAGGCCGCATGTGAAACTGTTATTGTCTTTATGAAACGTGAATAAACCGCACTATAAATTAATGGTTATAAAAATCATGGGCGATAGACCACACTATAATTCAGTTTTTAACCCTTTGCAACATACTGACGCTTTCCGACACCACTGCAGAAGACAACTTTTGAAAACATAGTGGCAAATAGAGAAATTGTTCATAATGAGCAATTTCTCCATTTGCCACACAGTTTTCAATTCTATTTAATAATAAAAGTTTTATTTTAAAAGATGTTCAGCATTTTTGCCCACCGTGCTTTTCAAAGTCGTTTGTTCAGATTTATAATACGTGGGGAAGGGTTAATGGTTTTAGGATCCCGAGCGTTAAACCACAAATCGTGATATCCTGGATCCAAACTTCCCCGTGATGTTATTCATAAATGGGCCATTCGATGTCCTTACAATTTTAAAAGTTATTTAATAAGTTATTGGTATAGCAAGTTAATGTCGAAATATTGATTGATTAATTCATCGGAGCTTAACAACGTTTTCAATGTTTCATCTAACCTATGCTTTCTGTCTTTCCTGAAACAGTACTTCACATAACATACGTCCCAGGCAACTGGCTACCTCCCTGCATTGACCCCTAGATTAATAGCATGCGTTGATACTGGCCTGGCTATCTTCGCTGAATATGTAGAAAACAAACACATGTATGTTTGTAAATTAGTAGCAATTTCTTTGGAAGGAAACGTTGATAAAAAAAAATTCCATTACTTGAAGGAAGTGGGAGTTTTGATTTACAAGTTCTGGTTAAAGCAGACCAAAAGTTAACATGAGCTCGTTTATGGAAAAAGATACAACTTTGTATTTCTGAACAGTGTAGGTGTAGACCACCATGTCTTGGACCCCGTCCTGTCCAAATCTACATAAGTTGATAGAAGAGGAGCTTTTAACGAGCATACGTAAGTTATATTTGATCAGTCTTTATCTTGATCAGTCACTGTGGGTGATAATGCTGATCTGGATCTTCATAGTTCACAGAAACCAATGGCAATTACGATCGAAGTGCTTAATTTCAAAGTCGATTTTCGATGACAACAACTGTAAGAGGACTACAGGAAATGTGTTCTAGAAGTCGGCGAACAGAGACGATCTTGATCACATTGCACGATCAAGTAGTCCCGAATGACAATTCGTGTGTGTAACGTGACTTATAATTGAGCCGTCCCGCGAGGAAACCAACATTGTGGACTCTGCGAAAAGTATCTACCTGGATCAGCCTAAGCATGCTGCGCAGGCTTACCCGGATATACATTTTTCGCTTCCTGTGGATTTTCTGGTTCAGGAATAGCTACTCTATCCCCCTAAGACGGAATGTGTCGGCCGGATCAGTCTGCGCGGACAGCGCAGGCTGATCTGGTCGATACATTACGCAGATGTCTATCGCCGCAGCTGCATTTTGGGGGCATTTTGAGAAAACCAACATTGTTGACTCTGCGTAAAGTATCTACCCGGATACTAACACGCAGGCTTACTCGGATATAATCGTTTCGCCTCCTGTGGATTTTCTGTTTCAGGGATCATTACTATATACCTATATCCCCCTGAGATGGAATGTATCGGCCCGTATAAGTCTGCGCGGACTGCCCAGGCTGATCTGGGTTGATACCTAACGCAGAGGCCATAATGTTGTGTTCTAGCCGGACGGCTCATACTTACTTGTAGGAATATAGTTATGTATACTTAATGAATGTATATTGTTTTATGGCGCATCGACAGCTAAGGTCATTTAGCGCGCAATTAATTTTAATGTTTCATGATCCCTGGGTAAACAAACCAGTACTAGGCTAGAAAATGTGCCGCGACTGGGGATCGAACCCGGGACACCCGGTTTCGAAATCCCCGACGCTAACCACTCGACCACAGCGGATTCCTATATAAACGGTGCTTAGGTAAAACCAACCTTAACCTTATTAATACACCTGTGGAATAAAGGTCACTGTGCGCATGACCGCTGCTTTACAGACGATTCTTGAAACATTCATTGGCCTACTCGTGAACAGTGTAGATTCAGATCAGAGTGTACGAATGAGCAGGCTGATCTTGATATACACTTGTCGTAAATGACTTCAGATTGTTTTTTGCAGAGTGCCGCTCACCTCAGATTTTAATATGTCACATTTAAAAATAATAAAAGAAATATATATATTAAGATTCATTGTACCTACATACATGTAAAAACTTCTTATCAGAAACCCCATGTATCACACAATTACATAAAATGTGAATTATGTCACATTTAAATGTCAAATAAAAATAGCCATGTGATCAGTCATGAAAGTAACAAAAAAAGACATAGAAAGGCACGGACAAATATAACACAAAGAAAAAAAATGATTTAAACTTTCGTCTTAGCTCATGTTGCTTTTAATCATTTTTCACATATAACACATCTGCAGTAGACGACTATGAAAACATGTCAAGAAAAGTTTCAAAAATTTCTAAAACTGTAATTTTAATTACGGAATAAAGTTTAAAACATTATAGCTAACGGATAAATTGCTTAATATAACCAATTTCTTCTTTTGTCATTATGCTTTCAAACGATGTCTACGGCAGATACGGCAAAACCCCGTATGTAAGTGGGTAAAGTGTTGACTGTTCATATCCTGCACGCAATGAATGGACACCAAACATAATTCAACACTCTAGAACAGTCATGCAATATTGTCTTTGTTTACATCGATCGGCTGACCGAGTAATGTTTAAAGCATGTCGAGGGCTTGGTGTGAAAGGGTTGTAACTAAAAACCTATTTTGAAAACCCTGGTTTAGGGGCAATTTTGACTCCTTTGTAAGCAATGCAAATTTCCATTGTTTACATAGTAAAATGATTTAACGCTTGTAAAGACTTAATGGCGAGGTGGTTAACCTTGGTAAAAAAAATACCAACTTTAGTTACAACCGTTTTACACCAAGCCCTCGATATACGATCGTACATAACTCATTTTTTAGCGCTTATCCTGCTATACAAAAACCAACAAGATTTTCCAACTAAACTCATATAGTCTGATGGGCAAATATAGGCATTATTTTTATAGCCTCCTTTTCACAAAGAGAGGTCCGTTCGTCAGAGCAAATTTGCTGTCAGTAACGAATTAAGTAAAGTCAATCTGATCGCAATCTGACTGGAGTACGCGATCTTTCCCCTAATAGCGTAGCGAGTATTAGGGTATGATTTTATTGTTTTCGGGCTGATCGTGGTCTACAGTGCCTGTAAATGCAATTTGATGAAGCTTATAGCGAATAAAGGTTAATGTCAACCTGAAGCCTTGTGTCAGTTAAGCAGCTACTTGACATTTACTCTGCCGACAAGCATGGTGTTAACATTGTATTCTCCACTGCCACTGATCTATTTTTGGATATTTGTCCTCTCATCAATGAATTAATTCAGTCATTGTGGACAACTTGAAAATAGATCTGAACTTAAGGGGGACGATAATGGAGGGCCATACAAAGACGGCTGTTTACTCTAGACTCTTTGAAAATAGATCTGATTTTTAAGGGGACAGTAATGCAATGTCCAACAAAGACGGCGTATACGCTGTAGACACTTTCAGAATACATCTGATCTTAATGTGGACGGCAATGAAGGGCCTTACAAAGACGGCTGTTTACTGTAGACACTTTGAAAATAAATCTGATCTTAATGTGGATGGCAATTAAGGGTCATACAAAGACGGCGGTTTACTGTAGACACTTTCAGAATACATCTGAACGGTAAGGGGACGGTAATGAAAGGCCACACACAGACGACTGTTTACTATAGACACTTTGAAAATAGGTCTGATCTTAATGTGGACGGCAATGAAGGGCCATACCAAGACGGCTGTTTACTGTAGACACTTTGAAAATAGGTCTGATCTTAAGGTGGACGGCAATAAAGGGCCATACCAAGACGGCTGTTTACTGTAGACACTTTGAAAATAGGTCTGATCTTAATGTGGACGGCAATGAAGGGCAATGAAAAAAGACGGCGTTTTACTGTAAAACATAGGTCTTAACTTTAAGGTGGCCGGTAATGACGGGCCATGCAAAGACAGCTGTTTGCTGTAGACGCTTTAAGAATAGATCTGATCTTAAGATGGACGACAATGAAGGGTCACGTGAAGACGACTGTTTACTGAAGACACTTTTTTGCCAGATGTTTCCAAAGTTGTCTGCTTCATACAGGTTCGTAGCGTTAGGGGAAGGGTAAATTATAAACATCCTCTATGGGCCTCCAGGTAGGAATGGTTTGCAATGAGTGAACAGGAAAGACCCTTGTTAGACTGGATGGAGGCACCGACTGAATTAAAACCTCGTTGGTCGTAAAGTCCCGGTTTTTCGTATTCTTTCTTCTGTTCTAAGGGAGTTCATCCGAAATGATAAAAACTAGCAAGACTTTGAGAGACCTAGAACAAGATGAATGGAGATCATTTGTTGAGGTCTGACATGCCAACAAGTCATAATAGGCAGTAAGTAAGTATGGGAAAATGTTTGAATGACATATTTAAGTCTTTGGCATGACACTACCTGATCTCATGACAGACACTTAAACCCTTATTTTACATTGTTTTAAAAGCTGTGAATGTGTACGAATACGGTTCGGCTGGTAAATGCATATGTATATATCTCTACTGTGTTTATGTTGTTGGCATTTATTTATAGAATGGAAGGTGTATAGATACGACGTAAATGTATGTAAATTATGAGATACAGTCGATTAAAATCTATCTATCATGTAGAAGCAACATTTCGCTTACAATTATGTTACACGGCTTGAGGAAACATATTATACAAATTATTCATATTCATAATTTGTTTGTATTTGGGGTTTAACCTTTTCCCACATACCACCAATCTGCAGCAGACGACTTTGAAAACATAGTGACAACAATCTCAAAAATCTCCATAAAAGATTAATTGTTTAATAAAGCTGATCACATTATGAGCAATTTCACCTTTGGCCACAATGTTTTCAAAAGTCGTCTGCTGCTATTGCGTCTGCAGGTGGGAAAGGTTTAACGCTGTTTTCAACAATTCTTCAGTCATATCACGGCAGCGAGTTCATGTGTTTCCTGTCTTTCCCACACCAGTACTCCACACAACATGCTTTTCAAGCAACTGGCTGCTTTTCCACGTAGACGTTGCCAATTGGTGAAAGACCAATGCTGCTTGTCGCACTGACTTTTGTCAAACGTCGGAGAGAATGTTGGCCGAGCTGGAGTTTGAACTCACAACCCCTGGCTTGACAGCCCGCGTCGCCGATACCGATTGAGCTACCGTTGCAAGGCCAATATGCATCAATACGACTGTATATCTCTGCCTCCGCCAGGCGTTGCTCCTGATGGATAACACTGTACTTCAAACAGCAGTGTGAAGGTCATTGCCTTACTGGTGTGTATAAGTTAACCTCGTGCCCAAAATAAACCTGTGACAAAGCTCCCTCATTATGAGTGAACTAATTAGGCCATGGTCTCATTAATATGTCATACAGACGGGGCGTTACAAAGATGGTGGTACGTATTTTGCTGACCAAACCGACCGAGCCTACCTGTGAAGAATTCTGGTAGAAGACAAGACTCGTCATGTTGCTGCAAACATGAAAAGTATTGCGACATTGCAAAACGTTTCATTCTCCTCTTACACTATCTTAGTGTATTACGAGCCATATCAGTGTTTCCCTCGAAAACAGACTTATTTGTTTAAATGACCGTGACCTTATTTCTTTAATTGTATTGTATTACAAGATACACGTAATTGTATACATATACAAATATGTATATGTCTATGCCGACCTATCTGAATACAATACAAATCGAATGTAAAACCTCTGGTAAGTTGTAGCGTATGCAACGACTGGTTTGCGATTTAGACATGTCATGCTTTCTCATGACGGGGCTCATACAATATGAGCCGTCCCACGAGAATACCAACAGTGTGGACTCTGCGTAAAGCATCGATCCCGATCAGCATAAGCATGCCGCACAGGCTTACCCGGATAGACGCTTTTCGTCTCCTGTGTATTTTCTGTTTCAGGATTCATTACTCTATACCCCCTATCCCCCTGAGACGGAATATGTCGGTCCGATTCAGTCTGCGTAGGCTGATCTGGGTCGATACATTACGCAGAGGCCATATTGTTGGTTTTCTCTCGGGACGGCTCATATATACATTGTAAAACTGTTATATCACGGCTACGGAATATTTATCCATGATCATAGGCTGATTAACCATTTCCCATAACACAAATATGCAGTAGACGGCAATGAAAACGTTAGGTGAAAGGTAATTATCGAAAATATTTGTAAAACCATGAGGCATTTTGTTACAATGTTTTTACATTAAGTCTGCTGTAAATGTTTCAAATTAAGTCTGCTGTAAATGTTTCAAACTTCGTCTGGAAATGGAAAAGAAGGGTTAAGCGGCTAGAACAATTATATGCTTTTAAAATGTCTAAGTTCATTCCGACTATAACCCGTTACCTCATTGCTCAACTGTCGAATTACCGACGAAAACAGAGACGCTAACTAATTGGCCACGGTGGATTCCTATATTGAATTAGGCGAGCCCCGGTAGCTCAGTCGGTAGCGACGCGGACTGTCAATACAGGGGCTGTGAGGCCAACATTCTTTCATTGTGACCTGCGTCACTCGTCTTTCACCAATGGGCTGTAACAGTCTATGTGGAAAAGCAGCCAGTTGCTTGGGAAGTATGTTGTGTGGTGAACTGGTGTGGGAAAACCAGGAAACGAATGCGTAGGTGAACTGTTCGCCGTGATAAGATTGAAAAATCGTTGAAAACGGCGTTAAACCCCAATCAATCAATCAATCAACTATATTGAGGTAGCACCGTTGTTTCAATAGTATCGATACACTATCAAGAAAGCGTTGTTATATATACATACGTTAGTGTTGAAAGAGATTGAAAGTCCCCACAGAGATCAATTTAAGGTTTTCACAATGGTGAAGTGCCAACTACTTTTTAGGCAACATACATCTAACATGAATTCGCCACGTTTGTTCACAACTACATTTTAGGCAACATACATCTGACATGAATTCGCCAAGTTTGTTCACAACTACATTTTAGGCAACATACATCTGACATGAATTCGCCACGTTTGTTCTCAACTACATTTTAGGCAACATACATTTGACATGAATTCGACACGCTTGTTCACAACTACATTTTAGGCAACATACATCTGACATGAATTCGCCACGTTTGTACACAACTACATTTTAGGCAACATACATCTGACATGAATTCGACACGTTTGTTCACAACTACATTTTAGGCAACATACATCTGACATGAATTCGACACGTTTGTTCACAACTACATTTTAGCCAGTGCATAAACAAAAATTCATATTGGCGTTTAGTATAGATCAAGATCATCCTGTGCATCCGCGTAGTTTGACTAAGATATATTTTGTTTACAAATTACTTACATAAAGATGTAAGTGTGAGCTTGTATCAACGTGTGTAGATTCTGATAGGACTGAAACAAAGCCTGTTTACAAATTACTTATTACGAGAGCTAGTGTCAACGTGTGTCAACGTGTGTAAATTATGTTAGGACTGAAACATATTTACATATAACTTACAAAGGCTAGTGTCAACGTGTGTAAATTATGATAGGACTGAAACATATTTACATATAACTTACAAAGGCTAGTGTCAACGTGTGTCAACGTGTGTAAATTATGACTGAGCAGGGGGGACAATATGATATAAACCTCCTTGAGCCAGCTTGTACCTTTTCTCATGCAACGACTTTTTATGTACATGTATAGCTAAATTTCAGCAGAGGTCCAGTTAAGTGGGAGTATACAGCTCTTTTCCACACAGTATCTCTCTTATCATCCAACCAAAGGCGATGATGTTGGCACTCAAAAGAATTGTCTCATTGAGACATTGAGACAATTCTTTTGAGTACCAACATAGGGTTACATTGTCAAATAAAAAGTTAGAACATGCTTAACGCCTGGAGCTTTGAATTTGTTTTATATCGCCGTTTTCAACATTATTTTAGCTATACCACGGAGAACACTCCTTATTTGACCCTCCGGCCCTATGTTGGTGAAACGCGACATCCTACGTGTAGCTAATCTGGCTGCCATGATATGGTTGTGCTGAAATACTGTTGACTCGATCATGTATGTATCCGTACCAACTCTATACTTCTTTCACATATTCCCACATACAACAAATCTACAGAAAACTACTTTTAAAACATCAATGATAAGAAATGGAAACTCATCATGAGTAATTCCTCCTTTTTGCCATAATGTTTTTAAAAGTCGTCTTGTGCAGATGCTTCAAAGTGCATATGCACTTGGATAAGAATTAAAGCAACATAATCTTTTATCTGAACATTATAGATACTGATCAGCTTGAATATTATTACAGCCTAATCTTGGTTTACATTGTTCGGCCCTCATACGAGCTGTCCAACGAGAAAACTAACATTGTGGACTCTGCGTAAAGAATCGACCCTGATCAGCCTAAGCATGCGCGCAGGACACTTTTAGACACTTTTCGCCTCCTGTTGACTTTCTGTTTTAGGGAATCATTACTCAATACCCCATGAGACGGAATGTGTCGGCCCAGAATAGCCTGCTTGGACTGAACTATGTCGATGCATTACGCAGTGTCCATAATGTTGGTTTTCTATTGGAACGGTTCATATATTAATGACAAACGCAATGATGATAAAACATTTGAATTCAGCAGTATTGTGATCCATCCATATCTTTGGTGAAAAAACATTCAAATCACAGAATATCATACAAACAAGGATGCGTTTTATCTCGTAGATGTATGGTTAAAAAGATAAGTGCTTCACAAGTATCGTAAATTTGACAAACATTCATATTTTCATATATAAAATATTGTCCATCAATTACATGTATTTATATCTAATATTGGCCATCATATACATGTATTTATATTAAATATTGTCCATCAATTACATGTATTTATCTTACAGCACGATATTTGCCTAAGATGAAAACAGAAACCAGAAGCTCCTAGAAATATGTAGTTCAATTCTTAGCTTACACTATTACTTTAAAAATATATCTTATTTAACAGGCTGTTAGGGAAAAAACGTGTATATAACATAATAAAACATTAAGAACTAAAGTCATAGTACCTTATCGTGAAATCTAATCCTCCAAGACGCCATAATTCTCACCGAAGATTTGTGTTTCAAAAAAGAAAAGAAAATCCGAAATATTGCTTAAACGTGAACTCTAAATCATGTATTCAAACACTGGCCTTAACGTTACGTTACGTTTAGTTAAAATATTTCACTGGGCGTTGTCACTTTATAACTATGCGCACATGTCTGAAAATTATCACAGAAAGTCGTCCAAAAACAATTTTATTCCAGAGAAATGAATATTACATCTTACTATGAATGAAACTACACCGTTCCAACTGCTGTCTTAACCTATTTCACAATTAAACAGCAATAAAATGTAAATTTTAAAAGCGTGACGTCATTTTATGACAGGTGTACATTCGATTCGAAAAACCGGTCTAGAAAGTTGCAGAGCGTAACTGTAACGTTTAGAACGTAACGCACGTTCGTCTTTTTTAAATAATACAAAAAAACGCTATAAAAAACACGGTTGAGTAAGCGAGTGAAATCTAAAATGGTGGAGTGTTTGACACTTGGTTGCTCAACAGAGTAATGGTGGCTGTCCATCAAACCGCTCCCAACATCCCCATGTGTCTTCTCCGTCCCACCCTTTACAGTGAAAAATATATTTACCCTTTCCCATATACAACAAAACATCTAGGCAAAACTAGGAAAAATATCTATATACGAAAGTGCTCTATCATTGAAAAGAGGGGGAGACAATGTTACAAATGCTCCTTTTGCCACAATGTTTTCAAAGGTGACCTGCTGCAGGTGCATCGAAATGCTTCAGTAAATGGGAAAGGGTTTACAAATGCATTTGTGGTCCGGAATTTTATATGTCTTTATCCCATTTTACTAATATTCATTGTCTATAAGAATAAAAAAAATGTGTGTGCATGTGTGCACGGGGGACTTTCTTCACAATACAACAACAAGATACGTTAAATACGCGAGATTGTTATGCAATCAATCTGAGATGACGCGGTTTAATATACACGTGTTTCAACGTAATCAATGGTACTGGTTGTATAGTTGTTGACGTTTTTCTATTTATTTATTGACAAACACATATGAATGCTATTTTGCATTTATCTTTCATGATACAAACTTCTACGAGGAACACCATAATTTATTGAAAACAATCCAAAAGAAAATGTGTGCCATTCAACTGATGGTTTACAATATAATATATTTAATGAAGTATAAAAGTCAGACAATGACATCAAAGAGGTTTCAGTCGAAGAACTCCCAAGGGTTACACATTTCGGGTAACTTTTGATGTTCGAGAAGTTGTGTCGATTATGGCGTTGAAAGGTGTCAGCGATCAAGTTTGCTGTCAGCGGTAGACAGGTTTTTGCCCAAAGCTCGTCAGTGAATGTCCAGTTAGTATTGTTTCAGCATGTTCGTTGTTTGCATGTCTTATTATGTCTGTCTCCCCTTTTTTACCCAGAAACTGACTATCATAGATATATTATATCCCTACGTCTGTCTGTCCAAATATCTAATATGCCCCAGTACGGTTACTAATGCGTTTCTTTCTTTCTTTATATCGTTGATGGATTGTTTACTTAACATATAAGATATGATGGATATATATTTTGAGTAAATACAAACACTTGTTTCCTACGAAATTATCTGAAAAACAAACTAGTAACATTTGAAAAAAATAAATAGGATTCGATTAGAGATTTATTGATTGGATTTTAACGCCAATTTCAACGGTATCACATTTACGAGTATATCACGGCGACCATTTCATCTCACGTGCTTTTCGCGGCTTCCTAGCACCATTAATTTAAACAACATTCTCTCCATGCAACCGGCTAACTTTCCGCATCGACAATTCATCCAATTGGTGGCGGACGACGAATGACTCTAGTTACACTGACTGTTAACAATCATTGGAAAGAATCAGAATGGCCGAGCCTGAGTTCGAACGAACGATTCCTTGATTGGTAGCCATCGTCGAGTGACCGAGTGAGATATGGGCCGACCCGCGACACAACCATCATTGTGGACTCTGCGTAAAGCATCGACCCGGATCAGCCTAAGCATGCCGCACAAGCTTACCCGGACAGACTCTTTTCACCTCCTGTGGGTTTTCTGTTTCAGGAATTATTACTCTATACCTCTTTCCCCTTGATACGTAATGTGTCGGCCCGGATAAGTCTGCGTGGACTGCGCAGGCTGATTTGGGTCGATACATTACGCAGAGGCCATAATGTTTTCTCGCGGGACCGCTTATATCGCGGCTCCACTAGATAGTAGGACTTTGAACACAATATAGGTCACACTACACCAAATAAATTCCTTCTTTGTTTCCATGTCAATCGACCAGTTTCAGCCCTCAATTGTCACAATGTCCCGGGTTCGATCCCCAGTCGCGGCACTACGGTCATGGTGGAGTGCCCTTGGGCAAGGCACATTTTCTAGCCTAGTACTGGTTTGTTTACCCAGGGATCATGAATAATTAAATTTAATTGCGCGCTAAATGACCTTAGCTATCGATGCGCCATAAAACAATATACATTCATTCAGTCACAATTTCTAAGCGTTTCTCATGTAGAACACAATATATCATTTAAAACAGTTACCTCTGAGCTTTAAAACAATCCAAAGAAAATAGGAAGGGTTTTGTGGACCATATCGGGCCCGGACAAAACCGGTGTATAGCCTCCTCTACTTTCACTTTCAAACAAGGTCAAAATAGTAAGAGTGATCAAATCAATCATTTCCAGTGCGTCCTATACACATTTACAATGGATTTAAACTCAATGTCATATTCAATGTATTCTGGTGATGGTATAAACTCGTTTCTATGCAAACAAAGGTTTTTTAGGGACTATCTGGGTGTAGATCAGCATGACAGCTGATGTATTTGGCGTAATTTTAGCTCTAGACGGTACATTCTGATATTGCTTGTTTGGAATACAACACTAAAAGCTAGGTTTCAGAAAAAGACCGATTGTTTAGTATTTTACGCCGCTCTCAACAATTTGTTCAATTGTTTTGCATTTCCTGGGTAAGTTACCAGTACTGCTGGTTAAGTTTATCCTGACATCAGCCAGTCAGTCGTTATGCTACCTCTGAAACCCAAGGCGCCAGGGGGTTGGGGAGCCTTTTCTACTATTTTTAAAGGGTGTTTTTGTATTGAACAGTGTAGTTTCAAATCAGACTATACACAAGCGATGTATAATATGTATCTACCCTGGTCGGAAATGCCTTATGGTTGGTTTTCGAACAGCGCCACTCAAACATAATTTGTTTAATCATATTGTGTATGTTGAATAATAGACACACTTTTTGAAATTGATGAAGAACTAAGAATCACTGAACTCCAAGTGGAGAACAACATATTGCTTATAGTGACAACAAGGTAAGTAATACATAATAATTAAAAACTATTTTGGCAGTAAATGTGTAAAAAGAGTCAATTAAAAGTCATGAAAATGTTCACAATTTTGCTTACTGTCTACCCAGTCAAAATGAGGCATAAACAATCAATATTTAGATGTTGATTGTACTGGAAAGTGAAATTATTAGTATAATATCATCCCAGAATTAAGATTCTAATATTTCAAGACAACTTTTGAACAGATTTAAAACTTTGACTATACTATTTATAATCTAGAGTTCAGCACCTTTTAATTGATTGATTGATTGAGTTTTTTCAACAATTCAGTCATATCACGGCGGCCAGTTCACCTATTCATGAGTTTCCTGGTTTTCTCATACCAGTACTCAACACAACATTCATTCCATGCAACTGGCTGCTTTCCCACATAGACTGTAATACCATTGATGAAAGACGAATGACGCAGGTCACAGTGACTTTTGTCAAACGTCGGAAACGTCGGAAAGAATGTTGGCCGAGCTGGGCTTCACAGCACGTTTTAAGCAAGGTGGGGATACAATTGATAACGTCTGGTTCGGGAACAGGAATAGATTGGTCGTTATACGGGTGTTTAACCCTTTCCCTCATACGACATTTCTGCAGCAGATGACTTTGAACATATTTTATCAAAATATAGAAAATCTCTATAATTGAATTGATAACCTATGACCAAAAGTGAAAAACATTGTGGCAAAAGGAGAAATTGCACGTTTTGAGCAATTTCTTCTTTTGTCACTATGTTTTCAAAAAGCCGTCTGATGCAGAAGCGTCAGAAAGCGTCTATATGAGGGAAAGGGTTACTCCTTTCCTACATACAGACGTATTTTGAAAAGCATGCAGCAGACGATATTTGAAAACGCTGTGACGTTTTGTGATGAAGTAGACATTTCTCATAATAGTGAGTAATTTCTCTTTTAGCCACATTGTTTTAATCTCGATTCAATTATAATACTTTTATTTAACCCTTTCCCTCATATAGACGATTTCTGATGCTTCTGCAGCAGACGACTTTTGAAAACTTAGTGACAAAAGAAGAAATTGCTCAAAACGAGCAATTTCTCCTTTTGCCACAATGTTTTCCACTTTTAGTCCAAGGTTATCCATTCAATTTAAGAGATTTTCTATTTTTTGACAAAACATGTTTCAAGTCGTCTGCTGCAGAATTGTCGTATGAGGGGAAGGGTTAAAACGATTTTCCATATATATTCGTTTTCAATGTCGTCTGCTGCACATGTTCTGTAAATGGGAAGGGGTTACTTTGACAAAAGGTGATACGTTGTTTACGTATTGCAATAACCATACCTGGTTGATGTCCCAAAACGTCGATCTTCTAAATCCTACTCGGGGCGCGGGATAACTTAATATACTCATCGTCTCGTTCAGCAACTACACGTGCTTTCAAATTTCTTCTTGCTAATTGTTATGTTCTTTTCAAATGTCTTGAACACTCTTGCTAACGCACACCTGTAATGTATCAACGATTGTATTCCTACGCTTTGCACAAACTGTCTTTAGAACTAAATCGTTTTGACCAAACCTTTCTTGTGTCACCAAATCTGTTATCAAAAAGTCCAAGACACACCTTTTGAATTGCTAAACTAACGAGATACTATTCAAATGTCTTTAACAACGTTTCTTAAGTCCTCAATTATTTTTGTGATAAGATAATATAAAGAAAATTCTATTTTCTTATTTTCATCATCATCTTATTATTATCTATCTTCACTATGAACATCATCACAAATCTTGAGATTGTGTGGTTTTTCGCGGTGCCTGTCATTCGTTGATGAAATGATAACAATCAATGTTAGATATTGTAAACGATAGAATCCATGAACGATACCTCTAACTTGCCAGCTTCAATTGTAGTAAACCAGTATAGTCCTCTTGGTTGATTTAGAAGTCCTTTTATCCGTTAAAAATAAATCTACACTTTCCTAGCAGTGTCTGTTTATTTTGTCATACTTTAAAGTAGTCCCGAATAACTAAAACGTCATCTATAAGAAATCCATCAAACTCTTATGTTGGGATTTATTTTTCCGACGCTTTATCGCAATAAGTACACCATGATTTACAATCGATAATGTTCGTCTCGATATATTAAAACCTTTAAAGAAATCTATTTACTTATTGTACGAGCGGATGTAATTGTATACAACAAACACTTAATTCATATCACAAATAACAATAACTCACAAGACTCACAATGTGAAAAAAAACAAAAACAAATACAGGTTTGGTAAATGTTCAAATGATCAATAGAAAACAAATCATAAAACCTTCACCTTCATTAAACGGGGTTTCGATCTTTATTACGAAATCTTACAAACGAAGACAATACACGCCACGATCGGACATTCATAACTCACCGAACATGTCAAATGGTGGTTACTGTCCGACATGCCGTGACAAAACAACTTCGTTTCCCATTCACATATAGGCATTTGCAAAGCAAATAAATGGAATTTTACTCCAAGCTGTTCGTTGTTATTTGTATTAAACATGTGAACTTGAGTCTCTGATATACGTTTACAAAGAGTGAAGCCATTGTGGAACGTGCCCAGATCAGCATACTCGCCTGGATCTCTCTTGGTCCAATGACGGATGTCAGCCTGTCTTTCTTATGCCACGAGTCGGTGGAAAGTCGAAGGTGGGACAATACTTAAGATCCTTTGATGTATGAGTCGTTAGTCGACAAAATGTCCATTTCTATTGTATGATAACCTTGTAAGTTCGGACAAGCCGAAACATTGCCAATGTAGTGATTGTCTTTTTTTATAATCGATCCCTGATACGATATTTATAGTTTTATAAACTGAACGCATCTAAAGGAAACGTTTGCAAGTCTAGATGGTTCAAGTATGTGTTTATAAAAACATAAGAAACCCAGAAAATGTGATCAATGTTTTAAAAGATCGTCTGTGTCCAATCACCTGTTTCCAGAAAACTTGTTTAATGAACAAAATCGGCGGTTCGTATGTTTCCAACACAATTAATATAAAATCCGGTTATGTTTCACGTTTGAAAAGTGTTGACTTTTTTTAATCTACTCAGTCTGAATGACACGAATAACGAGTGCTCAGAGACAAACCCTGCAATAAGTTAATGTCAAAACAAAATACGTAGCATTGCAATGGATAACTATGTAATGTCACGTGAAGTCAGCCCGAAAACGTTTATGGGGTAAATATAGAAACTCGCTTTAAATAAAGGTATATTGATTGAATTGAGATTAAATCATCGCGGCAAAAGGAGAAATTGCGTCAATTGAACACAACACCATAGTTCTTATCCTAGTTATTGTATACAAGTATCGCCTCAGTGGTGTAGTGGTCGCGCGTCCGCCTCGGGTGTGGGAGATCGCGGGTTCGATCACCGGTTTGGTCATGTCAACGACTTTAAAAGTGGCAGCAATGGTGGTCCCTCCTTGGCGTTCACATTCTCACCATCCCATCCTTTAAGATTTCACATATTACGGTGTATAATCCCAGTAGTGTGTGGATAGCATTACTGGCTGGTGTCGGGATAAATGGATCAGTAGTACAGTTACGTGCTCGGGAAACGAAGTAGTATAAATTAAAAAGTATTGAACGCCGCATAAATACATTTTACATTATTTATTAACTTATTAACCCTTTCCCACATACAACTATTCTGCAGCAGACGACTTTGAAAACATCTAGGCGGCAAACACATTGATAATCCCCATTAATGAAGGTATAAATATTGAAAGAAGTTTAAAACATTGTGGCAACAGGAGAAATTGCTCGTTTTGAGCAATTTCTTCTTTTGTTATATTATTTTCAAACGTCCTCTGCTGCAAAGTCGTCAGAAAAGGTCTATATGAGAGAAAGGGTTAGCATACCTTTGTAAAACAGTAGACTGCAACGATCACTCTTCACTTTTTTAAAATGCAGCGTGTGTAGGGAGGGGTCCTTTACGCCTGTCACCAATCATAAATTACGTAAATTAACAAGACTTCAAACAATAAAATAAGACACTGGTCACGACAGGTTAATCGATGATGTTCGATATGCATGGTTTTTTTTACGGCAAAGATTTTATCGTTAACTGTCAATGGTGTTGATTCGTCAATTTGACCTGTCATGTTCTCTATGCGTCTGGAAATATCACCAATGAGGGGAATTTATTTCTGCTATATTGACCTTTAAGTCCAATAGATAATCTACTTATAAGTAAACGTGGCAATTTTATGTCTGTTTTCGAGGAAAAGTATGTAACCAACTGGTGTATAAGAAAGCAATTCTTTCAATTAACCCTTTCCCTCATACGGCAATTCTGCAGCAGACGACTTTGAACGTATTTTGTCAAAAAATAGAAAATCTCCATAATTGAATGGTAACCTATGACTAAAAGTGGAAAACATAGTGGCAATTTTGTCACAATGTTTTTAAAAAGGCATCTGCTGCAGAGGCGTCAGAAAGCGTCTATATGAGGGAAAGGGGGGGGGGGGGGGGTAATGAATGTTTTTGGTACAGTTATAAGTAAGTAAGTAAGTAAGTAATTTTATTATAGTGACATGTGTACAGATTTTACAAATACAAACATCAAACAATATAAACACCCGGCCGCGTAGGGCCTATAAGTCACTTTTAATAAACAATATTAACAGATAAGGTAAAAAAGAGATAAAAAGAGATGAAAGAAAAAGAAAGAGTTATAAGAGTAGAACACGAAATCGCCAATTTACACAGCTGACATAATGCCCGAATTATTGTCTATTGAACGCGGGTATATATCTATATATAAGCATTTAATTTACGGTCTTTGCAGCAAGCGCCATTGTAGAACTATGTACACGTCGGATTGACACGAATTGCTTAACTGTTTTGGCGACTGTTCGCTTATTCGTCATACTTTGGTAAACAAACCAGTACTAGGCTAGGAAATGTGCCATGACCGTGTATCCGCGACTGGGGATCGAACCCGGGACACCCGGTTTCAAATCCCTAACGCTAACCACGGCGGATGCTGTTCATCGAAAGGCCTATAATAAGAGGTATACCCGAGGACAGTTACGCATTGTATTGTTTCTATTAGCGTTAGAATTAGGTTCTTTTGTGATAGTGGATAGCTTTCACCGTTACTTCTTTCTTCCAACTATTTATTTTTAGTTAACCTTTTCCAACAAATAGACGTGGAAGACAGTGGTGCAGAGGTAGAGCGTCGGCATCTCGTATCAAAGGTCCCTGGTTCGAGTCCCGTGATGAGCGGGTCCTGACTTTGGGATTTTTCCACACAAACGGCGCGAGTACTGGTTAAGTATCCAGGAAGCAGACATCGAGCGTGATTAATATAAGCTAAAAGCTTGTTTCGCAATCGATGTAAAATAAATAAGTTTAAAAAAAAAACATATAGACGCTTTCTGACGGCTCTGCAGCAGACAGCGTTTTGAAAACATGCCGATAAAAGAAGAAATTGCTCAAAACGAGCAAAACGAGCAATTTCTCCTTTTGTCGACATGTTTTCAACTCTATTTAATTATTGTACTTTAATTTAAAGGGCGTTTTCCAAAAAAATGGGGTATGTATTTAAAGTCGTCTGTTGCACGTTTGTTTTATGTGGGAA
The DNA here is from genome assembly GCA_031761405.1 of Serripes groenlandicus. Lineage (NCBI taxonomy): Eukaryota > Metazoa > Mollusca > Bivalvia > Cardiida > Cardiidae > Serripes > Serripes groenlandicus. The sequence continues at coordinate 26,711,001 of JASEVX010000008.1, read as the reverse complement.
ATGGTTATACGTCGTCAATGGCTACGTCAGTCCCTAACAATTCCAGTGACTTATCATCCCAATGTATAATACTGTTTGTTTGTCTATCATAAGATATCGTATGATTATCTAGTGCAATCGTTCTGTTTTTTATTTGACGTCAATTTCTAAGTGACGTTCTTGTACAGAAAGTTATATTATTGTGTATCATCCATCTACCAATAACAGAAAAATAGCTGCATGTAGTCCAAAATACTATAAACGGAAATCAAAAATAGCGAGCAGTTCCACCCTTTTCCAACATTCGTAGCAACAGAGTAACGAAAGCATACTCTCAGTGTTCATAGTTTACAGTTCCTCATCTTTGGGCGTACATGTATCAGTTAACCCTTTCCCTCCTACAACAATTCTGCAGCAAACGACTTTGAACATATTTTGTCAAAAAATAGAAAATCTCTATAATTGAATGGATAACCTATGACTAAAAGTGGAAACCATTGTGGCAAAAGGAGAAATTGCTCGTTTTGATCAATTTCTTCTTTTGTCACTATGTTTTCAAACAGCCGCCTGCTGCAGATGCGTCAGAAAGCGTCTATATGAGGGAAAGGGTTAAATCTGAAATGCTGTTTTTTTAAATCGTATCAAAGTTAAAGAAGGAAAAGTAATGCATGTTTTAAATATAAAACTCTTCCTATTTAAATGACACTTATGAGACTCGCTGGTTCTGAGCTCATGTTTACTTCCTGATTCCTGCCCATTGTGCCTGACACCAGTTGGCTAGACAGGGTGGTATTCGATACCATCATTTAACAATCAGTTTATTGGAAGCTTACCGACCCAACTGTCGCCACGTGGATACGAACCTAAGACCTTTCGCTCCCGAAGCATAAGCCTTAAAACACTAGTCTACCAAGATCGAATATCAGTCGCAGTATGGGGGTCGTCAATTCATCTCTCATACGTGTTTCTGGGTTTCTCGCAACTGTTTACAATGCATTATACTTCCATGGTTCTTTATTGTACAACGGGAATGCAATCTCGTTAAAACAATACCAAGAATTCGTTGAATTACATGTCGTCTCAGATTGACCTTTGTGTCAGCCAATGAAATTGTCGCCTATAAAAATCGTTCAGTATCAACAGGGTAAATAACCCATATATAGGTATACGAGATAGAAACGCGGTAATGGTCGAGTGTTTCGATTGTATAGTAGCCATTTTGATAGCAGAACTTAGCGTTGGTTGTATCTTGCAATTTCAAGAGTTGCAATTTCGACATATCCAATATACGCAGAGCAGAGTAATTTGGTCTGATTTTAATGAGATTGCTACAGATACAAAGTAGCAATGTTGTTGTTTCTTCACCCTTGCCCATGTACACTAAATCTGTAAAAGACGATTTTGAAAGCATAAAGGCAAAAGTACGAAAACTCTCTGTAAATAAAAATTGAATTATTGAATAGGGTTTGATTGTGGCAAAATGAGAAGTTGTTCATGTTGATTTGCCTTAATGCTTTCAAAATCGTCTTTTACAGATTTAGTGTGATCACTTTTTTTTTTTTTTTTTTACTTGATATGCGTCGAAATGCTTCTATATGTGGCAAATTGTTACTCCATTGGTGTATGACGAATGACGCTTGTCACAGCGACTAGTGTCAAACGTCGGAAATAATGTTGGTCGAGCTGGAATTCGAACTCACAAACCCTGGATTGACAGCTCGCGTAGCTACCGACTTAGCTACCGGGGCTCTCTGCTAACGTACACAGTAGACGAATATTAAACTGTCCGAACTTCTGAACTGAGTGCGGTATAAATTGTTTGCAATAGTTATTTTAGTTTAAACTTATTTATTTTAAATCGATTGCGAAACAAGCTTTAAGCTTATATTAATCACGCTCGATGTTTGCTTCCTGGATACTTAACCAGTACTCGCGCCGATTTTGTGGAAAAAATCCCAAAGTCAGGACCCGCTCATCACGGGAATCGAACCAGGGATCTTCGATACGAGAGGCCGACGCCCTACCTCTGCACCACTGTCTTTCACTGCATTGTTATTGGCGTGTATACACAGCATGGTTGTCAAATTTTAACCCTTTCCCACCCGCATTTTGACGCATCTGCAGCAGACGACTTTTGAAAACATTGTGAAAAAAGAGGAAATTGCTCAAAACGAGCAATTTCTTCTTTTTAGCAACAACGTTTTCAACTGTTTCAGTAATTATACCTTCATTTCTAGTGATTTTCAAAGTCGCCTGCTTCAGAATTGTTGTATGTAGGAAAGGGTTAAATCAGAGTGACGGATTACACTCGCAATACGATACTTGCTCACCCCGGGATTCGAACATCGACGATACCTGGATTCGTCAAACAGTCTTTACTTTGTCGGATTTTAGGTCACTCTCATCAGCTAAGGTATTATCGCGGCGGACTAGATAGATGATATTGGTACCACACCTTATATTTACATATAGATAAACAATATATAAGCAGTTCCACGGGAAAACCAACATTGTTTACTCTGCGTAATATATCGACCCGGATCAGCCTAAGTAGTCCGCGCAGGCTAATCCGGGCGACACATTCCGTCTTACGGGGATAGAGGTATAGAGTAAAGATTCCTGAAACAGGAAATCCACAGGAGGCGATAAGTGTCTGTCCTGAATAGCCTGCGCAGCATGCGTAGGCTGATCCGGGTCGATACTTTACGCAGAGTCCACACTGTTGGTTTTCTCGCGGGACGGCTCATATCAATATATCTGCGTAATGTATCGACCAGATCAGCCTGCGCTGTCCGCGCAGACTGATCCGGCCGACACATTCCGTCTTAGGGGGGGATAGATGTATACAGTAGTTATTCCTGAAACAGAAAATCCACAGGATACGAACAGTGTCGGTCCAGGTAAGCCTGCGCGGCATGCTAAGGCTGATCCGGGTCGATACATTACGCAGAGTCCACACTGTTGGTTTTCTCGCAGGACGGCTCATATCAATATATCTGCGTAATGTATCGACCGGATCAGCCTGCGCTGTCCGCGCAGACTGATCCGGCCGACACATTCCGTCTTAGGGGGGGATAGATGTATACAGTAGTTATTCCTGAAACAGAAAATCCACAGGATACGAACAGTGTCGGTCCAGGTAAGCCTGCGCGGCATGCTAAGGCTGATCTGGGTCGATACTTTACGCAGAGTCCACACTGTTGGTTTTCTCGAGGAACGGCTCATATAAGGTATGACACCAATACGAATACCACCGCCCCTGAGACTGAGCTACCGGGACTATTCAAGAAATTCATGGTTATTTATTTTGAAAATTTCATTTGACTCGAGACTCAGAATACATCATTCGGTTCAATATCCTCGAGAAATTATCGACACGAAAGAAATTACAAAAACTACTTTTATTGGGGTAAGCTCATTTAAAAGACAATGAACTCTTTTATGATTTTCTAGTTTTATTTACCATATTTCATCAGTTAATAAACAGCATACATGTTATGTAAAAAATGTAATAACAGAAATTAAATTTCAATCATACATGTTATAACGTTATAATGTTATTAAAGAAAACATATCTCCATCATACATTTAATACCGCAATATTGTATTATTAGAAAATACATCTCTAGCATATATCTCTAGCATACATTTAATAACGCAATATTGTATTTTTAGAAAATACATCTCTAGCATATATATCTAGCATACATTTAATAACGCAATATTGTATTATTAGAAAATACATCTCTAGCATATATCTCTAGCATACATTTAATAACGCAATATTGTATTATTAGAAAATACATCTCTAGCATATATCTCTAGCATACATTTAATAACGCAATATTGTATTATTAGAAAATACATCTCTAGCATATATCTCTAGCATACATTTAATAACGCAATATTGTATTATTAGAAAATACATCTCTAGCATATATCTCTAGCATACATTTAATAACGCAATATTGTATTATTAGAAAATACATCTCTAGCATATATCTCTAGCATACATTTAATAACGCAATATTGTATTATTAGAAAATACATCTCTAGCATATATCTCTAGCATACATTTAATAACGCAATATTGTATTATTAGAAAATACATCTCTAGCATACATTTAATAACGCAATATTGTATTATAAGAATATATATTACCAGCATACATTTAATAACGAAATGTTGTAATAAAAGAAAATATATCTCCAGCACACATGTTATAACGCAATATTGTATTATAAGAACACATATATCAAACATACGTGTAAAAACGAAATTGTATCTCCAGCATTGAAAAATTAAATGACGAAAAATGTAATGGAAGAAAATAAATCTCAAGCATACATGCGAAAACGAAATAACGCAAAGGAAATAAACTAAAAACAAAGAATTCATGTCCTAACGCAATAATGTAATGAACACATATCTCCAGTATACATGTTTTAACGCAATATTGTAATAAAAGAAAACATATCTCCAACATACATGTAATAACGCAATCATGGTTGTAATTAATATATCGCAAGCAAACATGTCATAACGCAATATTGTAATGAAAGAAAATATATCTCCAGCATACATTTAATAACGCAATATTGTAATAAAATAAAATATATCTCCAGCATACATATGAAAACGTAATCATATAATAAAAGATAATAAATCTTCATCACAACTATAATGACATAATATTGTAATAAAAGAAAATATATCTCTAGCATACATGTAATGACATAATATTGTAATAAAAGAAAATAAATCTTCAGCATTCATGTGATAACGCAATATTGTAATGAAAGAAATTTTACTCCAGCATTCATGTGATAACGCAATATTGTAATGAAATATGATGACATAATATTGTAATAAATAAAATATATCACCAGCATACATAAAGGCAATATTGTAATAAAAATATATCTCAAGCATGCATATGAAAACGTTATGGAAGCGTCCTAGTGCCACAGTCTGTAATATTTTTGAGAGATATTATCTCCTAATTAGGAGATACTAAGTCATAATTAGGAGATACTAAGTCCTAATTAGGAGATACTATGTCATAATTAGGAGATATCAACTCATAATTAGTAGATATTAACTCATAATTAGGAGATACTATGTCATAATTAGGAGATACTATCTCCTAATTAGGAGATACTATGTCATAATTAGGAGATACTATCTCCTACTTAGGTGATACTAAGTCATAATTAGGAGTTACTAAGTCCTAATTAGGAGATACTATCTCCTAATTAGGAGATACTATCTCCTAATTAGGAGATAATATGTCATAATTAGGAGATACTAAGTCATAATTAGGAGATACTATCTCATAATTAGGAGATAGTATCTCCTAATTAGGAGATAGTATCTCCTAATTAGGACTTAGTAGATAGTGTATTAGCCCTGAACCAAGGTGAAACTGTTACTTTGCATTGTAAAATGGAGAATACCATGCGCACATACTTCCAATTGGGGCTTGGATATTCTGATATAGTTGCCTGTTTGGCAAAACATTATATAAGTCTTAGGACGTTAAAAAGAATTTTAAAACGTTTGAATTTGTTTCGCAGAAAAAAAACTACTGTGGTATAATTGAAGTTTCATTGTTTGTGTTATCTTGAAGAGTTCGTATGACGCTCTCCGGGATGACACGATGTTCCAGGAAACTTACGAAACTAGCTTCCTAATTCACCAATATAACAAAGGGGCATAACCGCACAGCCACGTTTACTATTTGAAAAGTATCTCCTAATTATGACTTAGTATCTCCTAATTAGGAGATAGTATCTCCTAATTATGACTTAGTATCTCCTAATTAGGAGATAGTATCTCCTAATTATGACTTAGTATCTCCTAATTAGGAGATAGTATCTCCTAATTATGACTTAATATCTCCTAATTAGGAGATATTATCTCCTAATTATGACTTAATATCTCCTAATTAGGAGATAGTATCTCCTAATTAGGACTTAGTATCTCCTAATTATGACTTAATATCTCCTAATTAGGAGATAGTTTCTCCTAATTAGGACTTAGTATCTCCTAATTAGGAGATACTATCTCCTAAATAGGACTTAGTATCTCCTAATTAGGAGATACTATCTCCTAATTATGACTTAGTATCTCCTAATTAGGAGATAGTATCTCCTAATTATGACATAGTATCTCCTAATTAGGAGATAATATCTCTCAAAAATATTACAGACTGTGGCACTAGGACGCTTCCATAAAACGTTATAATGTTATAAATGAAAATAAAAAAACATGTCTTATAACGTTATTATTTTATAACAGAAAATAAAAATCCAGCAGATGTATATAAAACAAAAGGTAATAATGTTAAACATGTAACAGAAAATAAAAATCCAGGATTCATTTAATAAAGCAATGATGTGATAATAGAAAAAAACAGCATTTATAATTATAATAAAGTAATAATGTAATAATAGAATAAAAGAAAATCGAACAGACATGTAATCATGTAAACATTTTGTAACAGAACATGAAATTCCAGTATAACTGTGATAACCTTATAATGTTATGACAGAGAATATAAATCCAGTATGAGCCACTTAACACGAATATCTGCTTTCTAGACTATGCTTCCATTGAAGATCAAGCCCAGCTTCATTGCACCTCTTATCAGAGACATATAAACACTTATATCGAGGGCTTGGCGTGAAACGGTTGTAACTTAAATTGGTATTTTTTTTACCAAGGTTAATCACCTCGCTATAAAGTCTTTATAAGCGTTAACTCATTTTACATTGTAAACAATGGAAATTTAGATGCCATTGCTCGTTCTGAGCAATGGCACCTAAATTTGCATTGTGTACAAAGGGGTCAAAATTGCCCCTAAACCAGGGTTTTCAAAATAGGTTTTTAGTAACACCCGTTTCACGCCAAGCCCTCGATATGTCTCTGCTCTTATCAGGATCGTTCGACATCTTTACTTATACGTTTCCTGCAAGCCTCGCACTATATATTTGACCACACACATATACATGTTTGCAATTCAATCGTAAAATTAGTTAATTCAAAAGGAAGGTTTTCGTACGGCGTGTCTCATAGTATTAATGAGTAACCGTAAGTTCACCAGGATATATATCCACGGTAACGGCTCAATAACCCATCAAAAAGTATGTTATACATTCAAATATATTCAGCAGTTAAATGCCTTCGTCGATTTCTTAGTTTAAAAAACGTTTATACATACATTCATACATGTACATACATATTATACTATTGTTAATATGTGAGGTAACAACGTGTACTTCAAAGTGTTGTATCAAATATTATACCAACAACAAACAAGAAAAATCTTTAAAAAAAGATAAACGGCAATCAATATGAGAAAACACTAAGAAATGGAACATGCGCTTATTATTTGACTTAAAAATCAAAACAATCAGTAATTTTTCATGAATTATAACATTTGCGCAGTAATGTTGTAGATCTAAGAATTCGACAGCTCCTTGAATTGGTAATGCATTATAATCGTGAACCAGTTGGAACATTGTTCGATGAGAACATTGTTCGATGAGAACATTGTTCGATGAGAACATTGTTCGATGAGAACATTGTTTTTTGTTCTTTAAAATATATAGAATCGGTAATCGAGTGTAGCTTGCGCGTTTTTTGTTCATCTCTTTCTTTTTTAGAACCACGTGTCAGCCAAAATTATGTAAACTCTTGGAAATTATTAAATACTAAACGGAAACGATGGAATCAACTTGTTTATATATTTATCCCAGTATCAACTACTAAATCATAACCATAGTATATGTGTTTACCCAGAGACATATAAACACATGCTTATATGGGCTAATCGGCAATCCCCATCCAGCTTCAGTTTCTATAAATAGATTACCAAGGCCGAGAATACCCCGTCACATGACTGGAGATTACGCGAGGCTCCCAAGAGGTGTATACATTTCAATTGTTGATATTCAAACATAGTTATTATTTTGCTCTTAAATATTATATTTCATACGTTTTCACTGATTTTTTTTAATGAAATTTATTTTTTAAGGAAGACAATTAAAGGTTAGTATGCAGAAAATTTCATTTTAAAACATCACCTTATAAGATGCCTCTCGTAGGATCTCCAACTTAACTATGAACCAATCAAAACGTTCCATTTCCTGTATTTCTTCGACAATATTCATTAAATACAACATTTGATTGGTCTACAATCTAGATCATTTGTTTAACATCTAGGTCAAAACCCACGTTAATCAGCTATCGCCGAAAATGCCACACATACCTGGGTATTGTTTTATTACGATGACGCACACTTCCATACCAACAACTATCTCGCTGAAATTATGCATTTTTATTTAATCATGGCTAAATGATGAAAAGTGTGGTTCGAAAGTTGGGCACCGGACATGTACTCCTAAGACCCTGTGTCCCGTGAAATCGGATTAACATCCGGGGACTTTCTACAGCCTTGGCGCATTCAGTACATGCGTATCAAGGAAACATCATATGTTGTGGGTACTCAAAAGAATCGTCTCACTGAGACGATTCTTTTGAGTACCAACAACATAGGGTTTAAATGTCAAATAAGGATGTTAGAACATGCCGAATATCCCTTATCTAGAGCTCTGAATTTTATTATGGTCAATTAAAACATATTTTCTCACATTATCAAATGGTTAACATACGTAGACCAAGATTAGACTTGTGACGCATACATTCTTACTGATCCGAGTCTGTCTTGGATGAAAACATACTAACTTAATACAACAACAACAGATTGAGCGGCGCTCAGTGAAAACCAACCGTAAGACAATATCGACCAGTATATATCTAGATCAGTCAGCTCATCCACGTAGTCTGGCCTGGAACTGCACTGTTCACTACTTATTCGTAAACGATTTCAAGCGATATATTCAACAAACATTCATTCAGTTCTTTAAGCATAATTGCACTGGCAAATATTTATCTTAACGCGTAATGTTTACGCTAATGTTGGTTTTACTGGAGCACCGCTACGTATACTCACGTGTTATGCGATAATAAATAAATCCAAAAAGAAAGATGGAATCAAACTAATATAAACACAGTCTTCACGTGCACTGTAAACACGATTTGAACTATAATATTTATTATGATATGATATGATATGATAGAAAACTCTGGCACCAGTAAGTCAATGAAGGCTAACCCCATAATGCTGAGCGCCAAGGAGGGAAAACCATAAGTACCAAATACCTTAAATATGGTATTAAAGGCTTTCCCTCTTTGGCGTTCTGGGTTGTGGGATTAGCATAACGAATGACGCACTGGTGTTAGGATAAATGGACCAGTAGTACTGGTAACTTACATAGGAACCGCCGCAATATAAACTTGTTGATAACTGGGTAAAGCAACAAACAAAAACACAAATGATCATACAGCGTTAAATTTAGATGTTTGCCCTCTCTTTCTCAATCCGATTCAAACCGGCAAAGAAAATTGATATTATTGTTTTTCATTCGGACTAATATCGTAATGTTGGCCTGTTTCAATTAATATCCATCATGCACATACATACAGTTAACAAATGATTACAATAACGTTTTCGACATTTAATTAATCCACTCCGTTATAAAACAAAACACACGTTACAGTCTGTTAGAAAAAAGTATGTTCTTATACACCGGGTAGCATGATACTTAAGCCAAGATATCTTTTACCCTTTCCCACCTGTAGACGCACTTTGACGCATCTGCAGTAGACTAATTTAAAAACATTAAAAGCAAAATGGGAAATTGCTCAAACCGAGCAATTTCTCTATTTGTCACAATGTTTTCAACTTTTGTTCAGTAAGTATATCTTCATTTATAGAGGTTTTCCGTGGTTTTTTCCTAAATATTTTTATAGTTGCTGCAGATTTGTAACGAGCTGTCTCACCTAAAATCAGCATTGTTTGCCTTTTATTTATCAAATAGTCCCAAATTATTATTACATGAGAAATGGAGACGCCCGCTTTTGAACATGGACGAGTCTACTTAAAGCAATTCGGCGCTGAAAGAGTTAAATTAGTTCAGCTGGAATAGGGTTCAACGTAATGGTTATTGTTACCATACCTAGTTGTAGTAACGGTACCGTACTACTACTCTATGTGCTTCAGAGATGGTTTGCGACTGAATAAAAAACGGGAATATCCTGATCAAACCATAGAGAGTTTCACGTGTTGCGAGATCCCGATGGTCGGTTTTCACGTGACGCGACTTATTTATGTAATAAGGTTTCGTTTTAATCTACAAAACAGTAGATTATGGCCAAGAGTTACCGACGCGTACACTGGTATGGTAAGTCAAGGTCAAATGCTAGTCTGGTTCCCTGCGTATTATATTACAAATATTACCGTAACATATTGATAGGGGCAGGTAATTCAGACTATTGTTCCATTAGTCTGGTTCCCTGCGTACTATATTACAAATATTACCTTAACATAGTGATAGGGGCAGGTAATCAAACGAAAGTATACACGGCAGTATAAAAATGTGTTTCTGTAAATTTCTCCGCGTTAACTAGATATATAAATATAAATATGTTTCGAGTAAAACACAGTTTGTTTTGGTTAAGTTGCCGTAAACACAGACTCATTTTCGTCGAAACGAACTGGGGTTCTCTTGTTGTAACGGTAAGCATTCAATGGTTTTTTCGAACTTCCCACTGTGATACAACATAATTAAGCCGTCCGCGAGAAAACCAACATTATGGACTCTGCGTAAAGTATCAGTCTAAGCATGCCGCGCAGGCTTACTCAGTCAGACACTTTTCGACTCCTGTGGATTTTCTGTTTCAGGAATCATTATTCTATACCTCTATCCACCTGAGACGGAATGTGTTGGCCCGGATCAGTCTGCGCGGACTGCGCAGGCTGATCTGGGTTGATACATTACGCAGAGGCCATAAGGTTGGTTTTCTCGCGGGACGGCTCATATCATAGGCATTTCGATGAACAGTATAACGAACAGGTAGTATTTTTAGTATGACTAACGGAAAATTAGAATTGAAAACATTGTGGCAAAAAGAGAAATAGCTCACATTGTTTCAAATGTCGACTTCTGCAGATGCTTCAACATCGGCAAGTGGGAAGGAGTTTAAGAAAACGTTCATAAGTTTTGTTTGGATGATGACTTTAAAGTCATCTGCTGCAGAGTTGTTGTAAGTGGGAAAGATTTAAGATAACTTACGACCTCATTCGCTTTTTCGTGTTTATTTTCCTTATTCAGTAGTTCACTCAATAATAACTAATAATGAAAGCCAAATAACACAATTTATGTTATGCTAAATGATGAGATACTGTGTTCTATCAGTGAAATAATATCCATATCACCCACACTGTAAGTGATATTGGTATGCCGGAACTACTTTTTTAAAAATCTTGACAAATGTATAATTCCGTAAATTTAATAAATTGGACTTATTGTCATTGTCTGACATTGTCTAGTAAATAAATAAATCCAATAGATGTGTTCCATATTTATTCTCGTTACAACTTTTCAATATGGCGGACAAACTGTGTCCACGCTTGTGAAAATGTTAAAACTGTATCACTTCTCGATGAGATATATTCCATATCAACTCAAAACAAACAAATATCCTCTATTTCTTAACTCATCATGTGCAACTAAGCGTATAGAACCAGTTTTATATTGGTCGTGATTTTTTCGATCGGTCATATAATCGGCGTCATAACATGTTACATCCTACCGCCATGTTCGAAAATATTTAAAGTAGAATTAAAAAGTTACAATGAATGTAATTAAAAAGCGCTTCAAAATGTTCACCAATGAAAAACCACTAGCTGCTGCACGTTGTGTTCGATCCGACTTTAACCCTTTCCCACAAATACTTGCTTGCTGACGCCTATGCAGCAAACGACCTTTGAAAACAATGGCGAATGGAGAAATTGCTCAAAATAAGCAAGTTCTCCTTTAGCTCCAATTACCTTCATCTCTTTTTCAATAATTACAATTTCACTAAAAGTAATATCCGTAGATTCGCATTGATCTTTTCAAAATCGCCTGCTACAGATTTGTTGTATGTGGGAAAGGGGGGTTGAGAACTTGTATCAGTGTTATAGACTTCCGGAATGTTTCGTTGTACGACTTACGTTGTGCACCTTTCATAGTTACTATACAAGGACGGTATATCATTACACAACTCTTAAGAGAAAAGGAGTCATAACTCATTAAAGATGCATAATATAGTTGTTGACACTTGCATTGGTAAGGCTCCTTATGAATAAGAGTTTTAAGTTCAAACCCATGACTTGGATATCGTATGAGAAACATGAATCTTAACACAATATGTATTTAACGATAAACACCGAAAAGGACAACATGATGGCAGTAGTTCCGCGAATTCTTGCGCAAAATATCCAATTAGTTGAAAATTAAAAAAAAAACCAGTATCTGTGTTTCCATTTTCGACCACTCTTGCGTCCGAATGGATAATCTTCCGTAGGTGTTGGAAAATCTTCCGTATGTGTTGGAAACACAAACCCTTGTCAGCATATATCCTTTCAAAAAAACGACACATTTTATGAACTCTGGGTGATTGACCTACATTGTATGTCTTCTAGTGGTTGTCAACTCAAGATTGAAAGGAACAGCTTCATCTCCCTGGGATGTACTTACTAGGCGACTGTGTAAAAATCCATTTCGCTTTCAGATCTTAATTCATTAATGTCATTTGCCTGTCGTCTTGGGCTGACGTCTTGGTGGTCTCTTTCTTCGTTTCCTTGGAGTTCTGGGTGGCAACGAAGGGTTTCCGAAGGCATAGGATTTCACAAAAGTCTGTGGTTTGTTTTCGTTTGTGTGTTCTTTGTCTTCCTTTTTGTCGATTGGAATGTCTGTTTCATTTTGTGCCGAACGCTTGAATCGTTTCCTACAGTAATCTGAAATACAGTGATTTCATATATTTACGGGCCTCCTAAGTTCTTGATCATAAACATAAAAATAAAGTACATTATCAAGTACTAAATGAATCTTTAGACATCAGAAAATAGTTACACATGTTCCAACTGACTGCTAATACAAAGTCATGGGAGAAAAGGTCGACAATAATGACGTCAGGAAATAAGGTAGATCACGAAGTTGACAGACTTACGATATCTTCATTGTAAAGTGATGTGCACATCCATCTGATACTTGCACTACGATCACAGGGACTTGCTCCTCTAAACATAGATATGACCTACTCTATGCATAGATATTAACAAGGGTGGACACAGTTTTCCGGGTCGCCTCGCTTCAACTCATTTTTGTGGCGATTGATTTGACAATCGCCACAATGCTAACAGAAACAACAATAACGAAACATATTTACATAGTCGGTTTTGAACAATCGGTTGATATTTTTTTTCCTTACTGCAAACTAATTTACTCACATCCGTTAAATTTCCATCATTGATGCAGAGACGTGATTAATACTAATTATGTCAGTGCTACTTTGGTACCGGATTGTTACTTATATTTGAGTTTTATCGAGACATTATCTACATAGAGTTAAAATATGTAAATATTATCTTCGTCATGATTGAGCAGATAATAAATATCATTGCGCGTTCTGCCTTGCAAATAACGGCAATTAACTATGTTGATGCTCAAATCTGGAAATTCCAAAAGGTCATATAAATAGCTCGCGATACTGGTGTTCTTAAATCTCAATATTATAAACGCTTTATTTTGTAGTTGTTTAAATATATGAAAGCGTTTAGATGATAAGACTGGTTTACAAAGGTTTAAAGGACATACGATGTCAGTGTGTACACACCTTATTTATACACGTCTGCACGCTCTAGAGTCAATTAGCAATCAATGCTGAAAGTGTAGCCTAATTTAGTTTGGAGATCGAGCATTATAATATATGCCTATATTTTTATAAATTGAACAGTTTGGCAAATAGTGAAATTGTGCTTTTTGAGCATGTTTTGTGTTTGTTTTTGCACTCACATTATTCGAAGCGGAGATATATAAATACACTGTGTTTATATGTCTCTGACAACCCTCAATCATGCAATGTGAAGGGACTAAATTGAACAGACCTGTTTAATATCGGACATCATTGAAACAAACACCAAACTAATGGATACTGTTTTCTCTCCTTTCTTGATAATTGAGTCTTTTTTAAAGTGTAATTTTTTTTATTTTATCTTAATATGGCCTAGCGACCTGGTGATAAACATTTGATTACCCGAACAATTTAGATTACAAATAGCCATTCTAATGAGCTATAACTAGATTTTTCATAACTTTGGAATAGCCTAATTTTGAACACATCATGACCAATTTCAAAACGTTACTAAAAAATCACCAAGACAACATTCTGGCAAACTAACATTATTTCCATACGATCGCCACTACAGTGCCATTTGCGCTTTGATTTTCAAAGTATTCAAGTCCACCCTTGTTAATATATAATGCATAGAGTAGGTCATATCTATTTTTAGAGGAACAAGTCCCTGTGCTACGATTAAGCTTTATGTTGAATAAGGTTTTAAATCGATAGAAAATCCGCAAGCACTTAATGGCAAACATGCTCCTATAGTTATAAATCTAACATCAATCAGTTGACAAAAGAAGATCTTTTAAAATTGCCGAACGCACTTGTACTTTTATTGAAACACATACACATTTAAAAGAACTGAAATTTCGTTCAATGTTTGGAAACGAATACAACATCAAAATGTCCTCTTTTACTTACATATAACACAAGTCTCATATTGTGTACCATTTTCTTTATCTATCGGCCTTTCCAGCTGATCCGTTAACTGTAGGTCGCATTTCTTAGATAGATGTTCCGGTCTTAATGGTGTAATTTGTTGTACATCGCATTTGGTAATGTGGTTACTAGGCACTTTTAATTTACAACCGAAGTCTGAAATGACAATAACTCTGTTTTAAATATTAGTAACACCTGTCTCGTTTTAACGGCAGTAACATCAACAATACCAGTCGCATACATATGAGCCATTCCACGAGAAAACCGACATTATTGGATCTGCGTAATGTATCGACCCAGATCAGCATGCGCAGTCCGCGCAGGCTAATCCGGGCCGACACATTCCGTCTCAGGTGGATAGAGGTGTAAAGTAATGATTCCTGAAACAGAAAATCCACAGAAGGCGAAAAGTGTCTGTCCGGTTAGCCTGCGCGGCATGCTTAGGCTGATCCGGGTCGATACTTTACGCGGAGTCAATAATGTTGGTTTTCTCGTGGAACGGCTCATGTCAATTGAAAGCACTAAGAATGATCTTTATATTAATGTAAACAATTAAAAATACAGTTGCCGGTTATCCGGCCGTACGAATGTTCAGCAACATGGGTAGCGGTGATACTTTCTATACGCATTGACAGAAGCGTCTAACAAGCTTTAGCGAGGAATATCTGTCTAGTGTATATCTTGATCACATTAATCTCGATCTACACTGTTCATAAAAGCCAACGGGAACCAGACAATGAAATTACAATGTGCTACATCTATTTATTTTAAAATAGTCTTAAACTAAAATTGTAGCTATGATAAATTTAGTAGTATCACGAAGGCACCCTAATCTAAGAATATTACAATGTTGATGCCAGAAGACGGCAGCCATTTAGAAATGTAAATAAATAAATAAGAAGCGTCTAGCGGCGATTCGAGGTCTTAACGTATCTGGATACAGTGACGACGTAGATGAGTGTGTACATCTGCACAGTCTGGCCGGAGTCTTCACTATACACTTATGTGTTATATAAACACATATGAGACGTTCCAGGGGAAACCAACATTATGGACTCTGCGTAATGTGTCGACCAGGGTCAGCCTGCGCTTTCCGCGCAGGATAATTCGAGCCGATAAATTCCGTCCGTCTCAGGGGGATAGATGTATAGAGAAATATTTTCTGAAACAGAAAGTCCTCAGGAGGCGAACAGTGTCTACCCGGTTTAGCCTGCGCGGCATCCTTAGGCTGATCCGGAAAGATACTTTACGAGTCCACAATGTTGGTTATCTCCACAAGAATTACGCCTATTTATCTTAACTCTTTCAGCGCCACAGGAAATATTCAGGATTTTGCAAACAATGCAGATTCAGGTGAGTCAGCTCGTAACGAGCTGTCTCACCTGAAATCAGCATTGTTTGCCTTTTAGTTTCCAAAATAGTCCAAAACTTTCATAAATTGAGAAATGGACACACCCGAAATTGAACATGGAATATTCTACCTTAAATAATTCGGCGCTGAAAGAGTTAATATGATCATGTTACGAAGAGAATATAAGACCCCAAATTGATAGACGCGGCGCATACGTAAACATATCCGCAACATAGTTCTGATCAACCTCGGTACCCAGGCTATTCATAAACTATATGATACCCTGGGCAAATTGGCTAGCGAAACTTCGTGAAGCATGCAACACGATTTCCTCCGTAACTACACTTTCATTTTCGTATTGCATGAGGTTTGTGTCATGCGGCCAATCAAGCGGCTGCATTTCACCTCATAAATTATTCATGAGTACGAGATTTGTACAGCCAATTTTCCCGGGGTATCATATATTTTATGAATAGCCTGGGTACCGAGGATGAGTTCTGATTAAAACCTTCAGAAGTAAAGTTATTGTTTCTGTTCTGGTTTCTGAATATATTTGAGCCGTTCTACAGAAAAACAAACCAGGCCTTGTTGTCATACAAAAGATTTTAAAAATGGTATGAATGGATTTCCCTCTCTGCCGCTCAACATTGTTGAGTTTGAATTACGACTGACTCGCTGGTGTAAGGATAAGTTGACCAGTAGTACTGGTAGTGTACTGGAACCGATGATTCCGTGATATCACTGCGATACTGTAAAACGTGGGCGTAAAACACGACACAAACAAAAAGGAAAATGAACATTATCGTTAATATGACAATGACATGTCGGCGAACCCAATCACTTTGATCCAAATGAAGATACAAATGGTTTTCTTTATATATGTATGCCACCGGCCAATTATATAAACAAACAAATATATACATATATAGGTTTGCCCCCACAAAATACAATTATTTGTACGTTTCTGTTCCTCTAGTTGGTATTATACAAAAGTTATAACATTGAAACCTTCTGTGAGATAAGAGACGGATAGGGGTTCTCAATAAGCGAATATGCCCTAAGATTGACCCGTGCTTGGAAAGTCCGTCGTGTGGAGTACTGGTATGAGGAAGCAAGGAAACACATGGGTAGGTGTACTGGCCGCCGTGATATGACTGAATAATTGTTGAAGACGGTGTTTATTTAACCCAATCAATCAATCAAACTAAGCTTGATGCACCTTGATCACATTTATTTAGTGTCAGAATCGGTCATCATTTGAGCGATTTAAACAACAAAAGTCAATTCATAGTGTGACCCTTTTCCACATACAACAAATCCACAGTAGACGACTTTCAAAAAATCTTTGCAAGATAATGAAGGAATGTGCGTTACGAAAGTGATATAATTGAATTGAGCTGAAAACATTGTGGTAATGTCTTCTTTTACAATAATGTTTTTAGAAGTCGTCTGCTGCAGAGACGTCAAAATACTCGTAGGTATGTGTGAGGGAAGAGATTAAATTGAAATTCTACTAGACACATCTCTTATTACTTACCTAGTATAAATCCAGTATAAAAGTTCAAATAGCACAATCCCTCTAACAAGCTCCAATACGGTTCGAAAGAAATATACATATTACGTCTTTCAATTAATTGAACACAAATCTGAGAAAGATGTATAAAATGGCGATATCCAATACTTGGTTACTGTTTGTTCGCCGAATGTCAATGTCTAAATTAAATAACTGTTCAGTGCAAACAAATTAATCAGCCGGGTTACAAAAATAAACAAATCTACAAAGCAAACAAGTGTGTTCTATTTAGTTACACAACACAATCTTTCGTATTTTCCAAAAAGGACCTGAGTCCAAGTTACGAATTAATTCTCAAATTGATGAATGACAGAAAGATGAAATTTCATTGGTCAAAATCACCAGTCAAAACACATAAGATGATTCCGATGAAAGACAAGTCCTCTGAATTAATAAGGCGCTTTTTGTCAGACGCTGTTGAGGAGACTTTCTGTCATCTTGATGGACTTAATCTATCAATTTAACCCTTCCCAATCTGCAGACGAATGTTGTCGCATCTCTAGCAGACACATTTTGAAATGATTATAGCAAAAGGAGAACGTTTTCATAGTGAGCAATTATTCCTTTTACCACAGTGTTTTCAACTTGATTATACATTCATATTTTCTTTTATAGATTTTCAATATTTTTTAATTAGACGTGTTCAAAGTCACCTGCTGTAGATCTGTTTTGTGTGGAATAAGGTTAACATCTATTAAAGGTACGAATTGAGTACTGGGAAGGGCCAAAAGAGGTTTATTTATCTATTTTTAGAGTTTTCCGCCGATTTAAAACATTTATCCGTTATATGTGCTTCAAAGATAACTGTCATTATATATTGATTGAACGACTGGCTTATATGAAAAGTTATCAGAAATTGTGTTGGTTTTGGATTAATACAAACGCAACTGAGTATTGCATCGACATGTAGTTACAACTGCATTGAGTATAGCCATGGATTGGGTTTGATGTTTTGTCATACTTTAATACGTACAATGTCTGTGACCCATATCACATTTAATAACAAATCTCGTCAATGTCAGTTACATTCTTACAGCATGCGGCTCTTGAAAACATTGAAGCAAACGGGGACATTGTTATTAAATAGCAATTTCTCCTTTTTGTCGCAATGTTTTTCAACTTTTTGTTCCAATAATTTCAATTTTATGATATCTTAAAAAACATGACACGATATGTTCAAAGTAGTATATTGCGGATTTAATTGGATGTCGGAAAGGGGGAATAAAACATGGCAACAAATCATGCCCTTCAGTTTGACATTGCATTATACAATATTATTTATCAGATTTCCCGGTATTTTCACTCAATTTACTTTAACTCTTTCAGCGCCGAAGGCAATATTGAGCTTTTTGCAAACAATACTGATTCAGGTGAGTCAGCTCGTAACGAGCTGTCTCACCTGAAATCAGCATTGTTTGCCTTGTAGTTATCCAAATATTCCAAAACTCTTATAACATATGAAGTAAAGTCGCCCGACTTTGGACATGGAAGA
Source organism: Serripes groenlandicus (assembly GCA_031761405.1). Taxonomy (NCBI): domain Eukaryota; kingdom Metazoa; phylum Mollusca; class Bivalvia; order Cardiida; family Cardiidae; genus Serripes; species Serripes groenlandicus. The sequence continues at coordinate 26,691,872 of JASEVX010000008.1, read as the reverse complement.
GTCTACTTTAAACAAGTCGGCGCTGAAAGGGTTTAGTAAGTTGAACGTAACTGCTAACACTCTGTTTCGTTAATACAGATGTTTGACGAACTCTCCAAGCAAACAATATTAGAAAACATTAAGGGAACATTTTCATTTCTTCCTTATTTGCATTTCAAAATGTGTTTTAATTATACAGTTTTAGTCCTGATTGTGTCTACCTAACTTCATGTTGTTTTTAAAATGAAAATATTTGATACATGCACGGGTAGAGTATTGCTGGACACAAATTTTTAAAACAGATGCCAACATAAGTAAAAAGAGTGAATGAAATATGCTCACCTTGGGAATAGACAAGCATACTGCGACGATGGTTCTCTCTTGTCTCTACTCTCACGACACCGCACGAATAATGAAACAAGCTATCGAGTTGTCGCGAGAACAGCGTCAAATTCACTTGAATATTTCTTCTCCTCGTGTAAAAGTACGGGAAACGGAAGTTGTAATGGCTATGTGAAGTGCTCTCTGGTTGGTCGATATTTGGTCGTGTCCGGATTTTTAGCCAATCAGCGATCAGGTAATAGGAAACTATTTCTTTTTGTGTCGATATATTTAGTTTTGACATGTCTGTGATTTCCGCGGAAATGGTACCCCTTACGCAACTCAAATATTAAGAAAACGAAGAGACGGATCAAACATCGAGACGATCATTCGATTCAGCAACTGATGGGCTACACAACGCACACCGAGTGGTTTCTAAATTCGAAAAACTGTGGGAGGAGATAGTTTTCTCAGGAAAAGGGGTTTTCGCCCGTTTCCATAGCAACGGTGGTTTCTATGGCGACCATACTACAAAAGGAACAACTAGAGCCTAGACCCTTTATCCCTACCAAGTTTGGTCGAAATCTGTTGAATAGTTTTGCCGCTACGCTTGCCACAAACAAACAAATGGACAGAAACGAAGACCGACTTTAAGGGTCTCTAGACCGACTTTAAGGGTCTCTAGAAGGGAGAACCAATAACCATTTTCTTCATGTACCATATTAGCAAAAGACGACACATAATAAGCAACCAATGTAGGTCGTATAAGTGTAGCCAAGATATATGCTGCTTATACTGCCTTGCTATTGAGCTAGCGTTAAAACGTGATAGAGCATTCGGATATAAATGTACAAGGTTCGAGCCCTTGCTGTAACTGAAATACGTTTGAAAACACCATTTAAACAAGCAATTAATATCAGGATATCTTGTTTCAACATTGGTCAAGTCGATGCTGTTTGGTTCAATGATAGCTTGACGACTGAACGAAAGTTATTTTGTTGATGGAAATATGCTATTATTGCACAGTTTATTAAACTATCTTTATTTAATCGTATCGTGTGGTATTTTCTTTAAAATAAAGAAACGTTCGAATTAAAACATCTTGGAACCATTTCCTTGCAGACGCGCTATTTAAAAATAACAATAAAATATTTGTGTATCGCCTGTCTTGGTGGGGTGCCAATTTACCCTTTAAGCTCTCTGAAGCCTCTGCAGCAAACGACTCTTGAACACATTATAAATACCGAAAAGGTACTGAAACATATTTCTTTTCTCCAATACAGAACCATGGACAGTTTTGCACAATTAACTTCATGTTCCCTAATCCGGACATTTATGTAAGAATACTATGATGAATGTATTTTCATCAACATCTAAACCATGACTGCCTCGGTTGCGATGCCCGATCAGGTCATACACAATAATGGTAAATGGTAGTAATGGCTGCCCTCCTTGGTGTTCAGTTTGGCGTGGTTAGCATTACGACTGACTGGCTGGTGTAAGGATAAATGGACCAGTATTACTGGTACCTTACCCAGTAGGCGCCGTGAACAAAGTGAACAAAATGTTGAAAGCGGTGTTAAATACCAAACAATCAATCAATCCGTTTACTCCATATACATGCTCATTATAAAGATATTTGCCCAAACATCGTAACCGGATTAATGTTGACACATTCAACTGTATCGTCGTTTTAATAGAGGGAAAAGATCGCTACCGTCATCTTTACAAATAATATTCCAAAAATAACTTGTTCAGCATCCTATTAGTAGGCTTTACCGACTTTCATCACCAGAATGAATTGTTAACTTTATTTTCCACGTACATTAGTGTTGATATTTGAGATGTGTTGCATGTGTATTTCTGATGTTATTTATATTCTAATGATTGTAACCGGTCTTCTTATTAAAGTTTTTAACATGGTAATAGAGAGGGGTGAACTCCGCACCGAATTCGTGAAAATGTGTCTATTACCAGATCTGTCATCGTCAGATAAGTAAAATTATAACAAAAAAGAACATTCATTGACTGAATTTACGCCGCAAACTTGTTATAATTATGAGTGTTTACGTTTGTATTGGCGATCAAAGTTACACTTCCGGCGAGATTGGAAAACGTGTTCGCAACGTTTAATTGATCAGAATGGCTGAATCGTTGCTTAAACCTCCGCCTGTGTTGGATATTTATAACGGTAATGTATCTGAGAATTATAGAAAATGGAAGAGACAAATGGAAATTTACCTCTTAACCAGTGGTGCTAGCACAAAATCAAAAGAAGTGCAAACTAACATAAGTCTGCACTGTGCCGGTCCCAAAGTGATCGAAATATTCGACCAATTTGATTGGGACGAAGCAGGAAACAACAAGAAACCAGATAAACTTTTCCAAAAGATCGAAGAGTACTGTTATCCCCGGAAAAGTGAAGCGATATAATCATTCAGATTCTGAAATACTAAAAAGGATGAATGTTTCTCATTTGAACAATACCTTACAGAACTAAGAAAAAGAATAGAATCATGTCAATTTGAAGAAAAAGACAGAATGCTCAGAGACAAGATTGTATTTAGTTCAACTGGCAAACTGCAAGAGCTTTTGTTACGTGAAGAAACCCTTCCTCTAGATATGTGCCTCAAGCTATGTCTCACTTTTGAATAATCAAACAAGTATGTGAAGGAAATTCGTGAATAAAAAGACACTCAAGTCAGAAAAGTGGAACGACAGAAGTTGAAATCAAACAACAAACAATTTCGGAAACTCCGACAGCAATCTGGTATGGCTAAGCAGGATAATGGTGCCCGACCAAAAGAATCGGAACTAGAATGCATATTGTGTGGCTAAAGACATGAGCGATCCAAACAAAAGTGCCCAGCTTTTGGAAAAACTTGTAACAAATGTGTTGGTCAAAACCATTTCAAATCAAATTGTAGAAGATTACACTCTGTTTATGTTGAACAATGTTTTGACCCGGATGAGGAATTTTGGTTATCAATGGTAGAACCAACATCAAGGTCAAAAATCAAAGCTAAAATGTTGGTTAACGATTTTGAGGTCTCATTTCAGATACACACAGTTGCAGAAATAAACACTATCAATCGGAAATTTGTCAGAAAATTATAAAGACAGAAAAGGTTCACCAAATTGAGGGCATATAGAAAATCAAGTGTGAATTCCCTTGGTGAAGCATTTCTCAAAGTCAAAAGTCCAATGACAGGAGATGAATATGATGTTAAGTTTGTCATTGTGCCAGACGCATTTGAATGTCTACTTGGTCTTCAGACAGTACAGAAGCTGAATTTTGTAACCATAAACTCTGAAAATGTTATTGGCAAGGTACATGTAGAAATTGATTTTGGTGACCTTGGAGAAATTCATTTACACACACAGAGAACAATGTAAAGCCTGTTGTTTTACCAAAACGGAACATACCATTAGCCATCCGATATCAGGTCAAAGAGGACTTGGACACACTTGTGCAAAGAGGCATCCTCATTCCAGTGATAGAGCCAACAGACTGGGTTAATCAAATGGCTGCCGTTAGAAAAGTCAATGGAAAACAGCGAATATGCCTCGATCCACAACGTCGTAACAATGTGTTAAAAGGGGAACATTACTAACTGCCCACTTTTGAAGAAATACTCCCGAACTTGAACAAAGCCAAACAGTTTACGAAAATTGATGTAAAGGACATGTTTTGGTATGTTCGTCTTGACGAAGAATCGAGCAAATTAGCTACTATGATAAAACCTTTTAGTAGGTTCAGATGGTTTAGATTACCATTTTGACTGAATGTATCCAGTGAGATTTTTCTACCTTTTAGTAGGTTCAGATGGTTTAGATTACCATTTTGACTGAATGTATCCAGTGAGATTTTACACGAAGGTTAAATGAAGCATTGAGTGGTTTAGATGAAGTGTTTGTCATTGCAGATGACATTATAGTAGCAGGCTGTGGGGAAACAGATGCAGACGTGAACATTGATAATAAACAGAAGTTAGATACTTTGGCAAAGAGATGCCAAGACCAAAACATAGTTCTAAATGCAGAGAAAAGGGTTATTGTGAAAGCAATACAGAATATGCCAACCCCAACAAACGTGACAGAAGTACGAGGACTTATACAGTATATGGCTAAATTCTTACCATATTTGGCTACTACCCTTGAACCAATTAGGAAGCTAACTCACAAAGGATCTCTATGGAGGTGGTCAGAATAGTTTGACGAAAATTTCAAGAGAGTTAGAGAACAAATATCGCGAGCATATTTTGATCCAGAAAAAGAAGTAGTGCTACAAGTTGATAGTTCCCAAAGTGGAGTTGGTGCAGTAATACAACAACATGGAAAGCCGGTAGAATTCGTATCTCGCGCTTTAACCGTTTCCGAGCAAAAGTGGGCTCAGATCGAGAAGGAAGCTCTCTCAATCCTATTTGGACTGACACGTTTTGACCAGTATACATACGCGAGAAAAGTCACTTCATGTGATAAATAGAATATCTCATGAGTGTTTATTTATAATCACTTTTAATAAACTCCTTAACTAAGCTGAATACTCGAGTGTCATCAATTGTTACGTTTTGGATCATGTTAGAATCGAAATAATATATTCAGCATTGTGTGTGGTCGGTTGGTAGTTCGGATGCAATTATGTTCCTTTCCAATCAATCTATCCCGCGGAATCCTTAAGGTGTCGCCTTTCTAGCATATGTGTGACCTTTGATTTGACGTCATAGCTAACAAAAAAAAGTGGGATAGCATGTGATTTTTTTGTGCATTTTTGGTAGTTTTGATAATGAACTTTGATTGAATATAGGTGTCTGGGTTATTTCGACTGTTGGGAAAGAGCCATAGCCCATAACGCTAAAATGGTCGCCTATGGAAAATGTATTGCTTCCATCTGACCTAAAAGGAAAACGACCGGCCCATCCTATGTACATACTAACAAACGGCATTTAGTGTAAACATACTTGGTCAAAGGAGGACGAACATCCAATTTCACTCCTTTACCACTACGCTCATAAAATGCATAAACTTAATTCAAAAGTAATATTCATCTCTTAAAGATTATTTGTATCACATAATGTAATACAATCAAGTCTTAAGGAAACTGACTCATGATAGTGTGTTTACAGCGAGAGTGATATGTCATCCTTGGAACAAGGGAAACCTCTCTGAGTGAAAGTCCGTCCTCTAAATATGCTAATGAAAAAGCGACAACATTTTATGTATCAGAAAATCAGGAAGAGGATTGAAAACTACTGGGAATTATTTTTTTAAGTCATCTGAATTCTATGCAAATAAAGTCCTAGTTTAAGTCATATTGTCTGTGCTACTTTGAAAGACAGAATCTATTGACTCAAACAGGGTAGCGTTTAACTGGCATGCTCATTATATAACTTTGACATAAATAGTCCACAGTCACATCTGATCATTAATACGGATCCAAACCCATAACGATTTTCACCAACAGTAATCGCAATATTTAAAGAGAGTTCATAGTTGTCACATTTCAACTGTTTTGAAAGAGGGTCTAACTCGACAATCCTTCGACCCGAAAGTACACGAGATTCACAGAGACATTCAGTATGTTGCGTTTGGTTCTTTGACGTGTCATTTTCACCTCGAATTTGGATTGGAACATTTCATGATTTTCGATTGGATTTCATACTTTCGTTTACACTTAGATGACATCGTCCTACTCTTTGCCGTTGATGCCATCGTACATGATCAATGATACAATGCGCGGTTTGTTTACATTATCACTGTCGCGATCGTCTTTTAACATTAATAGAAGTTGAGTAACTAATTCGTTTTATGGTTGCATGTAATAAAAAGGTAGCAACTGATTGTATAAGTTTCATTGGCTATGAACTTTAACTCTTTAAACCTTTTAAGGTGCCCTTTAGATCTGATAAAAACTCATAAAAATTGCATTCAGTTTCTCCAGCTTGAACAAGGTATTTCTCATGGTTTAACCATATGACTTCCAGTTTCTATCTCTAGTTCATGACAAGATGTTCTTAAGTTTACATATACACAAATCTAAATTGCTAAATATTAAGTACATCAAGACACATTTAAAAGTTGCTTGATATGATGTATAGCATTCAAGTTATGCATTTGTATTTATGACTAATTTTGTAGATTTCTTTTTTACCATTTCTTGACAAATAACGTCACAAACGGACGATCATATACAGCTGATTGATTGATCCACATGTAGATCAAATCTGTTTGTTGGAGACATTTCCTGAAAGAGGTAATCCAATTTTCCTCGGTTCTCATCCATTTTAATACATTGAGCCAGTATATAATGTTTGTCTTTTATGTATTCACATGTATATACACACGAACTATAGATTATACAGATATCATATAATATGTTCCTTTTAATTCCACAACAAATTCCTGCATGGTTTTATCAGAATGTGGAAGACTACCTTGATGTGTAATCTATAAATTAAAAGTAATAAAATATCGATCTGAACATGTAACAATGCCTCATAGTCGATATCCATAGCAATTCTATTTTATGCTAAAGGCAAATGATGAAATTGGAAGAGTTGGAATGGGCAACGTATGTTAAAAACCTTCTATACACGTCTGGTTTTGGATACGCTTGGATCTCTCAAGATGTTGGAAATACTAAGCATTGTATTACTCTTTTAAACAGAAAAAATGTCAGATTGTTCCATTCAATATTTACGGTGCGATCTTTACAAACATATTCATTCTAAACAAAATTCGTCAGTGTGTGATATGGTATGATTGTGCGCATGCAGAGACTCGCTTGTCACTCGCAGATGCCATAAGACCCCTATTTGTCTGACACGGAGCACCTGTTTACAAATTCACATAACATTTCTTAGATTTTTCTTGATATATAATCATGCCAAGAACCCAATTAGTGCACTTCAGCAAACACTCCCACAAAATTGAGCCACGTCACGCGAGAAGGGTATTGTTGACTACGCCAACAGGGAACCCTCGGGCAGTCTCACCAGAGTTTTTAATGTCCGCCTAATTAGATGATGATGGCGCCATTAGCAAAACATGTAACGTCAGGTGTGTGTGGTTTTTTTAAACGCAAAACGCAATTTGTTGGTTATTTTGTTGTCTGTTATATACGCAACATGACATTAACTGTTTCCACGTGTTATTTACCTTAAGCTCACCAGGTCCTAAATTAACCCACATTTGTGGTATGTGGGTTTTCTGTTTTTCAGGCGACGGGGGAGCTTTAAATCAAAGTACTGGAAGTAGTGAAGGCTGGTTGACCGAAATGTCATTGGTGCAATAATATGGTCGTGTTATAGAGAATGTTTCTGAATATACAAACTTTCCAAATAAAACTTTACCTCAAGTTATATACATGTTCGAATATATCCTTGTGTTAAACTCGCTGGCGTATGTTAAGATGTGTTGTTCATGTATACCCAAATGTTATTATCAAGCGTTGAACTATTATACATATCGGGAACATATCTCTGTAGATATCAAGCGTTAAACTATAATAAACTTCGGGAACATTAATTGGTTCTCTGTAGTTTTCAAGCGTTGAATTGTTATAAATATCGGAAACATTAATTGGATCACAGTAGTTATCAAAACTATTATACTTATCAAGCGTTGAACTATTATATACGAGCGGCGTTCTGCGAAAATCAACTATAAGTCATTCTGTATGACCCGTCAGAGCACATGCAAAACACTTTATATCTATAGTTACAAGAGAAAGTTGATGCAAGGCATCAATGTCGCCGGAAAAGACAGCATTAATTTATTTTTTAACACACTCTTCTTGACTTTCATTAGTTTAAACATACACATAATGTTTTCATAAGGGCTAATTCCAGGATCTTTGAAATTCCACATAGATCTACAAATTTCAGGATTTTGGATGTTTTGTATTTGTCAATAAAACCACAACAAATACATTTTGGGATTTTAAATCTACATGCAATAAAAAGCTATTAAACCCTTTTCATGTCTGAAGCAACAAAGAAAACCTTTAAACGCTTAAAACATTGAGAAAACGCTTAAATTGCTGAAGACATGAACTTCCTCCTTTTTAATAATAATTATTATAAATATTTCACAGATGTTAAAATGTATCCTCATATGTTTAAAAAGTAGACCACACTTGAAACAACATATCAGCTAAATTGTTTATCTAAATCGTTGATGCATACAATATATGTTTGGCGCAAGAGAAATGCCAGTTGCGAGTTCCATTACTATTTAATAGGTCACAAGTATGAAATTAATTGGGTGCGAAAGAGCAGATTTCTAAATATATTGTTTATCGGAGTTTGTTCTTCTCTTAATTTGTTTTAAGTCAAATAAATATTTAATATCACATATATTTAATCATTTAAGTGTGTACTATTAGCTATCTATCTGTAATAAGGTGTTGGAGCATTCTTTCGAAATGTTGACCCTCGTGTCAAGATCGAGTCGTAGTGTCAGACATCGAAGAAAGTGAATAAACAATCAGGCAAAGCTTTACTGCATGTTTTATTCCACTGCATTCGAGAGAAAAAAGGCATTTCTATATTATCTTTCTTTCTCCTACATTAGACCCATGCACTCGTTTCGTGACGTTTAAGAAATCAATTTGTCGTGCGTCATTTTTTTTCTGCATAAACAAATCACTTTTCTAAGTTTACATTTTACTTCCAGTTACTTCTCTTTACATTGGCAATATGAAACTAGGTCACGAACTGAGGTAAAGGCGTTTCGACGTTCACAACCGATAAACAGGCTTATATTTGAGACATATTTTCACAAAATATTTCTTATTTTTGTTTCTGTTATCAGTTTATGTTGATACTTATCTATTAAAAGGAGAATTCGACGTGATTTTCTTATCGATAGTCTGCTGCAAGCAGGTGCGCGTATATAAACAAATTAGACTGTGCGACGTAAAGGTTTGTAGTTATCGCCTTTTGATTACATAGTTTATGAAAATAAAGTATCTCAGTCTAGCTAATAGGGACTCTTATGTCTTCGTAAATAAAACACAAAAACGTAAATGCGAGTCAAAATAAAGGAACTGCACATACTTAAAACATCGGAATATTTATTTCATTTTAGATGTGTCATAACTTAGTGTTTTTAAACAAATGCAATTGTTATATGTTCAAGAAATTTAAAAAAAATCTAATAATAACCCCCCGCCCATGTCATTTCCGAAAACCTGTTAAAAATAAAAGTCGCGGGCCTCTGCCCGGTGACTAGTATTTTCTCGCGGTGCGAAGTATAGAGAGAAAATGTTGTCTTAGCGACATGTGATTTGAATTGTGGGTATGTTATTTACGCACGGGTGAACCCGTGCGCAGTTTGTGTAAGCAAATCATTCTACCAGTCAGTCACGTACAGGCAAGACGTGTTCAATTTCAATTTCATTAATGATTTCGTTATTTCTTTATACATTACTTTAGATGAAAGTCGATTATTTTCAATAATTGAAGTCCTTTGAGAGTTGAAAGGGACAATATTTATATTTGGTTAAGTCACCATGTACCACTAAATGTATTACTGTGCACTAAAGGAGTGCGTATTGCATTTGTCTAGAGCAAAGTAAGGTCCGGCGCTTCGCGGTATGGCATTTGACGCCCGGACACAGGTTTCCAGAGTAATTTCATCAAAAATATGTTTTTATCTCTGGTTGTTCCTGGGCCAGTCGACCGCATTAAATAAGCTCATATTGTTTATAGATCTGGGGTTTTATAACTAATGTTGATTTAAGACTTGATCAGAAGAATCTGTTAATGATTATTTGTATCTCAGTCCTGTACTAATAAAGCCTGCCTGGTACATGCTAACAATGTTGTTGTTGTTGTTGTTTATAGGGGTATGAAAGAAGTGTAGCTAAGACTAATAAAATAGAGGTGTGGCAAACGACTCAAGCGTACCCTTTATTCCAAGTGTTAACTTCCGAGCCTTATCTCTAAGTCAGAGCACTTACCGAGCCTATTCCACATGAGTAAAACTTTATATATAAACCACAAGAGAAAGTTGATGCAACGCATCAATGTCGCCGGAAATCCATACTGCAGTTATGCATAACACTTACATTATAGTAGTTGAAAAAACAGTTATCAACTAAAGGGCTTATTAGAACATCAGGGGTGGGGTCAATTGAAAATGTATCATAACTTGCATTTTTTTTTTGTTAACGAAGTGAATGTCCTTCATTGAAATATAATTAAAGCCTTTCATTGTGTATGGTCAATCTCCATTCCAAGGTAGGTTGACCATATACACAGCCAACTAATTATTGATCATAAACAGGAAATGAGTAATCTTGCCAATCATTAGTCTACTCATGTTTTTAAAATTATATAATGATGAGCCCCCTTGTGTCAATGATGCAAGCAAAATGCGTGTAGGGAATCTAATAACACATTTAAAATTGTCAATGACGAAATAATTTTGTACGAAAGACCCGATTCGTTTCTTCTTCGCATAGTTGTCGTTCTTTACACTCTCGTTATAGGCAGAGAGTGTATTTTAAAATGATATAATGATGAGCGCCCTAGTGTTAATGATGCATAACAATATGCAGATCGCAAGTAAAATGCCTATAGGGAATCTAATGACAAATTTAAAATTGTCAAGGACGAAATAATTTTGTACGAAAATACGATTCGTTTTTTCTTCGCATAATTGTCGTTTTTACACTCTCTTTATAGGCAGAGAGTGTTCATTCAAAGTAATTTTCATATTAAAACCAGTTAATCTCAGTTTGTTCTTTTCGTCATTTGTTTCGAACCAAATAAACATCTTAAATCACCTATAATCAATTATTTGTAAGTGAGTGTAAAGAACAGCTCTCTGCAAAGGATATTTATCTACGCAGTCGGTATCGGTAGTCACTTGATCAACATATTTAGCTTAGAAACAGTTCATATTTTAGATATTCATGGATTAACATTATTAAATGGATCTACATAAATCAAGACATCTCCTTGAACATGAAAATAACATTCAGTAAGTTAAAATTGCTACTAAAAGGAGAATTCGACGTGATTTGTATCTCGATATTGACACATAACAGTCTGCAACAAGTCTAGCAGGGACTCTTTTGTCTTCGTAAATAAGACAAACAAACATAAATGCGAGTCAAAATAAAGAAACTGCAAATACTTAAAACATCGGATTATTTATTTCATTTTAGATGTGTCATAACTTAATGTTTTTAAACAATCACAATTGTAATATGTTCAAGACATTTTTTTTTTTTTTTTTTTCTAATAATAACTCTCCTCCCATGTCATTTCCGAAAAGCTATTTAAAATAGAAGTCGCGGGCTTCTGCCCGGCGACTAATAATATAATATAGTATAGTATTTCACGATGATGTAGTAATATAGTTGAGGGGGTGGGGCGTAATTGTAAACGATAGACAAACTAAATAGGTTATTGAGACAGGGCGAATTTTGAAATCGAGATTATAGTATGCCATATACTGGTCAGGCCCTTTGCTGTTCGCTATATTTAGTCGTGCAAGAATCCTGTAAGCCTCTAGACATGGACACAGTTACACAAGAAAGTTAATCGAATCAAGACATTACTTTTCTAAAACTCCAAATGTGAATTTTCATGTCATATTAAACCCTTCCAGTTTTCGACACATCTGTAGGTCAAAGGGGAGTAATTCATTTTCTATAGACGAACATTATAACATTATGGGTTATGGGTTATGGTTCATTCCGAACAAGTCAAACTACACAGAAACCTGTATCAAAATTAAGTTCAGTATTAGAAATACCAAAATAGCAAAGAAATCATACAGGTTGACGGACCATTTTTCGTTGTGTGTATGAGGTCAAATAGAAAGTTACACTTATCCCGCACTGAATTTTACTTTCAATTTCAGAAAATATTGTATGTTCTGAAAATGGTTCTTCGAGTGTCATTATAGCTAAAAGCAAACACTATTTTGGTTATAAATCAGTCAGAGGTTATTCAACCTTATAAAGACACTTTTCACTTTTCAACAAAATCATTATTGTCCAATGGGAGACAACTTCAGTCCTATATCTCTTGACAAAATTGCAGCCCGGCAAATCGATCCGAATTACTTCCCTTTGACCTATGCAGCAGACGACTTTAGAAACAGCAAGCCTTTAATTAACCCTTTCCCTCATATAGACGCTTTCTGACGCATCTGTAGCAGACGGCTTTTTGAAAACATATGACAAAAAAAGAAATTGCTCAAAACGAGCAATTTCCCCTTTTGCCGCAATGTATTCCACTTTTAGTCATAGGTTATCCATTCAATTATTGGGGTTTTCTATTTTTTGACAAAATATATTCAGTCGTCTGGTGCAGAATTGTCGTATGAGGGAAAGGCTTGAAACTATAGAAATCTCTACGAATGAAAACCTAATTATTGAAAATAGTTGAAAACAATGTGACAAATCATGAGCAATTTCTCCTTTTGTCCCAATGGTTTGAAAATTTGTTTGCTGTCAATCCAAATACCATCTTCACAGAATACAAAATTGTCATATCTCGACTTACAAAACACGTTCTGCTACTCAGGTGCACACTGATCCAATATTTTGGCGTCAAACCCCAATCAATCAATCTGATCACGAACCAATAGTCCACACATTACGGTGCAAGAAAGCCAGGAACCACATGGCGATATGAACTAGTGGACGTGATAAAACTGAAAACAGTTGAACACGGAAATGTACGCCGATCAAACAAGTACTTTTATTTGCAATTTAAATAACTTCGCATGGCTCATTTTCTAGTGGTAGTACTAGAAAAAGAATCATTTGAAGTAAAATGAATCCACCATAGAAACGTTTACACCAGAAATCATGATTTATCAGACGATAAGACATCGCCCCACTGACTCGTACTGGCATGCATCATGATAAACCAGACGATAAGACATCGCCCCACTGACTCGTACTGGCATGCACCATGATATACCAGACGATAAGACATCGCCCCACTGACTCGTACTGGCATGCATCATGATAAACCAGACGATAAGACATCGCCTCACTGACTCGTACTGGCATGCATCATGATATACCAGACGATAAGACATCGCCCGACTGACTCATACTGGCATGCATCATGATCAGGCATCAATCGAGTTGTGTAGTTCAACTATAGTCGCCCCTATCGAAATTGGCAGTATAGTGTCGCCCAATCGAAAATAACCAGTATAGTCTCACGCCTATTTTAAAGGCGAGTTAGTATTGCCCTATCGAAAATGACCAGTAAAGTCATGCCCCTAGTGAAAGAGCACGTATAGCGTCGACCTTTCGGGAAGGTGTCGACATTGGCATGAACGCGTTTCACTAGACGGACCCTCCTTCAGCCATATACCTAGCAGGTGACTCACTACTCGGCAATGTGACCCGACCACTGTCTCTATTGGGATTCCCACATTTTTACCTTTCTCCTTACGCAGGATATATAGTAACTTTAGATGCTCTAATCATGACCTTATGATAGAGAGAGGTAGACGCCTATCGATTGCAAGAAATGACCGTTTTTGCCCTTTATGTCTTGATAAAAAATATGTACATTATTGAAGATGAGTTTCACTTCTTTTACGAATGTCCTACATATGACGATTTAAGAGACATTTATTTTAACGTATCCTGGATAAACAACAAGACTCTTGACAAATTTTATGCAGTATTAAATACAAATATCCAGTCTGAAGTATACAATGCTGCAACATACATTCAGAGTGCATTCAAACTAAGAAGTGAGACTCTTTCAATTTCTTAATTATTTTTCCAGCTTCAAATGTCAGTGTTATAATGTATTTCATCACTCCCTGTTGTATATACTTATAAATTATGTTGTATAATGGGCCGGTGGCCTAAATTACGAAATAAAATTACGAATTACTACCGGAACCGATTCATGTAATGGGACTCAGTCAGTCGTCGAGTAGGTTTACCATCGGCATGCAGAAATAACTAGTTGCCGAGCAAACTGGTATGCAGTTATTGAGTGTATCTTACGTACTAACCCTTTCAAACACTCATATCCATTGCCAGTATCGTTTTACAACTTTGTGACAAAAGGAGAAATTACTCATGCTAAAACATATCTACTTTTGTAACAATATTTTCAACTCTTGTCAATAAGTGAACTGTAATGTAAAAATATTTTAAATTCTTATGTCTAGAAGTTTTAGAGTATTCTGTGTGTAGGGAAGTGTTAAATGAGCTGTATTTACTCAGTATTCCGGGCATTATATGTACCTAGCGTCGTCTAAAAACATCTGGAAAACTGCGATTGAAATGTCGAAACAGGGTTGAAAACTAATGAGTAAAGGAGGAAAAAGCTCACTGCGAGCAATTATAGCATCATACATGTACATGGGTGCTTTGCGTATACTTTAGCACGTGGATAATATACGAGGATATATACACGACATGGTTAAACAACATCTTCACCGGTATCCTATTGAATTATTGCGACCAGAAACACCATGGGTTTTTTTGACAAGTGTTTGCATATCTTTGGAGTAATATTCGTTAAGGAATAACACTAGACGAGAAGAGAACAGCAAGAACAAGTGTTTGCATAGCTATCAGTTGATTAATATTTACTAGATAAATGAGAATTTAACATCAAAAGCAATGATAAGAATGCAGGTATGGGCATGTTGATCTTTGTCTACATTGTTCACTCATTCCGTTAACGGTCGGGTAAGTAAGGATAATCGTGTTGTTTAGAGTTACATATAGCCGGATATCGGTTAAAACATTTCGCTAGATTACATTCGAGTAAGCTTATTTACTGAACATTGATTGTAAAGAAAGTTATACAACATATATTGATGACTCGTAATGTCTGTTTCCTAGAGACTCATTTGTTTTATTTGGTATTTACGCCATTTTTAACATTATTTCAATGATATTACGGCGACAGTTCACTTATTGATGATCCATCGGCAAACAAACAAACATTAGGAAAGGAAATTGGCTTTGTCCATAGGCAATACATTTTTACCGCCGCAACTGGGTATCGAACCTGAAGCGTCTGGTTCCAGATCCCCCTGCACTAGCCGCTCGGCCACACTAGGTCTGGTTCCAGATCCCCCTGCACTTACCACTCGGCCACACTAGGTCTGGTTCCAGATCCCCCTGCACTAACCACTCGGCCACACTAGGTCTGGTTCCAGATCCCCTACACTAACCACTCGGCCAAACTAGGTCTGGTTCCAGATCCACCTGCACTAACCACTCGGCCACACTAGGTCTGGTTCTAGATCCGCCTACACTAACCACTCGGCCACACTAGGTCTGGTTACAGATCTCCGTACACTAACCACTCGGCCACACTAGGTCTGGTTCCAGACCCCCCCCTGCACTAACCACTCGGCCACACTAGGTCTGGTTCCAGATCCCCTACACTAACCACTCGGCCACACTAGGTCTGGTTCCAGATCCCCTACACTAACCACTCGGTCAAACAAGGTCTGGTTCCAGATCCCCCTGCACTAACCACTCGGCCACACTAGGTCTGGTTCTAGATCCCCCTACACTAACCACTCGGCCACACTAGGTCTCGTTACAGATCCCCCTACACTAACCACTCGGCCACACTAGGTCTGGTTCCAGATCCCCCCCCCCTGCACTAACTACTCGGCCACACTAGGTCTGGTTCCAGATCCCCTACACTAACCACTCGGCCACACTAGGTCTGGTTCCAGATCCCCCTGTACTAACCACTCGGCCACACTAGGTCTGGTTCTAGATTCCCTACACTTACCACTCGGCCACACTAGGTCTGGTTCCAGATCCCCTACACTAACCACTCGGCCACACTAGGTCTGGTTCCAGATCCCCCTGTACTAACCACTCGGCCACACTAGGTCTGGTTCTAGATCCCCTACACTAACCACTCGGCCACAGCAGATTCCTGCACCTAGAGACTCAATTGTGCTCGCGTTTATTGTGCTCGGAGGACCCATATTTTGACTCCGCTCTGGACTCGAATCCGAGGCTGATGCTCTATCTCTGGGCCATTGTCTCCCAGATTGTAACTGGAGTGAACAGTTTTGCATTTTGAAGAGTTCATAGTCAGCTGTAGGAATATCCGTGTTAAGATACTAAAGTAAGGCAGCCATCACTATAGATGCTGATCAGACGGTGCTGGTAATGCTATACTGCTGGCGCACGCATTACAAAATCGGTTCCTTCAGACAAATCGTTAGTTATTTAAACAGGCTGTGGTTTTACATTGCACGTTCTGTCAAATGTTCCGCCGATATCCGAGCGCCGTTGCCTATTTTGCTCAATTGTATACTGTCATTTGTGCAAACATGTACATGTATAGTGTTATGGCGCAATTTGAAATTGTCATGGAATGTGAAATTTGTTTTATGAAACATATATGGTTAGACGAATGATAGAGAATTTAGATTTGATAAAAACCCATATATGTCATGATAATTGACCTCTATGCACTTATGTCGGGATCAGGTCATTCAGGTCGAGTAATAGTAGGGTGTTATAAGAATGAATGTATGAATGTATATTGTTTTATGGCGCATCGACAGCTAAGGTCATTTAGCGCGCAATTAAATTTATTTATTCATGATCCCTGGGTAAACAAATCAGTACTGGGCTAGAAAATGTGCCTTGCCCAAGGGCACTCCACCATGACCGTAGTGTCGCAACTGGGGATCGAACCCGGGACACCCGGTTTCGAAATCCCCGACGCCAACCACTCGACCACAGCGGATTCCGGTGTTATAAGAGAGAGAAGAAGCCGCATCATTCGGGAATATGGTTTTAATTGTTAATAAACTGTACATTACATATCGACATCTTATTTGGTATTCAAATGATATCCGTTACTGCAAATTAAATCAATACAAATCAGTGCATAACATTAACTTTCACACGAACATGAAATTAGCAGAAACTCATTAATATTTTTAGGATGCAAATAAACATTTAGTAATTAAAAATAACATGTTATAACGCAAACAATAAAAGCGAATTTTAAACAAGGGAAAAATGTCGTAATAACGTGTTTTTCAATAAAGATATTATGTAATGTATAATTCTGTTTATTTTTGTAAAAAATATCACCATTCAAACGATAAGTCCAGCTCACTGATTCCAGATTAGTATGTTATGCTATTTCAAAAAAATACGTAATAAAGTCTTTTAATTATTACGACATAATTCGAGCAATAAAATGTTTTAATTATTGTTAATACGACATAATTCGAGTCATAAAGTGTTTTAAATTGGCGTTATTATGAATCTTTCGCGATACAACGCGGGTTTTTTCAACGTTACAATTAAAGTTGGCAGAAAGCAATGAATATCATTAGTTTAATATTGGTTTAAAACCGACCAAGGTTACTGCTTTATTTTTATGATAGTGAATGCATCACATAACCAGCTCACGGAACAAATGTTTAATGCTCTTCTATAAAAAAAAAACCACTACGCTTCAATTATTTATTTTGATGCTATCTAGAATTATGCAAAGTGTATGACGAGAGGTAAATACATTATAGACGTATTCATAAATATTGTTTATGATTACAACAGGGAACAATATAAATGGTGCGCTGAATGATATAGCAGCCAGTGATTTACCCCTATTTATAGTGACGTCATGAAAAGTTGCTATGTCTCGTAAGAAGTTTCAGCTCGAGAATTTATAATTTTGATCGACACATGTGTTTTACAGATCAATACGAGTATAACACTCATTGTTAAGATCGTGTTTTGAATAGTGGGAATCTAAGAACTAGCATGACAAGAGGGATTCTTGAAAAAAATCTCTGTTGAAACATGAATTCGTACCTGACGCATAGGAAGCATTTACAATATGACTGTCGTTGATTTAGCGAATGATAATTATCAAGAAAAATCTTCATGTACATATAACTAAAAGTTGTCAACACTCGTGATATCTGATACACGCTCGACTGAATATTCACAAATAAACATAATGCGGTATTATTTCACCACAAATGGTATCGATTTAGTAAATATAACTAAAATAAGAAGAATGAACATCGCATCACTTTTTTCACGTGAATATCGACATTGTTATTCAAAGCTGAAACTTCCATGCGAAGGAAATGGACTCCAAGAAAACATATCAACACATCTCATATCCTTCCAGGCAAACCTAAGTGCTTAAACACGATATAATTACAAACATATACCATTATATTATTAAAAGATCATATTTTTATCAATTAAAATACCCTTTCTAAATGACTGATTGCAATTTAAGGGGCTTAATATATGTTTTTGTTGCTGAGTACTTTGACAAATGCGTGCTATACGCTTATAACTGCTAAAACATATATTAAACAAATAAATTACCAGTTTTGCAATTCGCTATTTCTCGTCATGACGACTTTCTTGTTCTGAAATGGCGTCAGTGCATGTAATTACGTATATTTCTACGCTATAACGTGTCTAGGTGCTTTATTACGACTTGCTTGTGCTACTGCGACTATTCAACTATGTTTTACCTTGATAATGGCCCTTCGATATTTTTGTTACTTTGGCTTTCTAACGAACATAATAATAAGTATAATACAGTTATTACATGTCGACTTAACAATTAAATCTTATAGATACATAGGGCACGTCTCACACAAACTGAAATTATGGATTTAATTACCAGGGAAGATCCGGATCGACTCGCACAGAGAGGTCAATGATTTATAAAGGTTTATTAGAAGCTAAGATATGTTTTCACCAAACGACTGCCTTGTTGATATGACATTTTATTGTCATTACACTTAAAATCAAAACCATGTATTTTCATTGTTAGTACGATCTATTTCAAAACAATCTAACTTCAATGCTATTACCATTAATATCAAAACCGAGCCTTGATGTATTGAGGAAGAATAATAACAACTGTAAAAATGACTGCAATTAATTCCCTATTTGGGACTCATGCTTGTGAAAAGAGCAACATTACACTGATTCTTCGCTTTCAAGGTAAATAGTACCTTTGGTTCTGGTTATTTATCCAAAGAACGCTGTGACAAGGCGAAAAGCAAAATTCAAACAAAACAAAAACGTACTCCATAAGGTCGATTTTCGTGTGATAACTATTGTATATGAACCGAGTCTAAGGATTAAAGATGTTAAAGCACCTGCGTACAGTAAAGTAAAGACGCAAACCGGCCTGTGTATCCGCACAGTATCACAAGAGTGTTCACTGTCCGCATATATGGTTATAAAGACCTAAATGCATTTTCTTTTATAAAAGCTACCATGTATTCAACAATACAAGAAATAAAAGGACATAACTTTGGATCTGTTCATTTTAATTAACAAGAAACCCAGAAAAATGTGTCACTGAGTTGAACTTGTCCATATTCACGCAATTACCTAAGTACACCTCATCACCTTCGACTAGCTGTACAAGAACATTCGCCGATCCACTTGGGTAAGCACCACTATCCTTGCTGTGGGCGTAGGCATACACGGGTGTATTCTTATCGTTGACGTATATATGACAATGAGCGTAAGAAGTTGATCCAGTATTGCGTAAGATGACAACAGAGAAGTAGTATAAGCCAGGGTGTTTACACGTAAACTTCCCAGTGTCCTTGTTGAATCCGTCGCCCACGTTGGTTATGACATCTTTGAAGATTGCTATCTTGTGACTGCTCTTGGTCTTGTCGGGGCTCGTTACTGTAAACCCAATAGGGCCACCTTGAAGAAAAAAAGTAATGTGTAAGAGTAAATTCTCAAAGAGTTTCATGTTGCATCTGTAGACAGTAAAGACTCGGATGAGTATGTAATGCCCACCTGCATGTACTATAGCTCTCCCTGTATGTTCAGAGAAGAGCCTATTATACATAGACAGTATTTATTACATATTAATGTACATACATACACGTGCATCTTATAGTATAATACAAAATGAAAAATATTTTAAGGGAACTTAAACAATAATCAGCATTAATGAAAAACACTGCTTTGAATTAAACTGTATCTATAAAGTCATTGTAAGTTGAGAATGTTTACGTTTTAATAAATCATTGACGTATGCGTCGAACGGAGTCGTCTTAAGTTGCCATGTTTGCATCAGACTGTTGGCATCTATTCATACAGAAACATATGGGCCGTCCCGCGAGAAAACCAACAGTATGGCCTCTGCGTAATGTATCGACCCATATCAGCCTGATGCGGACCGACACATTCTGTCTAAGAGGGGGATAGAGGTATAGATTAATGATTTCTGAAACAGAAAATCCACAGGAGGCGAACAGTGTCTATCCGGGTTAGTCTGCGCGGCATGTTTATTCTGATCCGGGTCGATACTTTACGCAGAGTCCACAATGTTGGTTTTCTCGCGGGACGGCTCATATGTTGAATTAAAAAACATACTTATCAATCATATGTAATGGAACTTAAGTACACGGGATAGTCATGAGTAGAAACATGTTCGTACTGAGTAACGGTTTATGAATTAGTATGCAGGCGCATCACTTAAAACATTCCTGCCTGAGTCTCTCTTTGTCATATAGATTGTATGTGTTTTATATCATACACACATACAAACAGTTCTTTATAGGGATAATACACATTTTCGAGGGCGTGAACATCTGCGGACGCCCGCAAAATGTGTTTATGCCCGAGTGCGAAGCACGAGGGCATAAACACATTTTAAGGGCGTCCGCAGATGTTCACGCCCGAGAAAATGTGTATTTTCGCTATTATTGCATAAAATAAGAGCAAATATCCAACATACAGTCCGCTGTAACGTTCAGTTGTACGATAACCGCCGATGAACATGACCCGATAACGCATGTGACGTCATAAATACATGTGACGTCATAAAGTAAACAAGTAATGTTTTACAAATCCACGAACCGGGCCTACATCAAGGTTGCCATCTCTGACTCGACACGGGTCGAATTAAATAAGTGGTTTTGGATTATTTTATGCTCTTTAACTGTGAATCTAGTGCATGTTACCGATTATCGAGTTAAACCCAACAATTGCTCCTATTCTAGGGGAGATGCAGCGTCCATGTTTTGTTTACTAACGGTGCCCGGGTTATGCATAAGTAAAACATCTAACCGGTCTGAAACGGCACGTACGCGCGAGAATCGCTTTGTTTATACACGTTTTCTCGCCGTTTACGCCCGGTTTTTGCAATGTTTCTGTATCCCTTAAGCGGGCGTAAAACATAGATTTTATGCAATAATATATATATAGTCACATTTAATTCTATTTAACAAACATAAATTGAAAAAAATGCATACTGTCTATAGATCATTTTCAACTACACTCTATGTCCAAAAGCGTATGTGTTATCACTGATCATAGTATGCATACAGTGTTATTCTATATTATTGCATAAAATCTATGTGTTACGCCCGCTTAAGGGATACAAAAACATTGCAAAAACCGGGCGTAAACGGCGAGAAAACGTGTATAAACAAAGCGATTCTCGCGCGTACGTGCCGTTTCAGACCAGTTAAATGTTTTACATATGCATTACCCGGGCACCGTTAGTAAACAAAACATGGACGCTGCATCTTCCCTAGAATAGGAGCAAGTGTTGGGTTTAACTCGATAATCGGTAACATGCACTAGATTCACAGTTAAAGAGCATAAAATAATCCAAAACCATTTATTTAATTCGACCCGTGTCGAGTCAGCGATGGCAACCTTGATGTAGGCCCGGTTCGTGGATATGTAAAACATTACTTGTTTACCTTATGACGTCACATGTGTTTATGACGTCACATGCGTTATCGGGTCATGTTCATCGGCGGTTATCGTACAACTGAACGTTACAGCGGACTGTATGTTGGATGTTTGCTCTTATTTTATGCAATAATAGCGAAAATACACATTTTCTCGGGCGTGAACATCTGCGGACGCCCTTAAAATGTGTTTATGCCCTCGTGCTTCGCACTCGGGCATAAACACATTTTGCGGGCGTCCGCAGATGTTCACGCCCTCGGAAATGTGTATTATCCCTATAATCTGATTTTTTATCTTTTTCTTAAATCTATCTTTATTTGTTACCTTACATTAAGTATTCTTGCATTCCGAGTTTATGTTTAGAATAAGTACGTCATTTCTAACAGTTGATACATATCGTATTATACATCGTTTTACGTACAAATTGACTATTGTAATGCATATTGAAGCGTCCGTGTTCTCAATTTAGACGTACATAACACATACTTCAAGCCGCTAAATAACGGTTATATATACTCAACAAGCCATTGTATATTAACGCATTTTTGTCAAAAACTTAATCCAGACATTAACACTTCAATTCAGACAGCTAGCTTCTTTTCCAAATAAACGGACTGAAAACCATTCCAAGCTAGACAAATGGTAACTGTCACAATTGCTATAGCCAAGTGACACATGCGTCTCGATTAATACGCACGACTAAATAAATTGAGTTGCAAACTATCCGAAATTTAAAAGGGAATTCACATAGATTCATACGAACGTAAAATAAATTGTAAGCAAACAAAACATGTAAAAAAAAAGAGAAACATCTCACCTAGTGATGGCTGTGGTTGTATGGCTGGTTTCGTCCTGACTGTTTCAAGTTCATCCCTAATTGTCTGGAGTTTTGTATCCATGTCTGACTGGAGAGATTCCAAGCCTTTTGTCAGGGATTCTGGAGTTACAGAACAAGTCTTAACTTATGATAAAGATACAATTCACATAGGCTCGTATATACGACTCATGGCTTAAGAAAATGCGTTACTTACCAACGCATAACTAACAATAAAGATACGTTTCACATAGATTCGTACTCACAACTCTGAGCGTGACGACATAAGATACAGACAAACACAAAATTTTAAAGATAAAACACATCTCACCTGATGACGGCTGTGGTTGTATGGCTGGTTTCGTCCTGACTGTTTCAAATCCCTAATTGTCTGGAGTTTTGTATTGATGTCTGACTGGAGAGATTCCATGTTTTTTGTCAAGGTTTCTAACGTGATCTCTGTACGGATCATCTTACTTAGCATCTTCTCGTCATAGTCATACTGGCGACAATACCGCTCGCTGGTTTCACAAACTTGGAACATCAGGAAAACGCATAACACAATATACGACTTCATGCTCGTGTCGTTGCTGTTGTTAATATAAAAGTAGATATTTTTAGGCCTATTTATATAAGAGTTGCACCATGCGAAAGGGCTTCTAGTTTTGTGTAAGATACTACGTCAATACCCACACTACATGTAGGCGGACATTACTGGCTCTGGTGAGACTTCCCGTCAGTAAAGACTCATCAGCGTAACAGGAACTACCAAGATAGCAGATGCGCATAATTATGCGTTCAAGTCCTATATAATTCAACGTATGGACATATCATTGTGCAATTGCAAAGAGTTCTTGTTAGACAATGCCATATCCGAATGTAAACTGAAGTTAGCCCCATAATGTCAGCACTTTCAGTGCTTTGATTCTAAGTCCACCATGATATCGAGGAAGCTGTCTGTAAGTAGCGCGGGTCTTGTTCTACAGGAAGTCATACACTAAATGATACATCGGCTAGTGGATGGCGTGGATATTGTAGAGTAGGTAAAAAACAGTTTGGACTTGAGTAGAGTTTATTTACAAACCATCGATTAAAACCAATAATAAATTCTGATATTATTGTATTTATAAATGTGAATAAGAAAACAATATGCGAATAGCAATGAATTATCAAAGTATTGAAAGTACTGAAGGTAGAATTGTCATCGGTTAAGAGGAGATACAGAAGTGCATATTGAAATATTTATCTAAAAATGAAATCCCCAACATGACAAACAAGTAATGATACATCAGGCCAGGATGAAATATTTCCATTATCATAAATGCTTGTTGGTCTTGTTAAAATGAATTGACCGCAACTACGAATATATCATTCGGTCCACATAATACTTTTTGAATTATCACCCAATAGTTCTACGGAAATCCCACCAGGAACATACATATCAGTACAGTGTGTCTTTCTATTTATTGACTGTACTGAACCAACTGATGCATTATAATTCAGAGTGTGCAATCTATTAATACAACCTATTAATGTTTGCATCTCCCATCTCCAAAACAGAGGTTAAGCTTGGCCATGAATCGATCACGAGTGATAACTATGTAGCATAAATTGTGTTATGTGTAACTGCTAATGTCGGAGGAAATTTAATCAAGAGAATGAATGAAACTGCTAGGAGTAGACACTGTAAATGAAACTTATCAATAAAAGACATTTGTTATGATATTAAATCTGTGAACAGTTTGTAAGAGGACCACCAAAGTATCATTCCCGTGAAGTTTGGTTTATATCAGTCCAATTGTTTGGGAGGAAATTGTGTTTAAAACTAAATCTCATTTGTAACTATGGTAGCCTTGCTAACACAATTCTACCAAAATACGACAGTAACAACTCACTGGGGGCTCTATCACGTTACAATCGCACGAGGCATGCATATATGAACAAGGGGTGGTACATACGGATATATTTGCACAGCGATGAGATATTCGACAATGAATATGACACAAATACAAATGTTCCGAAACCAAGCAAACCTATAACCGAAAATTACTGAAATGATAACAGCTTTGTAACTGTCTTAAAGAACAAACAGAGTTACCATAAACTCATTGAAATTATTGATATCCCCTTTTCATTTTCGCATGAAAACTGAATATATATTTTCATTTCTACGTTCAAAGTAACGGACCTTATTTGCGGGGTTATTTAAATATGCACCGTATAAATTTACAGTCACGAATTATGTGCATTTTAATGTATGATATACGAAAGAAATATGGCGGAACAAATAACCCATTCGGACCATGAAACAAGTAAACGTTACACTTAAACATATTTATATCATCATTTTACCCTGACCAACTTATGGGATTGATTGATTGAGTGTAAGGCTGTTTTCAACAATTTTCAGTCATATCACGGCGGTCAGTTCACATTATAGATTTACCAAGCATCTGACTGCTTTTCAACTTACGGGAGATGTTATACTGGTTCTGTCAAAGAACTGGACGTTTAGCTCCACTAATTGAATAAGCAACTACAATAGGCGTGTGGCAGTTATACAAATGAGTGATGGTTTAGGCAATCCAACCTTAGTCTAATTGTTACAAGTTAAGATAAACAAATATTTAATCTCATTCAAATGAACAGTCAATGCCAGAATTTTAATAAAACAGTATGCGACTCATTGTCGATCAGTGTGGATCGATTGTTTGCTCTATGGTTAATTATGCCTACATGTAGCCTAATGTTAAGTTGTATGAATTAAGTATTGCATCAGAGTGTCACACTTAGAACAATTGACCCTTTTCATCCCAATTAAACTCTTCCGTTTTTGTTTTTATTTCAACGAGGAAAAAAAGAGCGTTTCTTACAAAGAACGCTATAACGTTCTCTTATTTCACTTCCTTTCAAACTTTCAAAACAAAACAAACTATTCTAACAATTTGAAAGCATCATCATACAACCCTATTTCAGTAAAAACAAAAATAGCTCCAGTTTTTGTTCTATGACACAAGTGTGTTTATGTGCGTATATTTCTGTCATTTATTTTACCTGAAGTTTAATTTCCAACAATGAACCATCAAATTGAAATGGCCCTCTGGATAATAAATGGACTTGTGTGAATGCTAACGAGATTGTTCATATTTTGTAATATTTGAATTTATAGGAAAACATACTTCAATTTGATTCCTTTACATTGTTGTTTCATTACATGTGTGCACGAAGTTTAAATCATGAAATATATTATAGGTTCTTATGCTGGATTTACAATTTAGTTTAAACATAAATATATGGTAACTTTCTTCGGTATTTTTTTCCGCTATGTCTGGTTATAGATATGAGACATTTGATGTTACCGTTGTTATTCTTACACATTACTTAGTAAGTTATAGAACTTAAAGAATACATTGATTATACTATAAGCGACCAAGTCAGTATCAATATTCTGATTCATACAGGGTCTATCATAGGCCCTGATAAATACAACATACAAAGATAAATATTCGCGCAAACGCAATGAAAAGTATAATAAAATGCAGGTTTAACAAAACTAATTTAACCAAAAATATGCTGGTGTTGTCATTTATTATGTATTACACGCTTAAAATATCTTCAATTTCTAATATATCTATAGGTACTACCTATTTACGAAAAAAACGCAAGATAATTATAAACAAAAATTAAAGAGCATACTTTGGCCATAAAAAAGGATTTATAAGTAATTGACTAGACAATAATAATGTTAATGTCATGTTTCGTGCATTATCAAAAAATATTTGGAATTCGTATTGCTGTCGTCTATTATTACGAACAGAAAATGATAAAGTAAAGACTTTCAGAACATCAAGGAATACATTTATAATGAACGAGGTTAAAACATGATGGCCAAGATGATCCTAAATCGATCACCTGCATTATGGTAAAGAAGCAAAAAGATCAGCTCTTTGCTGATGCCACCTGGCAACTGCCTTTTTCAACCAGTCAATATGACTGGAACAAATGATGTAAGGGGTCACATTTCTGCTTAACCCTTTCCCTATTAGAGACGGTTTCTGAGGCCTTTGCAACAGACGATTTAGGGAAAGATTGTCGCTAAAAGAACAATTGCTCCTTATGAGAAAGTTATCCTTTTGCAACAATGTTTGATAAATAGCTCATGTATAGGAATTTGGGGTATTTCATGTTGATACCACTTTTTTGCGGGAAACGACGTCGCTCCATTGACGTTACGCCAAGATGAAGTGTTAAGGAAATGACGTCACGTCCTTCTTTGGCTACGATACAGTCAACATTTAGATTCAGGCGTAGAAGTCTAATGCTGTCGTTTTTTTGACGAACGGGAAAACATATTTCTTACAGAGTTCCATTTATTTTTAATGTTAATTCCCCCAAAACACAGCACTTTAATAAATATCGATTTAAAAAAAAAAAAAATTAAAAAGACGACAATAATTTAAAAAATCCGTGTTTTTCTTCATTTTATACATACCCAAAATATCGATTTAAAAAAAAAATATTAAAAAGACGACAATAATTTTTTTTCAATCCGTGTTTCTCGGCTCATTTTATACATACCCAAAATGGCGGCCCCCATGGATTTGGCCAGTTTCATTTCAGAAAGCTTCATGGGTTATTGAAAAAAAAAAAAAAAAAAAAAAATCTCACACCCGTTAACTATAAGCGAAAAAACCCATTCATGGGGTTTTTTCGTATAAAGACAAGTGTAATCTAGAAAGGAACGGTCTGGCGTGACGTCACACCCGAATTTGTCACGTGACAAAACAAAAATCGATTTCGCCTTGCGGCTTCGGTAAGTTTAAAGCCTTATAAAGCATAAAAACAAAGAGGTATTTTTTGTTCAATGATGAATGGAATTGTTTTATGCTTGATTTCTAATTCGTGCACTATTTATGACATGTTGAAACGGTTTCATGACACCTTTAATGGGTGAGCGACAGGGTCTGATCTCTAGGTTCATGCGGACCACTGTACTCGCAAATAGGTGGATACGGTATCGATATTACTAAGAAATACATGCGATGTTTGTTTGCTTCTTTGTTTAACCCTTTTCATGATTTTGACGCATCTGAAACTTACTTTTGTCGTTAAAAGAGATTTTGTTCATCATGAACTATTTCTCATTTTGCAACAGAATGTTCAATATAGTTTCATTATAGAGAAGGTCCATATGTTTGTCTCGATGAGTCATCTGATGCTGACTTGTCGTATGTGGGAAATGGTTATCTAATATTATAGTTGAAGGGTCGTCTCATTGTACTTTGATATGTTGATAAGTTTTGTAATTATATTTTCCATTGTTTTTGTAAACATCATACTTGAGAGTTTACTATTATTTTCCGCCTTTTTATGAAGTGGAATGGTCAAAGGCCCCGATTCATAATATGGCATGTGTTAACACTTCAGTTCATCTGGCGTCAGATTCACTGTTTTCAATCGACAACGGTAGACAGGGAGGTCCAACTTGACAAATCAACATGCTCCTTCTTTGTTGTGGTACAGATAGTCGACGGGTATGGAATCATTTTGTGTAATGGCAAGAAGTATAATTCAAAACCGTAACCAACCTGTAACGAAACCCCAACCCCCCCCCCACCCCCCCCCCCCCCCCCCCCCCCCCCCCCCCCCCCCCCCGTCTACCGTTGTAGATTATACACAGTGAGATTGCAAATATAAAAGAATAGTTCTTCCGTTGTGAGATCGCCATTATAAAATGATATGTTTGTAACATTTATAAGTGCTTTAAGTGGTCTGAATCTTCATATTGCATTGTTGTTTTTGGACGTGACTCTTAAATCTGAACTTTGCCTAAGGATCTACTTTACATATCGTTTAAATGAGACCGTTGAAGGACAAAGTTTAGGAAGAAAAATTACTTTTGTCAAATCATCGGAGAGAAAGAATGGCCGAGCTGGCATTTGAACTCACGATTCTTGAATTGATAGCCCTCTTTGTTACCGAGGAGCTATCGCAACCAACAACTAACTTATAACATGTGTAGAACAAAACTGTCTGCTCTTCAGAAACATATTTATTTTGAGAAAAAAGATTGTTAATTACCAATATCCTCTGTCACTTATTGACAAAAAGTAAAGACCAGATCAGACTGGTTTGATCTCGACAAAAATGTCATCTGAATGGTGCGACGCTCGTATTCACAGATCTTTAAATAGCGATCCGCTCGCTCACACATAGTTTGTGGAAAACGTTGCTTCCTGTATTTTTCTCTTTTTCTTCAATCATTCACTATTACTTGAATTATACATTATCTGTAGTGAAAATCAATTGACTGCAGATACTTGAATACAATACACAATTCGGACCATCGCAATAAATAAATGGATAGACACAGTTCCTCGTGAACGTTTGTTTGATAAAGTCTAGCTTTTATACACTTTTCAAAGAATATTCACGAAGAGACCTTTTTTCGAGTATAGTGGTGTAAATATTTAAATAGATCACACAAACCGTTCGCTCTCTATTAAACAGTTCAGGTATTCCATCTAAATATGACCGGTGCTCTGCGAAAACGGACCTTAAGGCATTTGCAACTTGTGTAGAACCAGATAAGCATACGCACCCGCAGTCTGATCTGGTTCTACATTGTTCGCACATGTGTCGCATTATGTTTCAATAACCTTCTGATGCGTCAAATTACGTATGTATTTGGACATCTGGTTACCTTGATCCCCATTTATTTTAAAATCATTTACTTAATGTAACTGGGACTAAGATTGAGTGAAAAAGAAAAGGTATGCTTATTTTTGCTTGGTGCATGGTGTTGCTTATAGACACATTTGACTTGCGATAAGTCAATTACTGGATATCTCGAATATGTAGTTTCATTCCAACCATGCCATGTCACCTGGTTTCTACGACTTTCAACCAATTAAAACGACTTAAAACATGTAGAGGGTCACTTAAATGAACAATTCTGCTAAATTATCTTGAAATCAGACGAGAGTTTTAAAATTTTGTAGTTTTGCCCCTTTTCTTATATCGCCTAATTGCAGTGTTTAACAACCAATCAATATGATTATATTTGTAGAGAGTTATCCAATGATAACATTATACCACTTTATATTTGTATCAGACAAGCTAATTCAGAGGAGAATATTGTTTAAGATTGGGCAAATATCACCTTTTCTGATACCGCAGCAAGTTCTCCGTAGAGAATAAATATACCTCGCAATTTCTTCATTTGGCAGGGTAATTTGTTCAAGCGTTCGTACACATACTGGGGTGGAGCGTTGTTATATCCTTATCCTTTATCCCGCTTAAATATGATATTTACACATTCAGAGACTTATAATCGTATTTGGTTACCTAGAATAAGTGATATTTATTTTACCCATTTGACCTTCATTCGTAATTCAGTCTAGAATTTATTGCACTATTATCTTTGGCGTACTTATATGATAGAAATGGTGCTGTCAATCATTTACTTCAAAATCTCACTTGTAACTATGAAAGCATTGCTATCCCAATTCTACCAAAAAAGCAATAATAAATTATAACATTGTAATAAACAATATATATATACTAATTCAGATTCAAATATTGTTCAAAATGATGATGAACCATTTCCTAAATCCAATTGCCCAAGGTTGAAATATTGGACAAATATTAAGAAGATAATAAGACTTTCCCACATGCATCAAGTCAAAAACAGACACCATTGAATACATCTAGGTAAATATATGGAAATCTCTATAAATGAAAGATTATTGAAAAATCTTGAAACCATTGTGGCAAAAGGAGAAATTGTTTCGATATATGTTTACATAAATTGCAAATGGATCAAAATCGAATCTGGTTTTCTTGAAAGTTTCTAGGATTTATTATCTTTGGAGATTTGATTAGACTGCATAGATACGCAGTAAGATCCGAATCTACGCTCGTTGCAAATTTCCGAAGGTTGGTTTTAGCAAAACATCCGCGTATATCATTACACATATTTTAAAACCTTACTTACACGTATATGCTGCAACAAATAAGTCAGTTATTAAAATTAATAACTATATTATTCAACCACAAAACACAATAATAAAGATAAAATCATACATTTCGCTGAATAAAACGTAATATCTTCCTCCGTTAAGTGGGTCTATTAGTAATAACACTGCACAAGTGCGGTTGTTCATATAGGGTGATGACCGACTGTAGTTTTAACCGTTTACCAGCGTCAACCCTTTCCCACGCCAGACATCTGGACAGACAAATTGTGAAATCTGGATTAGCATATACTATTCCAGACCTTTCCTGTTTGCTATATTTATTCGCCTAAGAATCCTGTAGGCCATTAGAGAACCGGTAAGACCAGGACGCGTTTATACAAGAACGTAATTCAATTGAATCTGCAAAACCTTAAAATAAGGTCAATTTGCATGTGATGTGGATAATATTAACCCCTTCCCGCTTACAATAAATCCGGGGCAGATGATTTTGAATCCCTTTCCTACATACAAAAATTCTAAAGCAGACGATTTTGAATCCCTTTCCTACATACAAAAATTCTAAAGCAGACGATTTTGAATCCCTTTCCCACATACACAAATTCTAAAGCAGACGATTTTGAATCCCTTTTCACCATACAACAAATATAAGCAAACGATTTTGAACCCCTTTTCCGCATACAACAATTCTAAAGCAGACGATTTTGAACCCCTTTCCCACATACAACAAATCTGAAGTAGACAATTTTAAACTCCTTTTCAGCATACAAAATATCTAAAACAAAAAATGTCAAGCAGACGCTTTTGAAACCTACCCGCATACAGCAAATCTGCAGAAGAAGATTTTGAACCCCTCAGCGCATACAGCAAATCTAATACAAAATATATAAAGCATACGATTTTGAATACCCCCCTTCCCGCATACAACAAGTCTGAAGTAGACGATTTTGAAATCCTTCCCACATACAGCTAATTTGAAGCTGAAAACATCTAGCCAAAAATATGGGAAATAGCTATAAAAAAAATATTATTGAAAAGAGCTTCAACATTTTTGAGGGAAGAGAAATTGCTCATTATAAGCAATTTCTTAAAACAATGCAACAATGTTTTCAAAAGTCTTCGGTTGCAGGTCAGTCAAATGCGTCTGCAAGTGGGACTGGATTATTTTAGCAAACGGAATGCAGGAAATATGCATATCGTGACATATGTGCAAAACGGTTGTAACTATATCTTGTTACTGTCATTTACGTTAAGTCATGGAAATATCTCAACTCTACTCAAAAACACATTTATGATATCTCCGCTTTCTGACGACGTGATTGTACTTTGGCGCACACTGATATTAGATTTCAAAGTTTGCAGCCATGAAATATTCGTCAGCAGTTGTGTATCTAGACTAAATAGTCTATGTCATTAAGTAGCCAATTTCCTTGGTAGAATGATGAGTGGAATACTGGTGAGGGAAAGCCAGGAAACAAAGGAGGCGAACTAACTGCTATAAACCTTTACAAATTGCAACCATGACCTCAACGTCAGTAGTTGTGTATCTAGACTAAATAGTCGGTGTCATAAGGTAGCCAGTTTGTTTTGGGAGAATGGTGTGTGGAATACTGGCGTAAGAGAGTAGGTAAACAAATGATGAGGTAAACTTACTGATAGTAGCATTCGCAGTTTGCAACCATGACCTTAACGACTAAATAGTCTATTGTATACGGTAGCAATTTTCCTTGGTAGAATGATGTATGGAATACTGGTGTGGTAAAGCAAGGAAACAAATGATGATATAAAACTTCACAGTTGTATCAAGACTAAATAATTAATGGCATACGGTAGCCAATTTCGTGGGTAGAATAATAGCGTGTGGAAACTGTTGTGAGAGATCAGGGAAACACATGATGAGGTAAACTTACTGATTGCACAGTTTGCAACCATGACCTCAACGTTAATGAATGTATAATGTTTTATGGCGCATCGACAGCTAAGGTCATTTATCGCGCATTTAAATTTTATTATTCATGTTCCCTGGGTGAACAAACCAGTACTAGGCTAGAAAATGTGCCTTGCCCAAGGGCACTCCACCATGACCGAATTGCCACGACTGGGGATCGAACCCGGGACACCCGGTTTCGAAATCCCCGACGCTAACCACTCCACCACAGCGGATTCCTCTCAACGTTAATAGTTGTGTATCTAGACTAAATAGTCTATGTCATACGTTAGCCAATTTTCTGGGTAGAATAATGGCGTGTGGAATACTGTTGTGAGAGAGCAGGGAAACAAACTTACTGATTGCACAGTTTGCAACAATGACCTTAACGTTAATAGTTGTGTATCTAGACTAAATAGCCTATGTTATAAGGTAGCCAGTTTCCTGGGTATAATGGTGTGTGGAATAATGGTGTGTGAAAACAAGGAAACGAATGACACGGTGAACTAACTGATATTAGACTTCACAAATTGGACCATGACCTCAACGTCAGTAGTTGTGTATCTACACGAAATAGTCGATGTCATAAGCTAGCCAGTTTGTTTTGGGAGAATGGTGTGTGGAATACTGGTGTGAGAGAGTCGTGAAACAAATTCGAGGTAAGACGTAAACTTACTGATATTAGCATGCACAGTTTGCAACCATGACCTCAACGTTCATAGTTTTGTATCTAGATTAAATAGTCTATGTCATAAGATAGCCAGCTTCCTGGGTAGAAAGATGGGTGGAATACTGGTGTGAAAGAACCAGGAAACAAATGATGAGGCGAACTAAATGATATTAGACTTCATAGTTTGCAACAATGTACTCAAATACTAAAGAGTCTACATCATAAGGTAGCCAGTTTTCTTGCTATCATGGTGTCTGGAAAACTAGTGTGAGAGAACCAGGAAGCAAATGATGAGGCGAACTAACTGATGTCATCCTTCATAGTTTGCAACCATGTACTCGACGACTAAACAGTCCATGTCATAAGGTATCCAGTTTCCTTAATAGAAAGATGTGTGGAATACTAGTGTGGGAGAGAAGGTAAACAAATGATGAGGTAAACTTACTGATATTAGCATGCACAGTTTGCAACCAAGACCATAACCTTCATAGTTTTGTATCTACACTAGATAGTATATGTCATAAGGTAGCCAGCTTCCTGGGTAGAAATATGGGTGGAATACTGGTGTAAGAGAATCAGAAAACAAAGGATGAGGCGAACTAACTGATATTAGACTTCATAGTTTATAACAATGTACTCAACGACTAAACAGTTCATGTCATAAGGTAGCCAGTTTTATTGCTATAATGGTGTCTGGAAAACTAGTGTGAGAGAACCATAAAACAAATGATGAGGCGAACTAACTGATATTAGACTTCATAGTTTGCAACAATGTACTCAACGACTAAACAGTCCATGTCATAAGGTAGCCAGTTTTCTTGGTAGAAAGATGTGTGGACTACTGGTGTGAGAGAACCAGGAAACAAATGATGAATTGAACTTGTCGTCGTGTTATCACTGAAAACAGTTGAAAACGGAATTAAACGCCATTTAAAGAAGTATTTAGACATGTAATGTAAATAGTTTCGCATGGTTCATTCCCTAGTGGTTGTACTAAAATATATTGTCGTGTACCATTTGGCTTTTTTTATTACATGATGATCGGGAGTCTTATTTCATGAATAGAGATTTTCAATTCTTGGTCTAGACGTTAAATCAGTTGATTTCCTCAGTGGCCCGGACATCCCATATAGAGCGTCTTCTGAAAACATACGAGCATCTAGTCTGGAGTTCCTTCCCCTTATTACTATGTAATAAAATGAAATTATTACTACGACGGGAACCAGACTAACGAGCATCTAGAACAACTGAGAAGAAACTAACGACTCACAACGAGCAATTACACAATCATACATGTACATGGGTGCTATTGTATGTGTTAGCAAGTGGATACTATACGAATATATACACGACATAGTTAAACGTTATCTTCATGCTGTTTCGAGTCACATATAGCCGGATATCAGTTGAAACATTTCGCACGATTATGTTCGTATAACCTTATGTAATTAACACCGATGAGGTAACACGTTATATAGCATATATTGATGACTCGCAATGTCTGTTTCCTCGAGAC